>JAPXFY010000022.1:63050858-63058358 GCA_030674185.1 Monoplex corrugatus
CTCGTTGTGAGCACAGAGGTGTATGGAACAGAAGTGGGCAGTGAGAAAATCAAAGTCAGAGTCGACAGCACAAACAACAGCAGTGCCAAAGTGTACATAAAACGTCAGAGGTCGACAGTTTCAAGCACCTGGGAGCTACCCTAACGGCAGAAGGTAGCAGCACAGCAGAAACGTGCATCAGGATTACAACAGTGCTGGCCTGACTGAAGAGAATCTATTGAAGCAGGACCAAACGCTTGACCATAGCTTGAACAAATCACAGGTAGTCGCTAGTCTCCACTATGGGTATGAAATGTCCACGCTGCCTGCTATGTCGGACAAAAAAAAATCATACTTTTAAGACAACGTGCCTGTGGAACTTGCTTCGTGTGTCCTACCTCGAACTTAAGACCAATGAGAATGCAAGGAGCAAGGTCAGCACCTTGATAAACCAACAGGAACCGCTTTTGACAACTGTGAAACACATAGACAGACCTGGTTTGATCATGTCACCTTCCATGTCACTGTCCAGGACCATCCTTCAGGACATGTGAGTTTGCATCGTTTCACAGTTGCCAGAAGTGCTGGGCTGGGGGACCTCCACAAGCTGATAGCAGTCTGAAGGTTTTCTGGCTTTGCTGGGACGACTCTTGACGTCACTGCCTGCCCCTTTGTCGTGTTTGATAGTGCTGCCTGGGTAAGTGAATTTTTCAGTTGTGGGTAAGTTTGTTCAGTCTATCTAGATTGTTGAAGGGTTTGGGGTGTTCAGTGTCACCACATCTCTTTTCTTCTGGTAAAACTTCAGACCAGCCAATTCTGTCAAGACGTTGAGATGAGATGTATATGTTGGTGAGTTTGGGAGATCAGTGCCAGGTCATCAGCAAAGTCGGCATCTTCCAGTCTTGAAAAGAGATTACAGCTGTTGCCTCATGACTGGTCCTCGGTTTGTCAGCTCATCACTACGGTCATGAACAAGAGCAGTTGTGATACTACTCAATTCTGTCTTTGCTTCAAAACTGTATTCACTGTTTTACGCTGTACCATGGAAGTTGGTATAAAAGATTCGGATGAAAAGGACGATTTGCTGTAGGACCCTGCATGCTCAAGAGTGTGGACACAGACCATCCTTGTGTGTGCTATCAAAAGCCTTTTCAAAGTCCACAAAGTTGATGTAGAGCTGTCTCGGCCATTCTATGCAATGTTCGATGATATTAGCAGGGAATGATTGGTCAGTACAATCTCTCCCTTTCCGAAAATGTCAGTTCTTTCTCTGGTTGTCTACCGCATCCGAGATTGGTTGAATGAATAGTCTACATTTATATTACTCGAAACTGACAAAAAGGTGATTTTGCGACAGTTATTCTTAGCATTGCTCTTTGGAATCTTTATGATATTTCCTTTTGTCCAGTCATTTGGTATTTTCCTTCTCTCTCATTATAATTGTACAGTGGCTGAAGCGTTTTGGCGGCTAGTTCTTAGTCCTGATCAACTCGGCGCTGAGGTTGTCCTGTCCAGTGCCTTCTCTGTTTTTGAGGGATCCAATGGTTGAAATTATCTATTCCTTCTCTGGTGGCATAAAATCAATACTAAAGTCGGTCTCTGCTTTTTTGTATACTAGGTTCTGTTGTTGGCGATGGCCTACTCCAAATGCTTTTTTGTATAGTAGGTTCTGTTGTTGGCGATGGCCTACTCCAAATGCTTTTTTGTATACTAGGTTCTGTTGTTGGCGATGGCCTACTCCAAATGCTTTTTTGTATACTAGGTTCTGTTGTTGGCGATGGCCTACTCCAAATGCTTTTTTGTATACTAGGTTCTGTTGTTGACGATGGCCTACTCCAAATGCTTTTTTGTATACTAGGTTCTGTTGTTGACGATGGCCTACTCCAAATGCTTTTTTGTATACTAGGTTCTGTTGTTGGCGATGGCCTACTCCAAATGCTTTTTTGTATACTAGGTTCTGTTGTTGGCGATGGCCTACTCCAAATGCTTTTTTGTATACTAGGTTCTGTTGTTGGCGATGGCCTACTCCAAATGCTTTTTTGTATACTAGGTTCTGTTGTTGGTGATGGCCTACTCCAAATGCTTTTTTGTATACTAGGTTCTGTTGTTGGCGATGGCCTACTCCAAATGCTTTTTTGTATACTAGGTTCTGTTGTTGGCGATGGCCTACTCCAAATGCTTTTTTGTATACTAGGTTCTGTTGTTGACGATGGCCTACTCCAAATGCTTTTTTGTATACTAGGTTCTGTTGTTGACGATGGCCTACTCCAAATGCTTTTTTGTATACTAGGTTCTGTTGTTGGCGATGGCCTACTCCAAATGCTTTTATGTATACTAGGTTCTGTTGTTGGCGATGGCCTACTCCAAATGCTTTTTTGTATACTAGGTTCTGTTTTTGGCGATGGCCTACTCCAAATGCTTTTTTGTATACTAGGTTCTGTTGTTGGCGATGGCCTACTCCAAATGCTTTTTTGTATACTAGGTTCTGTTGTTGGCGATGGCCTACTCCAAATGCTTTTTTGTATACTAGATTCTGTTGTTGGCGATAGCCTACTCCAAACTGCACTGAAGTGCTTCTGATGTATTAAGTGTTCTTAGCTCGTCTGTGATGGATGTGTGGGTAGTTCCATAACACTTGAGGCAGATTATCTTGCTAATCGTGTACATTTTTCCTTGCTGTTCTCTGCTGGCTGCATTTTTCTGCCTGACTTGCAAGCTTGTCCATGTCCATACAGTCCGCTTGTCTACTCTTACCATCATCTTCACTGTTCGGTCCTTGTACTTGCACTATGTGTCTGTCTTTTTGTCCCTCTGACTTGGCCTCCATGTGTTGTACTATGTCTGTCTTTTTTGTCCCTCTGACTTGGCCTCCATGTGTTGCACTATGTCTGTCTTTTTTTAGTCCCTCTGACTTGGCCTCCATGTGTTGCACTATGTGTCTGTCTTTTACTTTAGTCCCTCTGACTTGGCCTCCATGTGTTGCACTGTGTGTCTTTTTTTGTCCCTCTGACTTGGCCTCCATGTGTTGCACTGTGTCTGTCTTTTTGTCCCTCTGACTTGGCCTCCATGTGTTGTACTATGTCTGTCTTTTTTGTCCCTCTGACTTGGCCTCCATGTGTTGCACTATGGGCTGTCTTTATTTGTCCCTCTGACTTGGCCTCCATGTGTTGCACTATGTCTGTCTTTTACTTTAGTCCCTCTGACTTGGCCTCCATGTGTTGCACTGTGTGTCTGTCTTTTTGTCCCTCTGACTTGGCCTCCATGTGTTGTACTGTTGTCTGTCTTTTTTGTCCCTCTGACTTGGCCTCCATGTGTTGCACTATGTCTGTCTTTTACTTTAGTCCCTCTGACTTGGCCTCCATGTGTTGCACTATGTCTGTCTTTTACTTTAGTCCCTCTGACTTGGCCTCCATGTGTTGTACTATGTGTCTGTCTTTTACTTTAGTCCCTCTGACTTGGCCTCCATGTGTTGCACGTGTGTCTGTCTTTTACTTTAGTCCCTCTGACTTGGCCTCCATGTGTTGCACTGTGTGTCTGTCTTTTACTTTAGTCCCTCTGACTTGGCCTCGCATGTGTTGCACTATGTGTCTGTCTTTTACTTTAGTCCCTCTGACTTGGCCTCCATGTGTTTGACTAGTTGTCTGTCTTTTACTTTAGTCCCTCTGACTTGGCCTCCATGTGTTGTACTATGTCTGTCTTTTTGTCCCTCTGACTTGGCCTCCATGTGTTGTACTATGTCTGTCTTTGTCTTTGTTGCCTGACCTTGGCTCCATGTGTTTTCTATGTCTTGTCTTTTGTCCCTCTGACTTGGCCTCCATGTGTTGTACTATGTCTGTCTTTTTTGTCCCTCTGACTTGGCCTCCATGTGTTGACTATGTGTCTGTCTTTTACTTTAGTCCCTCTGACTTGGCCTCCATGTGTTGTACTTGTCTGTCTTTTACTTTAGTCCCTCTGACTTGGCCTCCATGTGTTTACTGTGTCTGTCTTTTTGTCCCTCTGACTTGGCCTCCATGTGTTGTACTATGTCTGTCTTTTACTTAGTCCCTCTGACTTGGCCTCCATGTGTTGACTTGTGTCTGTTTTACTTTAGTCCCTCTGACTTGGCCTCCATGTGTTGTACTATGTCTGTCTTTTACTTTAGTCCCTCTGACTTGGCCTCCATGTGTTGTACTATGTCTGTCTTTTACTTTAGTCCCTCTGACTTGGCCTCCATGTGTTGTACTATGTCTGTCTTTTTGTCCCTCTGACTTGGCCTCCATGTGTTGTACTATGTCTGTCTTTTACTTTAGTCCCTCTGACTTGGCCTCCATGTGTTGTACTATGTCTGTCTTTTACTTTAGTCCCTCTGACTTGGCCTCCATGTGTTGTACTATGTCTGTCTTTTTTGTCCCTCTGACTTGGCCTCCATGTGTTGTACTATGTCTGTCTTTTTGTCCCTCTGACTTGGCCTCCATGTGTTGTACTATGTCTGTCTTTTATTGTCCCTCTGACTTGGCCTCCATGTGTTGTACTATGTCTGTCTTCTTTAGTCCCTCTGACTTGGCCTCCATGTGTTGTACTATGTCTGTCTTTTTGTCCCTCTGACTTGGCCTCCATGTGTTGTACTATGTCTGTCTTTTTGTACTTGTCCCGACTTGGCCTCCATGTGTTGTACTATGTCTGTCTTTTTTGTCCCTCTGACTTGGCCTCCATGTGTTGCACTATGTCTGTCTTTTACTTTAGTCCCTCTGACTTGGCCTCCATGTGTTGTACTATGTCTGTCTTTTACTTTAGTCCCTCTGACTTGGCCTCCATGTGTTGTACTATGTCTGTCTTTTACTTTAGTCCCTCTGACTTGGCCTCCATGTGTTGTACTATGTCTGTCTTTTTGTCCCTCTGACTTGGCCTCCATGTGTTGTACTATGTCTGTCTTTTACTTTAGTCCCTCTGACTTGGCCTCCATGTGTTGTACTGTGTGTCTGTCTTTTTGTCCCTCTGACTTGGCCTCCATGTGTTGTACTATGTCTGTCTTTTACTTTAGTCCCTCTGACTTGGCCTCCATGTGTTGTACTGTGTGTCTGTCTTTTTGTCCCTCTGACTTGGCCTCCATGTGTTGTACTGTGTGTCTGTCTTTTTGTCCCTCTGACTTGGCCTCCATGTGTTGCACTATGTCTGTCTTTTACTTTAGTCCCTCTGACTTGGCCTCCATGTGTTGTACTGTGTGTCTGTCTTTTTGTCCCTCTGACTTGGCCTCCATGTGTTGTACTATGTATGTCTTTTACTTTAGTCCCTCTGACTTAGCCTCCATGTGTTGTACTATGTCTGTCTTTTACTTTAGTCCCTCTGACTTGGCCTCCATGTGTTGTACTATGTCTGTCTTTTTGTCCCTCTGACTTGGCCTCCATGTGTTGTACTATGTCTGTCTTTTTGTCCCTCTGACTTGGCCTCCATGTGTTGCACTGTGTGTCTGTCTTTTTGTCCCTCTGACTTGGCCTCCATGTGTTGTACTGTGTGTCTGTCTTTTTGTCCCTCTGACTTGGCCTCCATGTGTTGTACTGTGTGTCTGTCTTTTTGTCCCTCTGACTTGGCCTCCATGTGTTGTACTGTGT
This sequence comes from Monoplex corrugatus, assembly GCA_030674185.1. Classification (NCBI taxonomy): domain Eukaryota; kingdom Metazoa; phylum Mollusca; class Gastropoda; order Littorinimorpha; family Ranellidae; genus Monoplex; species Monoplex corrugatus. Next base: position 63,056,426 of record JAPXFY010000022.1, read on the forward strand.
GTCTGTCTTTTTGTCCCTCTGACTTGGCCTCCCTGTGTTGCACTATGTCTGTCTTTTACTTTAGTCCCTCTGACTTGGCCTCCATGTGTTGTACTGTGTGTCTGTCTTTTTGTCCCTCTGACTTGGCCTCCATGTGTTGCACTATGTCTGTCTTTTACTTTAGTCCCTCTGACTTGGCCTCCATGTGTTGTACTATGTCTGTCTTTTACTTTAGTCCCTCTGACTTGGCCTCCATGTGTTGTACTATGTCTGTCTTTTACTTTAGTCCCTCTGACTTGGCCTCCATGTGTTGTACTATGTCTGTCTTTTACTTTAGTCCCTCTGACTTGGCCTCCATGTGTTGTACTATGTCTGTCTTTTACTTTAGTCCCTCTGACTTGGCCTCCATGTGTTGTACTATGTCTGTCTTTTACTTTAGTCCCTCTGACTTGGCCTCCATGTGTTGTACTATGTCTCTCTTTTACTTTTGTCCCTCTGACTTGGCCTCCATGTGTTGTACTATGTGTCTGTCTTTTACTTTAGTCCCTCTGACTTGGCCTCCATGTGTTGCACTATGTCTGTCTTTTTGTCCCTCTGACTTGGCCTCCATGTGTTGTACTATGTGTCTGTCTTTTACTTTAGTCCCTCTGACTTGGCCTCCATGTGTTGTACTATGTCTGTCTTTTACTTTAGTCCCTCTGACTTGGCCTCCATGTGTTGTACTATGTCTGTCTTTTACTTTAGTCCCTCTGACTTGGCCTCCATGTGTTGTACTATGTCTGTCTTTTTGTCCCTCTGACTTGGCCTCCATGTGTTTGTACTTTGTCTGTCTTTTTGTCCCTCTGACTTGGCCTCCATGTGTTGTACTATGTCTGTCTTTTACTTTAGTCCCTCTGACTTGGCCTCCATGTGTTGTACTATGTCTGTCTTTTTGTCCCTCTGACTTGGCCTCCATGTGTTGCACTATGTCTGTCTTTTACTTTAGTCCCTCTGACTTGGCCTCCATGTGTTGCACTGTGTGTCTATCTTTTTGTCCCTCTGACTTGGCCTCCATGTGTTGCACTGTGTGTCTGTCTTTTGGTCCCTCTGACTTGGCCTCCATGTGGTTTTTCTTCAAAGGCTCTTGTTTTCAATGGCTTGAAAAGCGTATGTTCTTATCCACTCTCTCCTTCCTGCTGCTTTTTTTTCCACAAGTGGATTTCACTGTTTCAGAGGTACGCTGTTTAAATTTGCTCCCATTTGGCGTTGACTTCGTCTGGGCCTGACTGTGTGTGGTCTTCAGTGTCTGCCAGGCTTTGGAACTTGATGAAAAAAAAAAGTCTGCTATAAGAATAAACAGTTGTGATATTGGTGCCAACATGATTACTTAGGGTGTACAGTGACCTAACATCTTGCTATAGTTTCAGGTAGCAGGAATCCAAACGAAAACAACATATCAAGAAACAATACTAGTAATAAAGTTATTAAACAAGTGGTCTGACAGGTGCGGTAGTTGAGTGGTTAAGACACTGGTCTTCCAGTTGGAAAGTCTGGGTTCGAACCTATTCAAATAGCTTTTGGTGAGTTATGGGTGGAGATTACTCCGATCTCTCAAGGGAACACAGACCTACATGCAAATCTGTTAGTGCCTGAACCCTGTTTGTGTGTACCTACATGCAGAACAGAACATCCGACAGCTACGTTAAAGTTTGTGTAAGCCATGTCAGTGCTAGGTGACTTACGGACACAGGAAAACACCCTACTTGCTACCACCCAAAACGGAGTGTGACTGCCTTAATGGCAGGACGAAACAAACAAACAAAAATAAACACAAACAAAAACAAACAAACGAAAATAAACACAAAAACAAACAAACAAAAATAAACACAACACAAACAAAATCAAACAAACAAACAAAGACGGCCATTCAAGTAAAAGTCCACTGATATTCTCAAGCGCAGGTGGGAGTTGCGGC
>JAPXFY010000022.1:63063358-63093358 GCA_030674185.1 Monoplex corrugatus
ACAACTTTCCCTGTGACAGGTATATATTAACTACCAGCAGCACTGCCATGACAACAACACAATAATCATACTAACAACGCCGAAGATGATAATCGTGCATGGGCCTCGTTGTATAGATTCACTGCCTTCGAGACAATGAATGATGCCCAGTGAATAGACCTATAAAAAGTATTCCCTGAGGTGAGATTCAAAAGAAGTTTTATTTGTTGTTCAAAGTCACCCTTTCCCTGTGTTACCCCGTGAGAGCAGACTGCCTGCCTGGCTCAAAGATTATCGTCTGGGATGTTAGCAAAGCGAACGCCAATGATGTAAAGTTAAGTAGATGTACACACGCACATACACACACACACGTACACAAACACTCACTGGCAAACACGCACTCTGTATACACATAACATAGCCTGGTAAGTGTTGACAAGGACCTAACTTTATGCAAAATGAGAGAAAGAACAGTATTTGTTTTGTTGTTATTGTGGTCACAAATGTTTTTCTCTCAGGTTAAATGCAACAGAAAGAAAACAAATCTGTGACAAGTCAGTCTCTAGCCACACCATAACATCAACGCCGTATTGACCTCATGGTGGACGGATGTAGTGTGTAGTCACGTGATTATGCTTTCCCAGCGCAACGCGGCTACGATTGGCGGCTATCCAAAAATGGCAGCGAATGCGTTGTGTGTGTGTCGGCAGTGTGTAAAGCTCTTGTTTGTAAGGAACTGTTGAAAGCATGAACCATTCAGTGAGCGGAATCTGAGAACAACTTTTCAAACCGTTAGATGGTGTTCGTATGTCAAGATAAGAAGGAGGGGTATTCAGTTAACAGGATTACCTTGCAAGAAAAACTCGTACAAACTTTCAGTTTGTGACGCGAAGTCTGCAATCAAGTGTGACTTTCAGACCGCCTGCCCATGCTTGCCAGTACTTGCTTTTGTTCACAGAAAACATGGGATTAGTCTTATTCCCGATTTTTAATGGCTCTTGACGGATCAGAGGCGTTATTGTGTCGATATCTGCCATGTGTATCCGGGGAAAAAGGAATCGAAAATGCGAGTTAAAAGAGCAAACTGTCATCTTTCGAAAGAAACTTTTGCAGAACTTCACTCAGGTATGTATTTATAAACGTTTGCCTGACGGCTATGATTATGGAATAATCGTAATGCGAACACTAGATTCTGATTGAGTTGTTGAAGAGGTGTAATAAGTCCAATGGACTTTTAAGCTGCTTGACCTAATCAGTATGCAGTTTTGTGTAATTTGTTAGTAGTAATAATGATCAATACTGATGGCAACCAAATAAGCCTAAAGGCCTACTAAGTATTTTGTGAAGAAAAGATTGGGTAGAAGGGCTGAAAGGGGCGAGTTTAAATAAAATAGTTCTATTATGAATAATATTGTGACTTAAGTTCATGCAATTTGTGTCAGGTGTGAGTGTACTTACGGGCATGTGTGTATACTGTATGTTCGCCCAAATTTTTCTGTAATTGTATTTTGAAATGATATAAAACTGCAAGGAGATGTGCATGTTTTTAGTGATCATAGTCTTTATTACATTGTGATCAATAAGATTTTATTAATCAGGTTTTTCAGAGCAGCGTTAGACATGTGGACAGTATGCATGGGAGTTAGGTTACTGGTGATGAAAGGGATTTCAGCTGGGTTGTTTTTATAGGGTGACATTAGTGTGTGAATATTTGTGCACACTTAAATGCTTGAACAGTGTGACATTGTGAATGTTCTGGGAAGGATGGGATGGGCTGTTGGTGTTGGCAGTTGTGGTGGTGTTGGCTCTGTGTGTGTGTGTGTGTGTGTGTGTGTGTGTGTGTGTGTGTGTGTATGTGTGTGTGTGTGTGTGTGTGTGTATGTGTGTGTATGCACATGTGTGTGTGTGTTTGTGTGTGTGTATACATTGTGTGTATGTACATGAGTGTTCATGTGTGCGGATGTGTGTGTGCGCGCGCATATGTGTGTTTCTGTGCATCTGTATGTATGCGTGTGAGTGTGTGTGTTTCTCTCTCTCTCTCTCTCCTCTCTCTCCTCTCTCTCTCTCTGTGTTTGTGCATGTATGTGTGTGTGTGTGGTGTGTGTGAACTTGGGTAATGTCTGTTATGTGTTTCTTGATAGCAATATCCATAAACTGATTTTTATGTTATTTTATCATATTTCTTGTAACTGATGATTATGTTATTTATGTTCTTTATTTGATGCATATACATTTATATATATATATATGGTGTGTGTGGTGTGTGTGTGTGTGTATGAAGTTGTGATATCTCAAGACAATAACTTTTCTTGTATCTTCTCTAAATTACTATTACTGATTGTAATGGTAATAAATGGACAAAGAAAGTGTTTTAAAATATTAGCACATTTGAAAAAAAAAACATGTTTAGACTCAGACACATAGAGATACATGTACACACACACACACACTCTCTCTCAGACACACACACACACACACACACACACACACACACACACACACACACACACACACACACACACACACACACACACACAACATGTAACACACACACACACACGCACACACACACAACACACCACACACACACACACACACACACACACACACACACACACACACACACACACACACACACACACACATCATATAAATACATCACCCGTATGCACATACTCTCTCACATGCACACCACTTGCTTTCTTCTCTCTCTCTCTCTCCTCTCTCACACACATACACTCCTAACACACACATCACGCACGCATATGCACACACATACACACCCCACACAACACACACACACACACACCAGCCACACACACACACACACACACACACACACACACACACACACACACACACACACACACACACACACACACACACACACACACACACACACACACACACACTACCAACACCATAAACAGAACCACAGTGTTCCCATTAGTCTGAACCTGTAGGGGTCCTGGGGTCCTTCCAGCATAAATTACTCTCTATTGGGAGGTCTTGGTGCTACTTTTCAGAATTCCAGAGGGGACAAAAGGTCCTGTACAAATTATCATTTGAATTAGAAAAATTACAGCTATCTACATGTATAGTACTAGTAGTTCTTTGTCTTGTTATTGTCAAGTTAGGAATGCTCTGTATAGATTATCATTTGAATTAGGAAATGTACAGCTATCTACAGTACTTCTTGTAGTTCTTTTGTTATTGTGAGGTTGGGAATGCTGACTTGCTTTCAGTGTGGCTTTTGAATGGGCTTTACATTAATACTAATAATAACGTACAGAGAGTAGTTGTGCTATTGATCATTATAATTCAGACCAGAAAGTTCTCAAGTTTGATCAGTGAACTTTCCCCATAGGGATGCCAGGGGCTCTTTCAGTATAAATAGTGTCCCTGCCTTCTGGAAATTCTGTGCTAGAAATTTCCTTTTTTCTGTCACTCTCTTTGTTTCTGCCTTGTTCCTTTGCTTTCTGTCACTTCTTATCGTTTTCTGCCTTGCTGGTCCATTCACACAGGGGATTTAAAAAACATGCCTGAATAACATCATAAGTGGTGGTACCCTCTCTGTTTTGTGGCAAGATGCATTATCATTTAATATCATTTTGTCTTCTTTAGAATGGTCAGGTTAAATTGTTTTATGCTCCTTAGCACTATTGTGGGTGTTTGTGTGATGTCTTAGTATGTACAAACATGAACTGGTGTCAGGCATGATGGTGGACATGAAAATGGTACCTCATTCCTTATAAACTGATAGAATGCTTTTGTTTATACATGTATATCATGATAGCATTATCCATCTTTCATGAAAGCCCCAGTTGCATGACCTTTGCTCTGCTGTAACTGAACAGTGATAGACATTTTTCATGTCCAACATTACAACTGACATTTCACAAGGTGATCTGACATTTTCCATTATATCAGAAAAAGTATTGTACAAGTGATCTTTTTCTTTCTGTTTTCATGCAGGCAAATAGTTGATAAAAGTACAGAAATTTTTATCTATCAGTTTTGAAATTCTGTGGCCTGTGTCCCATTTTTTGCACAACCTTGTATCACTGTCTCATATATACAAGCATTGCTTGCAAGCCACACTCAAATGTACACTTGCAATCCCATCCACCTGCACAGGCACATTCCAGTACATGTTATTTTATTTGTTTTGCTCTCTGTGTCATGCTACACCTACACATGCCCACGGTGGTCATTGTTATTTTATCTCATTTTCTCTCTCTCCCTCTGTGTGTGTTTCTCCTGCACTGTTTCTTTCTTTCTCTCTCTCTCCCTCTGTCTGTGTGTTTCTCCTGCTCTCTTTCTTTCTTTCTCTCTCTCTCCCTCTGTCTGTGTGTTTCTCCTGCTCTCTTTCTTTCTTTCTCTCTATCTGTGCGTTTCTCCTGCTCTCTTTCTTTCTTTCTTTCTCTCTCTCTCTGTGTTTCTCCTGCTCTCTTTCTTCTCTCTCTCTCCCTCTGTGTGTTTCTCCTGCTCTCTTTCTTTCTTTCTCTCTCTCCTCTGTGTGTTTCTCTTGCTCTCTTTCTTTCTTTCTCTCTCTCCCTCTGTGTGTTTCTCCTGTCCTCTTTCTTTCTTTCTCTCTCTCCCTCTGTGTGTTTCTCCTGCTCTCTTTCTTTCTTTCTCTCTCTCCCTCTGTGTGTTTCTCCTGCTCTCTTTCTTTCTTTCTCTCTCTCCCTCTGTCAGTCGTGTGTTTCTCCTGCTCTCTTTCTTTCTCTCTCTCTGTCTGTGTGTTTCTCCTGCTCTCTTTCTTTCTTTCTCTCTCCCTCTGTGTGTTTCTCCTGTTCTCTTTCTTTCTTTCTCTCTATCTCTCTGTCTGTGTTTCTCCTGCTCTCTTTCTTTCTCTCTATCTCCCTCTGTCTGTGTGTTTCTCCTGCTCTCTTTCTTTCTTTCTCTCTCTCTCCCTCTGTCTGTGTGTTTCTTCTGCACTGTTTCTTCTCTCTCTCTCTCCCTCTGTCTGTGTGTTTCTCCTGCTCTCTTTCTCTCTCTCTCCCACTGTGTGTTTCTCCTGTTCTCTTTCTTTCTTTCTCTCTCTGTCTGTGTGTTTCTCCTGCTCTCTTTCTTTCTTTCTCTCTCTCTCCCTCTGTGTGTTTCTCCTGCTCTCTTTCTTTCTTTCTCTCTGTCTGTGCGTTTCTCCTGCTCTCTTTCTTTCTTTCTCTCTCTCCCTCTGTCTGTGTGTTTCTCCCTGCTCTCTTTCTTTCTTTCTCTCTCTCCCTCTGTCTGTGTGTTTCTCCTGCTCTCTTTCTTTCTTTCTCTGTCTGTGTGTTTCTCCTGCTCTATTTCTTTCTTTCTCTCTCCCTCTGTGTGTTTCTCCTGCTCTCTTTCTTTCTTTCTCTCTCTGTCTGTGTGTTTCTCCTGTTCTCTTTCTTTCTTTCTCTCTCTGTCTGTGTGTTTCTCCTGCTCTCTTTCTCTCTCTGTCTGTCTGTGTGTTTCTCCTGCTCTCTTTCTTTCTTTCTCTCTCTCTGTGTCTGTGTGTTTTCTCCTGCTCTCTTTCTTTCTCTCTCTCTCTGTCTGTCTGTCTGTGTGTTTCTCCTGCTCTCTTTCTTTCTCTCTCTCTCTCTGTTTCTCCTGCTCTCTTTCTTTCTCTCTCTCTCTGTGTTTCTCCTGCTCTCTTTCTTTCTCTCTCTGTCTGTCTGTCTGTGTGTTTCTCCTGCTCTCTTTCTTTCTTTCTCTCTCTCTGTGTCTGTGTGTTTCTCCTGCTCTCTTTCTTTCTCTCTCTCTCTGTGTTTCTCCTGCTCTCTTTCTTTCTCTCTCTCTCTCTGTTTCTCCTGCTCTCTTTCTTTCTCTCTCTCTCTCTCTCTGTGTTTCTCCTGCTCTCTTTCTTTCTCTCTCTCTCTGTCTGTCTGTGTGTTTCTCCTGCTCTCTTTCTTTCTCTCTCTCTCTCTCTCTGTGTGTTTCTCCTCTCTTTCTTTCTCTCTCTCTCTCTGTCTGTGTGTTTCTCCTGCTCTCTTTCTTTCTTTCTCTCTCTCTCTCTGTCTGTGCGTTTCTCCTGCTCTCTTTCTTTCTTTCTCTCTCTCTCTCTGTCTGTGTGTTTCTCCTGCTCTCTTTCTTTCTCTCTCTCTCTCCCTCTGTGTTTCTCCTGCTCTCTTTCTTTCTTTCTTTCTCTCTCTCTCTCTGTCTGTGTCTGATATACACACACTCACATGCACATACATATGTGCACACACAAGCATACATGCACAAAACATAACATTAAACAACTTTGATCTTCAGGTATATCAGTCTCAAGAGTGATACTGAAAGAACGGATCACATATGATATCTGATTGTCACACTTGAACTAAATGATATTTGGACTGCGTTGGATTTTTTTGCATTTAAAATAACAACAACAACTGAGGGCTGTGCATGTTTTTAAAAATAGAGCTATGTTATAGTATATTCTCAGTGTGAAAATATGTGGTAGCCATGTGATTTCCACAGAGCGATAGTGATCATGTTTAAGCATGTGTTTAGTAAGCACAGGGATTGAGTGTTGACTGAATGGAGCAGTTCAGATAGATTGAAGAATATAGAACCATTGAAGATCAACTGAATTACAGCGCACACAGAGGCAGTTTAACCACTGAAAATGGGTTTCCTGTTGTTTTAAGTTGGACAACTGCAATGACTGTAACTCAACTGACAAGAGTTTATAAATGTAAAATTTGTGATGGGTGCTTACTTGCTCACTGCCCCTTGTGCCACTGGCTTGTGGGGCAGCGGCATAGATTCTCTGTTTTTGTCTGTTTTGAATCAGTCTGTGTATTGTATCTCAGGTGTGCTTCATGGCTTTAAGGTGCCAAGGTTTCTTCTGTTTTTCTCTCTTATGTCTTCATTTGTGTGTCCAGTGAAGGGCAGTCTGGATGATGTAATTCTGCTTTCTTTGGATAATGTAGCGAATTCATCACTATCATCTTTTTGTGGTGACAGTGCCCATACTCTGTTGATTGCATGGGATCATCATCATCATCGTGTGCCTTGTCGCATGGCGTTGGTGGTGATGACCTTCCATACAAATTTATCATTTGTCGCTGCGAGTACATCTCCCACCCTTTCTGTCCTCATCCACTATGCAAATCTGTCCAGAAGTTTCTCCCTGGGTCCACCTGGTGTTCTTTTTCCCCCCAGTTTTCCTGTAATGACTGGGTGCTTAAATTTCTCTTGCCTCCTAAAATGTCTTATAAATGTTGCTTGCTTTTTCCTAATCTTCTTCATTAATATTCTTTTTGTGTTTGCCTCTTTCAAGGCTGTCTCGTTTGTTTTCTTTGCTGTCTATGGAACTCTTAACATTCTTCTTAGAAACCACATCTCAGTTGCCTCAGTCTTGTTCGAACTTTGCTTGTTGACTGTCCATGCTTCGCATCTGTACAACTGTATTGGTTCTATCTAACGCTGAAGAACTCTTCTTGTGAGGTTAATTGATAGACTTTTGTTAGTAAGAATACTTTGCATTTTCTTGAATACTGTTTTAGCTTGGCCAATTCTGCTGGATATTTGTAATGTGCATCTGCTGTCTTGTGAGATATTTCAACTTGTCAACCTGTCTCAGTGTTGTGCCATTTCCTGTTATTTTACATGAGAGGATTTCTTGTTTTTACTGATTACCACAACTTAGGACTTTTAGGTATTTAGTTCTAGCCCTTTATTTTTCCTTTCTGTTTCTGTTACATTCCTAAGATTTTATAAGGTCTTTTTCACTTTCTGCAACTAGAATGGTGCCATCAGCATAATGAAGGCTTCATCCCAGGGCATTTTTCTAGGTTTCTCATGTTGGTTTCACACTGTAAATTGAAAACAAATCTGGTGACAGAACACATCCCTGCCTAATCCTTCTTTTGGTATTTTGGAAAGACTTCAAAAAAGCCTATACATTTTCTACTCTCATTGCTGCTGTTTGTTCCCAGTACACATTTCTTATAATTCTTAGATCTTTTCAATCAACACTGAGCTTTTCCACTTGGTTGATCAGTTCTTTGTGTCTTAACCTGATCAAAATCCTTGATATAATCAACAAAACATTTATATAAATCCTTATTCAACTCAGTAGATCCTTCTATGAGAGTTCTTAGGATGTATATATATATGGCATTAATATTTCCTTTCCTTCAACAGACCCACATTGTTCTCTTGCTATTTCTGTTTCGATTCTGTTCCTTGCCCTCATCATGATCATTTTTGTCATGTGACTCATGAAGCTGATTGTACAATGGAGTTCACATTCCATAGCCTCTGTTTTTTTTTTTTTTTTTTGTTTTTTTTTGAGAGTGGAATGAAAATTGATCTTGGTATTATATCTTTAGGGATTTTTCCGGTGTCATAAATTTCATTTAGGAGGACTGTTATTTTTTCAATACCAAATTCATGTAGAGCCTCCTCATTTCTGTAGTAATGTTGTCTAATCCTGGGACTTTCCTGGTTTCACCTTTTTCATTGGTGCTCTAACTTTATCTTTCATTATGGGTGGTCCTTCAGCATTCTTTCTTACGATGTGTTCCTCCTTTCTGTCATCATCAAAAATGTTTTTAATGTATTCTCCCCATCTATCTAATGTTTTGTCTTTTTGTTCCTCCTTTCTGTCATCATCAAAAAGGTCTTTATTGTATTCTCCCCATCTATTTGATATTTTGTCTTTTTCCTTAATAATTGTACCATCTTTGGATTTTAAGGAACCAGTTGATGTGCACATCTTTTTCCTGTGGAAAATTTCATCCTTCAGTGTTTCTGTACATAAAGTTAGGGTCTGTTTTGTGTTGATCTTCTGTATCTTTGCGCTTTGTTTCCAGCCAACCTTTCTTAGCTTCATCGCAGCTATTCCTGATTTCCTTTTGTATCTTTTCCTTTTACCCCATTCCATTCATCCATCAAGCCTAAAATTTCTTTGGTCATCCAGTTCTTCTCTACTTTTCTTTCAACTCTAGGGATTTTTTTCACAAGCTTCATTCATCGAGTTTCGCAAATCTGTCCATTGTTTCTCACTGTCACCAGTGTCCTGATTTTGTTTTAAACAATAATTTTTGCATGAGTTAATTCATCAATCTTTTAAGAGTCCAAGATTTAGTTTGATGTTATGTTTGGTTTGTTTTCTTCTATTTAGTTTCAGCCTAAATCTTCCCATTACAGGATTGTGGTCATTGTTACAGTCAGCACCTGGTAGTGTTCTGTTATCAGTAAAGAATTTGTAAATCTTTTACTTACCAGGATATAATCAGTTTGATTTTTTGTGGTGTTTTCTGGATTCATCCATGTCCGTTTTCTTCTGTTAGGTTGCTCAAATCAAGTGTTTCCTGTTATGAATTCATTTACTTGTACCTACCCAACAAATTCTCTTCCCTTTCATTCCACATGCCAAGGCCATGAGGTCCAACTACGTGATCTACTTTTCCGATCCCACTGTAGCGTTAAAATTCTCGATTATTATTGTAATGTCCTGTGATTTAGATTGAACCTTCGCAGTCTCTAATTCTACAGAGAAGTCAGTTTCTTCCTCAGTAAGCGGATGTTGATGCATATTCTTGGATGATGTTGATATCAAATGGCTTTGCCTTTAGTCTTACTAATTAAACTCAAGTCTGATATAGCCCAGTATCCTTTGACAAACTTTGACTTGTCATTTTCCATTATAATGCCTACCCCTCTTTCATGTGTGTCCCTTCCAGAATATATAATTTTATGCTAGCCCAGTGTTATCATGTCTGCCTCCTTCCATCTCATCTCCACCAAGTCCTAAAATATTGATGTTACATACGATAAGTACTTGAAATGGTTGTTTATTGGAGATGGTGTTGCTTCAGACTAATAAAGTTGGGAAAGGAGGCTAGTAATTTTTGTCGTATCCAAATATCTTGAACATACATGTTCTGTGAGACGGCAAATTTACCGGATTTATTTTTGATTGTAGTCTTCACAGGATAGGTCTATTATTGTTTACTTGTTTTTTATTTTGTTTTATTTTCTCTTATTTTCATTTTCTACTGTTTGTACCGCTTAAGTGACATACCCTCATGCCACTCATAGGTTCCCTAGTTTACAGTTGAATCCAGTTACATTCCATTGCTGATTTGGTGCTAGGAACTTCACAGGTGATTAATGACAGGTTGTCTTCAGGCAACCGCCACCACTGCAGTGTTACCCAGTAGAACTAATTGTAGAGCTTGTTTTATCCAACGTATGTTTCAAGGACATTGCTCAAGTTTCCTGACTGGGAGAAAAGTGTGTGTGTGTGGCCTGCAGTCTGTCAGATTTCAGTTTCAGTTTCTCAAGATGAGGTTTCTGTGCTTGGAATGAAGTACATATGTGCACCAACACCACTGGTGCCATGTGATGGAGAAGATGCAAACTGATCAGGGCACAAACTTTAAGCCTGCACATAAAGCCCTGAGCCGGCCAGATCTGGAGATCCCCCCTAGTGTATGGATTTTGTATCTTGTCTTTGTACCAGTCTGTCATTGGAAGAATCTTGACTACATTGTAATGACACATGTATCTGTGTACCTCTTCTTCAACAAATAATAAAATGAACAAATAAATAAAATGAGTAAATAAATAAATAAATAAATGAATAGATAAACAGAAATTGAAAATATAGAAAAGGACTGAACGAAAACAACCAACTGCTAGGTATAAGCTTGTCTCACATCATAGACCCCCCCCCCCCCCACCACCACCCACCACCAGTCAATACTACACATAGCCTCTGCTGTCTATCAACATGATGAAAATGATATCTCCTTAGTTATAAGTCATAGCCTCTCCTGTTTGTTGTCCCTCTGGGAGGAAAAAAGAGATAGGTAGATCACTAAACAAGTAAGAAATGAGATATATGACAATAAATACACACATGCGCGCATGCATGCATGCATGCATGGGCACAGGCACACACACATGCGCATGCACACACACACACATACACATACAGTATGCACACACATACATACACACACACACACACACACACACACACACACACACACACACACACACACACACACACACACACACACACACACACACACACACACACACACTCACACATATGCACACACACATCTATGTATACACACACACATACACGCATACACACATACATACATACATACTTTACATACATACATACATACATACATACATACATACATACATACATACATACATACATACATACATACATACATACATACATACATACACACACATACATACATACACACACATATACATACACACTCATACTCACATATATATATAACAATGGCTGACAACAATGCAGAGAATGATGCAAATGAACAGACCACAGCACAACACAGCAAAACAAAAGACAAAATAAAAGAAAACAGAACAGAATAAAAGGAGAACGGAAACATTAACCCAATCCACCCAGCTGTTACTGGGTATGGTACCTAACCCTGTTCAGAGACAGGGAAGATAAAGCATTGAGGAGAGGAGTGGGCATTGCCTCCTTCATGCTGGCCCGTGAAACTGAAGCTCTCCACACTTCACTCCCAACAACCTCAGAGCTATGAACAAACCTTTACCTTTTTACCTCCCTGAATGGCTTTCCATTGATTGCAATATTGTTATTATATTATTTTAATTATGGACCAGATCTAAAGTTCTTTGTAACTAGTTTATGTTTTGATGATATGATAATTGTGATGATGATGATAATAGATGGTGTGGGTAGGGTGATGATGATGGTGGTGATTGAGTGTGTGGGTGAATGATGAATGGTGGTTGGTTGGTGATGTGATGGTGGTGATAGATGTGATGATGATGATAGGACTTCAGCTTAATGACGACAAGACAGAAGCTATCCTCATTGGCACCCGTCAGAAACTTCCCAGCTGCTCCTCTTTCTCTCCCATTATGTAAACACATCATCCCAATTTCTGATTCAGCTAAAAACCTCGTGTCTGCTTGACTCTACCCTGTCCATGAAAACTTTGTTTCTCAAACTGCCAGATCTTGCTACATTCATCATCCATCGTATAAGCCTGATCAGAAGTATCTCTCTGTCGAAACAACTGCAAAACTCGTTCTCTCCTTCATAATGTCTCGCATTGACTATTGCAATTCACTCCTTTGGTCTTCCTGCCTCCAACCATTCAACTCTACAGCGCATTCAAAACAATGCTGTACGCTTGTACTCAAAAAGAAAAAAGCTGACCACATATCTCCTCTCCTGGCACAACTTCACTCTGCTCTGTATCAAAGCGCATACAGTACAAACTAGACACCATGTGCTACAAAGCCTCAATAATCGCAGCCCCCGATTACCTGTCAAGCCTACTTGAGATCTAGTGTTCCCTCACGTACCCTCCGCTCTGCCTCCGTATCCTCTGACTTTTTCGCTTTCCACGCACTAAGCTCAATACCTATGGTCCAGAGCCTTCTCTGTTTCTGGTCACACTCTCCTGGAACAAACTTCCTCTCTCAGTCCGTCAGCAACCATTTTGCCTCCTTCAAGTCCGCCTCAAAACTCACCTTTTCTCCTCTGCATAAAATCCTAACCTCACTCAACCCCCCTCTGCAGCCTGTCTCCGCTCGAGGGGAATCACTTTGTTTTAATATATAATCTTATATGATGTGCTCTCTGTGGTTTTCCATTGGTTTTATTCTTGCTTTTATTGCTTTTATTCTTTTCTCCCCATTTGTGGCCATGCATGTGTGTGTGTGTGTGTGTGTGTGTGTGTGTGTGTGTGTGTGTGTGTGTGTGTGTGTGTGTGTGTGTGTGTGTGTGTGCGTGCGTGCGTGCGTGCGTGTGTGCGTGTGTGTCTTTTCGGCGCTTGGATTTGATTTTGTCGAGATTTGCGCTATATAAATATTGTAATTATTATGTATGCATGTGCGTACGTATGTATGTATGTATGTATGTATGTATGTATACGCTTAGATTTATGTATGTATGTATGTATGCATGTATACGCTCAGCTTAGATTTATGTATGTAAGTATGTAAGCATGTATGTATGCATGTATACGCTCATATGTATGTAGGTATGTATGCATGTATACGCTCAGCGCTTAGATTTGATTTTGTCAAGATTTTGCGCTATATAAATAAAATATATTATTATTATATATTAATGATGGTGGTGGTGATGGTGATGATGATGGTGGTGATGATGGTGATGATGATGATGGTGGTGGTGATGGTGATGATGGTGGTGGTGATGATGGTGATGATGATGATGATGTTGACTACTATTTTCAACTTATTGTAATTTTTTTTCTTTTTTTTTTGCATCCTAGACTTTTGTATTGTTTTTGTGTCATTGCACTCACGCTGCTCATTTTGATTCTCCAGTACATCTCCAGATCCACCAACGGTGAGGTCGTCAGGAGAGTAGGGCAGGAACAGCCACAGGTTCAGGGACACTGTTTTGCAGTGCTGTGGTGATGAAGATGATAGTGACAATGCTTTGGGGTTGTGTTTTGGACGGGGACAGCCTGACAGGGCTGTGCTCTACACAGACTTTCATATTAATAATGTATCCTGGTGTCATCCAGGCCAGAGGGAGACAGACACTGGCACAGTTTGTCTTTAAATTTGAGCAACATCCTTGATGATGTATACATGATGTAGATCAGACTCAGCCGTGTGATCCCAGTCTTCCCAACAAACCCAAAGCATGCTCAACTCTGGATAAGAACAAATCAGGGCCAAAAAATCCCACCATGAGTTTTCAGCACTGATGGGGTTTGCGCCCGCGACCTTCCAGTTGTTAGGAACCAGAAAAAGCATGAAAGAAGAATACGAACAACACGTATTTAACACTTGGCTGACATCCGATATCAAAGGGATAAAACTATCTCAAATCATTTCAACCAGTTGGACCACTCAATCAGCAACATCCGAGTGAAAGGTCTGTAGCTTCTATACAGTAACAGCACTATAGACAGGAAAGACAGAGAATCCCATCTTATAGATAAACTTGGTATGCGCAAGCCACATGGACTCGGTGACAAACCGTAAAGATTTCCTCAACTGAATTCAGTATCATGCCACTTCATGCACTTTTATCTGGATATGGCTTTGCGTGCATGTACTTTTACCTTGGTGTGTTTGTGTATGCATATATATTCACTCAAATGTGTATGTATAACATTTCTTGTCCCTCATGTATAATTTATGTTTAAACAGCCCCTGTCTTGTCTTGTCTTGTCTTGTCTTGTCTTGTCTTGTTGTATTAAATACGTGTTCGTATTCTTCTTTCATGTTTTTTCTGGTTCCTGTTTGCTGGAACGCGGGCAGTCACACTTGTTTTGGATTCCAGTTGTTAGTTTATTGTGCTCACTATTGCATCATTGGATCTGGTCAATCCATCAGTTTCACCCAATCAGACTTTTAATCCTCTGACTCCCACAACCTGTCCACTAGCAACCTGCATCATCAACCATGCTAGCTAAGCAAAAACTTAACCCTTTGATTCCCCCACCCTTTCTGCAGGAAGCTGGTGGATAGGGTGAGAGAATCAAAGGGTTAAGTTTTTGTAGTTGGTGGACAGGGTGTGGGAGTCAAAGGGTTAATTTAACCACCCAGCAGGATGGAAAAATCCCTCAGCAGTGTGTTAGACTGATTGTGTTCAAACTCATAACCGCCCAGTCAGTACTGTGTTGGATTGACAAAAGATTAATAGACTTTATCTGATATGTTTATGCATTTGAGGAAGATTTTTTAACTGCATTTTAGATTTGAAAGGATAATTTTGAGCTTGGTTTTTGATTGTTGTCTTTTTAATTAAATTTGGACATGTTTTTAACTTGGTATCAGCCCTGCTGTGGCTCTAGTAGTCAGCTGGGCTATAGCTAAGCAATATGAATCTGAACCAGAACTGAGCTCTACTTTTGCTTTACCTGTGCATTATCATTGATATTAAACACCAATTTTTTCCCCCTCATTTGAATAAGTAGGAAGACTAGAATAATTTGTCAATCAAACTTTAGTTTACAACCAAGGCCACAAACAGTGGGTTCAAATTCAGTTATAATACCAGCTGTTCTGTTACAGTTTCTGTGTGTCCTTTTTTTTTAATTTATATTTTTGCCTTGCATAGAAGGGTCTTTTCTCAAGAAGTATAGAAATCATATGTGGACATGCATGGTAATGTGACATCATATATAAATACAAATCATAGATGAATAAGAAAGAAAACAAAACAACCCCCTGCATGTAAAATATGCTTCATTTGGCATAATATGTTTAACTAGTCATGAGTAAAGTTTGAAAAGAATTAGCTGAGTTGAAATACTGAGATATTTTGCAGTACCACTGACTTTAGTTCTAATGCTGATATCATTTCCTGGTACAATATTTAATCAGCTTTCATTTCAAGTGGACAGCTTTACTCTGGTTTTTAAAATTTTTGTTTTTTACATTCAATTTGAAAAGTATGCTGTCAGTTTAAGTGTGTGTTTGTGTGTGTGTGTGTGTGTGTGTGTGTGTGTGTGTGTGTGTGTGTGTGTGTGTGTGTGTGTGTGTGTGTGTGTATGTGTGTGTGTGTGTGTGGATGTGTCTCTGTGTGTGTGGATGTATCTCTGTGTGTGTGCGCGTGTGCGTGTGCGTGCGTGCGTGCATGTGTGTGTGTGTGTGTGTATGTGGTGTGTGAATACAACACTGCCCCCAATACTACCAACAGAAGCATAACCCATAGGATTATCAAGAGGTGTATTTATCAGACAGACTACCACTTAACAGCCAAGGTGGCCCTTGATGTTGTCTTTGTCAAGCAAATGGCATGGATTCAAGGTGGGCTTGTGAAACTTTGTGTATGTAACCTTTACCTCACTTAAGCTTGTTTTTGTTTTCAGTGTGTGTGTGTGTGTGTGTGTGTGTGTGTGTGTGTGTGTGTGTGTGTGTGTGTGTGTGTGTGTGTGTGTGTGTGTTGTGTGTGTGTGTGTGTGTGTGTGTGTGTGTGTGGTGTGTGAAAAGAGAGAGAGAGAGAGAGAGAGAGAGAGAGAGAGAGAAGGAGAGAGAGAGTGTGTGTGTGTGTGTGTGTGTGAGAGAGAGAGAGAGAGAGAGAGATAGAGAGAGAAAGTGTGTGAGTGTGTGTATTTTACTCTCTTTCAATCTAATTTGATGTAAACACAGAGGTATTTAAAACGTCAGTGATACAAATGTACTGCTTGCAAACATGCACAAAAGTTTAGAAAGATTAAGCAGTGAGTGATGTAGCTCAACCAGTAATGTTGTAACATAACACAGACTACCAATTTAACAGCCACTTGATGTAGTCTTTGTCAAGCAGATGGCATGGAATCAGGGTGGCTTGTGAATCTTTGTGTATGTAACCTTTTAGCTTACTTTGGCTGTTTTTTTCAGTGAGAGAGAGAGAGAGAGAGAGAGAGAGAGAGAGAGAGAGAAACTGAAACTGAAACTGTTTATTGTCATTACCCGAAAAGGTCTTTTGACAAGGGGGATAACAATTTTCCAGTAGTGCGACACATAATCCACTCTTTGTATGTGCGCAAATTCTTCACACATAATCAAAAAAAATATCGAACATCCATTCCTTGAACAGTCGAACATATTCAAATCATATATAATGAACAATCATCCGTTTTACCACTACTACAGAATGCAAAAAAAACAAAAAAAATATCAGAAAAGTGTTCCCACATTCAGGCCAATAATTTGTCTAGGTTTAGACAAACCAAAATCTTGTTCACACACCCACACCCACACACACACACACGCATCCATATACACTCACACGCGGGCGCACGCTCGTGCGCACACACACACACACATCAAAACTGTAATATGATAAAACATCTGGGCTAGACCACCCAAACCTTACATTTAGTGATAATAATATAATCTTCACATAACTGCCCCAAAATACTCTGTTAACATGGGACATCACTATGCCTTTTATTTATTTGTTTTTTTGTTTGTTTTTTTGTTTTGTTTTTTTGTTTTTGTTAACATGTATAGTAGACCCTTAAGTGTCTATATACCCTTTCAATATCCACTTCTAACATATTCTACAAATATACCATTATTTTCATATTATTAGCTACTCTTAAATTATCGGCAAACAAAGCAAAATAAAGCAAATGAAAACAGCTCTTTACAAAACAGAGTCTATAATAAAGCGGCTTCTTTTGGAGTTAACGTGATATAGCCCACATCAGTCAAAAGAGATTAAATTAATCCCAGTATGATATTGTCTAGCACTATTGTCGGGCTTGTAAGTGTTTATGTCTTATTATTTGTGCTTCCGCAATGTATAGTGCCACTGATTTGATTATGACTTCGTCATCAGACGACAAAATAGATACAACATCTTGTCTTTTGGCCATGTCGGATTCAAAAACTTTGCATTTTCCTCGTATTGTGTCAAAAATTTGGCATTGGAATAAAAAGTGTTTTTCATTATCGACATTGTTTCCACATAAGGAGCAAGGATATACTGTGGACGTCCCAGGTTGAAACCAATTTTTATTTGCATTGAAACCAAGTGTTCTTAATCTAAATCTTGCGTAATTAGTTCTTTGCCATTTATCCGTAACAACACCGAGATATTTTTCGGTTTGAAAAACATCGTTAAATGAGAAGAACCAACTATATTTTTCTTTGTTTTCCATATCTGAGTGCCAATTTTGTTTAAACGAACAAATAAGCCTGTCTTTAAATTCATAAATAAACTGACACTCATTTCCTACTCCCTGGGACAACCACACGATTCCAAACCCAAGTTCTGATAAAGCCTTTTTTACCTGATAGGCCCAGTTCTGTTTTCCTATTTCCATTTGAGTAACCATCATTTCATATGCCTGTTTACATAACCGAGATTGTGGAAGCCTTAACAATTTCAACCAGTATTTAATACTCTTCACAAAGGTTCTAATGTATAAAGGATATCTTCCAGTTTCTCCATATAAAACAGTATTAGAAGAGTGAATTGGTACAGCCAAAAAACGTTTTATAGCATATGTATGCACTTTTTCCATATGTGGATTTACAGTAAGACCCCATACTTCAGCTGCATATGTAAGTAAAGGTTCTATCTGTGTATCAAACATTTTCCAATATAAATTACAATCAATAGAATTGAGCTTCCGTAAGGATTTTAGAATTTCAATAACACCCTTTTCCCCTTTATTACAAGATTCTTCCCATGCATAATTTAAACTTAATTTTGTCGAAAATATCATTCCTAAGTATTTATAAGAATTAACAACTTTAACCTCGTTAATTCCATAGAACCATTTTTCGTGTTTTGATAAATGTCCACCCTTCCTGAAAATCATAATATTAGTTTTATCCATGTTAACTGTTAAAGCTAGTCGATCCGATTCTTCCTTTAAAACATTTAACTGGTTTTGTAAGCCTTTGACTGTACCAGAGAGAAGAATAACATCGTCTGCAAACAGCAATAGAAATATCTCAATAACCCCAGGGATAATTTGAATGCCATGCCTGCCTTTTCTTGACAGTTCCACTGCTAATTCATTAATGAAAAATGAAAACAATTGAGGACTCAATTGACACCCCTGTTTCACTCCTTTAGGGCGTTCAAAATAATCTGAATATACACACTTCTCACGCACGCATGCAAACACTGAGTTATAAACTCCTCTTAGGGCCATATATAATTTTCCATTCACACCACTTTTACGTAATATATTCCAAAGATTATTACGATTCACAGAATCAAATGCCTTCCTAAAATCCACAAATGCAACATAAAGTTTCTTATTTAAAAGTAAATGCTTCTGCACAAGGGAGTAAAGTGTGAAAATATGATCAATTGTACTGTATTTTGCTCTAAATCCAGCTTGTTCTTCAACTATTTTCTCTTCTTTTTCTGCCCACTTTGTTAATCTCTTATTCAAAATATATGTATAAACTTTACTCACTATACTTGTTAGAGTGACTCCTCTGTAATTATCTGGATTATTCACATCTCCTTTTTTATGAATTGGGATTATTATGGACTTTGCCCATTCTGACGGAAAAATGCCATTATCAAAAAGCTTGTTACATAAATGGACAAGGAAATCAATTAGGCTACATTAGCATTTGCATGTTTTAACATTTCGCTGATTATTTGATCTGGTCCTGCGCTCTTTCCTGCTTTCAAATGCCTGATACTCGCAGTCACTTCTTCTTTAGTTATAGGCTCATTGAAAAGTGGCTCAAAATTATTTTCTTCCTCTACTATATTACTCTCTTGTGCAGTATTTCCCCCGATATCATTGAAAACACTGCAGAAATGATTGTACCATTGTTCAATAGAGATTTCATTGTACACAAAGGCCTTTCTATTAACAGATCTTATTATTGACCAGAATGTCCTGGAGTCATTGATGGAATCTTTGAGTGTTCTTATTTTCTTATCTTCATATTCCCTTTCTTTCGTTTTCCTTAGTTTAACATACTCTTTTCGTGATATGACATATGCTTCTCTTTTTTCTCTTTTTCCTTTTTCTGTTTTGCATCTCTGGAATCTTTTCAGTAGCCTCTTAACTTCTTGTTTCTTTCTTTCACATTCCTTATCAAACCAATCATTCTGTTTCTTTTGTCCTTGTCTCATTGTTCGTACCATACACGCAGCTGCCCCGCACAAAGCCTTAGTAAACTGCTCCGAACTGTCATTCACATTATAATCTAACAAACTGAAAGCTGTCTGTAGACAATTGTTGAACTCAGAACCATCAAGCTCGTGTACAAATAAACTTGCTAATTCTTCGAGAGAGAGAGAGAGAGAGTGTGAGTGTTTGAGTATGGATGTGTGTGTGTGTGTGGATGTGTGTGTATGGATATGTGTGTGTGCGTGTGAGTGTGTATGTGTGTGTGCGTGTGTGTGTGTGTGTGTCTGTGTGTTTGTGTGTGGTGTGTGTGAGTGTGTGGATGTGTGTGTGTGTGTATATGTGTGTGTGTGTGTGTGTGTGTGTGTGTGTGTGTGTGTGTGTGTGTGCATGTGTGCGTGTGTGTGTATGTGTGTGTGTTTGTGTGACTGTATGTGTGCGTGTTGCTTTCTTTCAATCTGATTTAATACAAACACGGAGGTGTTTATAGCATCAGTTATACAAATGTATTGCTTGCAAACATGCACAAAAGTTTAGTAAGATTAAGCAATGAGTGACAAAGCTTATCCATTAATGTTATAACATGACATCATGTTGAATGACAACTAACAAACGTTCCAGTAAGTAAGTTAGGTGAAATTGTTGGTTTAAACTGTGGATGGATACATCACAGTTGTGGGTTCAGATCATGGCTTCTGTGGTGACATTGCAAATGGAATTTATTCCAAGCACAGAGATGCCATCTTGAAAAACGAAAACAGGGTTCAGGGTTGAGGAAGATAGGAAAAAAAAAAGAGAGGAATGGACACACCCTTAGAAAAGATATACTGAGTGTAGTGTGGTAATATCACCTCACATCTTATCTCCTTACTATTATACTAGAGCAAGCTTTACCTTTATGGTCAATTTCTATCCGTTTGAAATTAAGAATGAAACAAAGTTCTTTCTTTTTTAAAAAGAAAAGATATAGAATTGCTTATGTATTATTATTGATTATTTTTGAAGATTTCACTGTTGCCACAAACTTTTATTATGTAAGATATACTGTTAGCTTTGGAAGATTAAAAAAAATATTATAGTCATCTGTCAGGTTGTTGGGAAAGTCGCTCATCATAAGTTAGCTTGAAGCACCTATTGATGTTTTGAGAAAACATTTGCAAACGGAAGGATGAAATAGTTATAATGGTTAAATTGCATTAAGAACATCTTCTGTTTTCTGATGAAATAAAGCTACAGGACATGACAGAACATATACTGTTTTCACATGATATCTGATCTTGCTGAAAATAACAACAGCAATAATAACTCATTTCTCAAGGCATGATATTTTATTTATTATTTGTGTGTGTGTGTATTTTGTTATCTTGCTGTTGTTGTTGTTATTTGTCAGTGGAGTCTTCCTTAAGTACATTCGATAAAACCTTGACGTTGGTTACTCACATATGTAGGCATCAGCTTGCACCTGTTTCATCACCTGATGTAGTTTTGAGTACTCTTTATTAGGCAGGGTGCAGTTCATGTCTGATGTTATTTTTCATCTTTTACATGATTTCCAAAGTCTGGTTTGTTACTGGAGGTTTTTGTTACTACAGGCAGGAAGCTGGTGGAGATGGTTTTGAATTGGGAATGAGAATTGAGTTGAAAAGTCCAGTCTTTGTGAGGGGAATGAGGAGTTTGTTTTAAAAGATCAATAGCTGTAAGTGAAATGGGTACACTTTAAAAACCCAATAACTGTGAGTGAAATGAGTAGACTTAAAAACCCAGTAGCTATGTGTGAAATGAGGAGTTTACTTTGAAAACTAATAACTGTGAGTGAAATGAGTACACCTTGAAAAACCAATAATGAGTAGATTTTAACAGACCAGTATTTGTGAGAGGGATAAGGAGTAGACTTTAACAGACCAGTAGTTGTGAGAGGGATAAGGAGTAGACTTTAACAGACCAGTAGTTGTGAGAGGGATAAGGAGTAGACTTTAACAGACCAGTAGTTGTGAGAGGGATAAGGAGTAGACTTTAACAGACCAATAGTTGTGAGAGGGATAAGGAGTAGACTTTAACAGACCAATAGTTGTGAGGGGGATAAGGAGTAGACTTTAACAGACCAATAGTTGTGAGGGGGATAAGGGGTAGACTTTAACAGACCAATAGTTGTGAGGGGGATATGGAGTAGACTTTAACAGACCAATAGTTGTGAGGGGGATAAGGGGTAGACTTTAACAGACCAGTAGTTGTGAGGGGGATAAGGAGTAGACTTTAACAGACCAATAGTTGTGAGGGGGATAAGGAGTAGACTTTAACAGACCAATAGTTGTGAGGGGATAAGGGGTAGACTTTAACAGACCAGTAGTTGTGAGAGGGATAAGGAGTAGACTTTAACAGACCAGTAGTTGTGAGAGGGATAAGGAGTAGACTTTAACAGACCAATAGTTGTGAGAGGGATAAGGAGTAGACTTTAACAGACCAATAGTTGTGAGAGGGATAAGGAGTAGACTTTAACAGACCAGTAGTTGTGAGGGGGATAAGGAGTAGACTTTAACAGACCAGTAGTTGTGAGGGGGATAAGGAGTAGACTTTAACAGACCAGTAGTTGTGAGGGGATAAGGAGTAGACTTTAACAGACCAGTAGTTGTGAGGGGGGGATAAGGAGTAGACTTTAACAGACCAGTAGTTGTGAGGGGGATAAGGAGTAGACTTTAACAGACCAGTAGTTGTGAGGGGGATAAGGAGTAGACTTTAACAGACCAGTAGTTGTGAGGGGGATAAGGGGTAGACTTTAACAGACCAATAGTTGTGAGGGGGATAAGGAGTAGACTTTAACAGACCAGTAGTTGTGAGGGGGATAAGGAGTAGACTTTAACAGACCAATAGTTGTGAGGGGGGATAAGGAGTAGACTTTAACAGACCAGTAGTTGTGAGGGGGATAAGGAGTAGACTTTAACAGACCAGTAGTTGTGAGGGGGGATAAGGAGTAGACTTTAACAGACCAATAGTTGTGAGAGGGATAAGGAGTAGACTTTAACAGACCAGTAGTTGTGAGAGGGATAAGGAGTAGACTTTAACAGACCAGTAGTTGTGAGGGGGGATAAGGAGTAGACTTTAACAGACCAGTAGTTGTGAGGGGGATAAGGAGTAGACTTTAACAGACCAGTAGTTGTGAGAGGGATAAGGAGTAGACTTTAACAGACCAGTAGTTGTGAGAGGGATAAGGAGTAGACTTTAACAGACCAGTAGTTGTGAGGGGGATAAGGAGTAGACTTTAACAGACCAGTAGTTGTGAGAGGGATAAGGAGTAGACTTTAACAGACCAGTAGTTGTAAGGGACTTGTTATCAGTATCATGTGACGTATGGCTTGACTGTCTTGTTTATTCATTAGTATGGCATGAGCAGCTTCTGGTTTGACATATGAGTCTATTTATTACCACGGCATGAGTCTCCATTTTGACTTTTGTGTTTATTTATTACTGTAGCATTAGTCTGTGTAATTTTTTGTTTTGTGTATCTGTTAGTGTGACATGATGGTTTTGTTTATTACTGATTGCTCCCTATCATACAAAAAACAAAACAGAACAAACAAAAAAACCCACCCCAAAACAAAGAAACAAACAAAGAAACAAAGAAACAAACAAACAAACAAACAAATCCAAATGATTGACTAAACTCTCTGTGATGAGAAAAGAAAACAAATGTGGAAAAGAAATTAAAGCCCCCCCCCCCCCCCCCCCCCCCCCCCCACCCGGACCAAGAAAAGACAAACTTTATGGAAAGCTTGCCTCATATGGTTGGGTAAATAACCATTTAACTCCCTTGTCTTTCCACAGGAAGCTGTTAGATAGTGATCATGAATGCAGAAATTAAAATGTTATGGCCCATTTTTACATTCTTGTGATCTTTTTATGTCATGAACGCTAAGTTAAATGGGCAGGACAATGGTGGTGGTGTTGTTTTCACCATCGGTGGTATTAGTAGGGAAAGGGGCAGGGGTTTTCAGTGTCACCATAGATCCAAATGTATGTTAGATGCTTCAGGCGAAATGTTATAGGCTTACCTATTATAAAAAGACCTACCTGTAAAATTAGATTCCAGTTTACCACTGTTATGTCGGACGGCATTTCATAACATCGTCACTGGAACGAACGAATGAACGAACGAATGAACGAACGAACGAACAAAGGAACGAACGAACGAACGAACAAACAAATAAAACAAAATATGATGCATTTAGTCAAATTGTTTGAAGGTTGTAATCCCTCTGTTGTAAGAAAAGTGTGTGCACGTGCGCATGCATAGACAGACACACAGACAGACAGACAGACAAACGGACAGACACACACACACACTCACACACACACACACACACACACACACACACACACACACACACACACACACACACAGTGTGCACTCACACTTACAGAGCACTTATATATACATGTATGTGCACGCACACAAATACACATACACATACACTCACACGCTATACACATACACCATACACTCACACGCTATACACATACACCATACACTCACACGCTATACACATACACCATACACTCACACGCTATACACATACACCATACACGCACGCACACACACACACACACACACACACACCACACACACACACACACACACACACACACATACACATACACGTACACTCACACACTATACACATACACCATGCACACACACACACACACAAACACACACACACATACACATACACACACACTATACACATACACCATGCACACACACACACACACACAAACGCACACACACACACACACACACACACACACACACACACACACACACACACACACACACATGTACTGAACACAATTTTTCTTTATCATATATTGGATTGTCTTGTTTATAATTTATTAGTAGGATGTATCGATCTTCTTTGTAACTGACTGTTCATTTGTGTAACTGTAATGTCGGTGTTGGTCATTGTCTTCTTTCTTTACCATCAGACTGTTCATTTGTGTAACTGTAATGTCAGTGTTGGTCATTGTCTTGTCTTTTACTGGCAGAGCTTCTATTTCATTATCTTCTCCAGCTCATTAAAACATCAGGGAAGTGAGCTGACCTGGTATTTTTTGTCTTAACTCTGGTGAATGTGTTTCTTTGTTGTTTTTTGTGTTCGTTAAGGAAAGCTGTAGTGGGCTAAAAATGTTAGCCAGTCTCGTGTCTTTGATCAAACGCACGTTCTTCTTCTGTTTTCACGTGTTTTGGGTTTCTGTTCATCTGAACACTTTGACCCCGGAAATGTTTCGTTGTTTGGTGTTTCAACATAATGATATACATATGAAAATCATTTCGTTTATAATTTGCTTTACATTCTCTGTGTATGTGTCCCTGTGCCTTCCATCATTCCACCCACCCTGACCACTCTCCTCTCTGTTTCTATCAACATGTGACAGCTGTGGAGTGTGTGTTGTGTGGTTTACTGTGGTCTTAATCATTTAATGATGCTTATTCAATACCACGTCATCTAATTAGTGACGCTCATGAATGGATTAACGAGATTCCCACTGTCCCTATCTAGGCCTACTAACTAGCGAAACTACAGCCAAGGGAACGGGTTTGGCGGAATCACGGGGAAAAAAGACCCTGTTGAGCTTGACTCTAGTCCGACTTTGTGAAGAGACATGGGAGGTGTAGCATAGGTGGGAGCGCCAGCGACCTTGAAATACCACTACTTTTATCGTTTCTTTACTTATTTCAGTTCTCGAATGTTATATAGAACCGATAATGTTATACGGTTGTGAGGCGTGGACAGTCAACACGCAAAACCAGAACAAGATTGAGGCAGCCGAGGTGTGGTTTCTAATGAGAATGTTTAGAGTTCCGTGGACAGTGAAGAAAACAAACGAGACAGTCTTGATGGAGGCAGACACAAGAAGATCATTGATAAAGAAGATTAGGAAAAGTCAAGCAACATTTATAGGCATTTTATGAGGAAAAGGGAATAAGAGCACCTGGTCACAACAGGAAAGCTGGAGGGAAAGAGAGCACCAGGTAGACCCAGGGAGAAAATATTGGACGGACTTGCAGGGTGGCTGAGGACAGAGAGGGTGGAAGATGTGTTTGCGGCAACAAGGGATAGATGCATATGGAGGGCCATGATCGCCAACACCGTGATTCAGGTGCGGGTCCAGGAGAACATGAGCCGGTCATCGGATGATTTCCAAGCTCTCCCCTGGCCAGGACGTGGGTTTGATTCCAGAAGCGTTACTATTGTGCTAATGACCATAGTTGCTGTGTGTACATCATCACCAGTTGATAGGGCTGTGTCCAACATGTCGGGATTTATGTACTGATTGGTGACTGTAGCCTATGTAGTCTGGAGTCTGTGATGGAGTTCTGTTCCACTGGGAGTCCAATGCCAAGGAGGAGAGAGTGATTTTGTTGCTGTGCAGTAACATTGTCAAGCACAGATTCTCCCCCCGTGGGGATGCCGGGGGCTCTTTCAGTATAAATAGTATTCCCACCTTCTGGAAATTCTGTGTTAGAAATTTCCTCTTTTTTGTCACTGTTTTGCTTTCTGTCATTTCTTCCTATCAATTTCTGCCTTGTTGGTCCTATCATCTGTATGTGTTCAATAAGGTCTTACGTACTTTTTCTTAGGATTGATAATTGGATACATGTATAAAATGCATTTTTTTTTGGTTCAAGGGAGGTGAGATACGTGGAAGCAATTTTAGGTAATTTATACCTGTTTTTATATATGTTTTGGTGTCCTTATAGTAGGCCTCCCTCGGTCATGGCTGACCATGGTCAAAGTACGTCCGTTCTAATGTCTAGATGGGCTGTCTGCTTGGTCCAAGCAGCGTCGCCTGTGACTGTAGAGATCAATGCGAGAGAGGCAGTCTCTGTTGCAGCGGTCTCATGTGTATGCTGATGCTGGTCTGTTGGCTGTCATCCCTTTTCTGCGAACTCGCTTTTCTGCTGCAGCAGCTGACAGTTTGTCCTCACCAATCCGCAGCTGTTTCTTGGTGTCCTTATGTATGCTTAAATTTGTATTCAGGTGTGTTTTTTTAAATCCCCGATGCGATAAATTGGACGGAGTGGTCAACGCCAGGGGCATGTGCTTAGATTGTGTGCGCGAATGTGTTCACATGTGTACTTAATTTTCTTTTCTTTTCTTTTTTTTTCCCTGTTGAAGTTTTGTATGTTTTGAAGCGGTTATAGCCCTGATATGGCTTTACGCAGTCGGCTGGTCTTTAAACAAAAATAACAGTAACAATAAGCACAGATTCCTATAGTTGTGTACTGGAGGTTGTTGGGGGTCTTCTTCAGTCTTGAGGATCAGTAGGTTCCTGTTGCTGAGTACTGAAGGTTGTTGAGAGATGGTATTGCTGATATGACTCTTATTAACCCTTTGACTCCCGCACCCTGTCCACTAGCATCCTGCATTGCCAACCATGCCAGCAAAGCGAAAACTTAACCCTTTGAATCCCTCACCCTATCCACCAGTTTTCTGCAGGAAGCTGGTGGATAAGGGAGAGGAGTCAAAGGGTTAAGTTTTGCTGTTGGTGGATAGAGTGTGGGAGTCAAAGGGTTAACAATGCTGATAATGTGGAAATGAACGCTTCATGATAATAAAGCCAAAATTGTTTTCTTGACAGAATAATGCAAGGATAGACATAAAACTCTTTTTCTTTTTTATCATCGTTATGCTAGATAGGCTGTCACAGACTTTGCCAGTTACAGACATTATGCACAGGATTATGGCATCTGTCATCATTGCCGGTCATTTTGGATCGTCTCCATCACGTGACATCTGTGAATCTGGAATTTGTTTTGAGCGTGGAGGCGCTGTCTTGAGAAACGAAAACTGAAACTTATGATAATAAACCCAAACCCTCCCTTTCTATCTCGCTGTCTGTTTCGCCCATCGTAGCTGTTCCAGTCTGTCTCTCTTCCTTTCTCTCCCGTCCTCTGTGTTACCTGTGTTGATGTTCATCGAGTACAATCTCTTTTTCATACACCACACACGCGCGCGTGCGCACACTCACACACACGGAAGCGCGCGCGCGCGCGTGCACACACACACACACACACACACACACACACACACACACACACACACACAAAACACACACACACACACACATACACACACACACACACACACACACACACACATACACACACACACACACACACACACACACACACACACACACACACACACACACATTACACACACACACAACACTTGTTTATAAAGGCTATAATAACCCCTTACGGTTTTTGTGCTTTGTATCTGCTTTTATGCTAGCTGAATGGGTAGCGCAAACTGTGTTAGATTTGAGAAGTTCTACAACATGGGAGATAAGTCCTACGTGACTCTCAAGAGTTATGTTCTTTGATTAATATAATAAAACATCAGGAGAGAGAGAGAGAGAGAGAGAGAGAGAGAGAGAGAGAGAGAGAGAGAGAGAGAGAGAGCTGTTGGTTAAGCAGTGTGTTAACCCTTTGACTCCCTCACCCTATCTACCAACAGCAAACACGTAACCCTTTGACTCCCTCACCCTATCTACCAACAGCAAACACGTAACACTTTGACTCCCTCACCCTATCTACCAACAACAAACACGTAACACTTTGACTCCCTCACCCTATCCACCAACAACAAACACGTAACACTTTGACTCCCTCACCCTATCTACCAACAACAAACACGTAAACATTTGACTCCCTCACCCTATCTACCAACAGCAAACACGTAACACTTTGACTCCCTCACCCTATCTACCAACAACAAACACGTAACACTTTGACTCCCTCACCCTATCTACCAACAGCAAACACGTAACACTTTGACTCCCTCACCTATTCACCAACACAAACACGTAACACTTTGACTCCCTCACCCTATCTACCAACAGCAAACACGTAACACTTTGACTCCCTCACCCTATCTACCAACAGCAAACACGTAACACTTTGACTCCTCACCTATCACCAACAACAACACGTAACACTTTGACTCCCTCACCCTATCTACCAACAGCAAACACGTAACACTTTGACTCCCTCACCCTATCCACCAACAGCAAACACGTAACACTTTGACCCCCTCACCCTATCCACCAACAGCAAACACGTAACACTTTGACTCCCTCACCCTATCCACCAACAGCAAACACGTAACACTTTGACTCCCTCACCCTATCCACCAACAACAAACACGTAACACTTTGACTCCCTCACCCTATCCACCAACAGCAAACACGTAACACTTTGACTCCCTCACCCTATCCACCAACAGCAAACACGTAACACTTTGACTCCCTCACCCTATCCACCAACAACAAACACGTAACACTTTGACTCCCTCACCCTATCCACCAACAACTAACACGTAACACTTTGACTCCCTCACCCTATCTACCAGCTTTCTGCAGGAAGCTGGTGGATAAGGAGAGGGGAGTCAGAGGGTAAAGTTTTTGCTTTGCTAGCATGATTGACAACGCAGGATGCTGGTAGACAGGGTGCGGGAGTCAAAGGGTTAATATCTATGGACGCTGTATGACAGCACTTATTCTGTTAGAAAGTGGAGTTTCGTCATCATCTGTGTCTGCTTGTATGTCTTCCGTTCTGTATCCATTGTTGAAATGCCTATCAATTATCATCAGGAAGAGAGTTCTTGAATGTTATATACAACCAATTCTGTTGTACGGTTGCGAGGCGTGGATAGTCAACAAGCAAAGCCAGAACAAGATTGAGGCAGCCGAGATGTGGTTTCTAAGAAGGATGTTGAGAGTTCCATGGACAGCAAAGAAAACAAACGAGACAGTCTTGATGGAGAAAGACACAAGTAGATCTTGATGGAGACAGACACAAGCAGATCATTCATAAGGAAGATAGGGAAAAGACAGGCGACATTTATAGGCCATTTTATGAGGAAAGGGGAATTAGACCACCTGGTCACAACGGGAAAGCTGGAGGGAAAGAGAGCACCGGGTGGACCCAGGGAGAAGATGCTAGACGGACTTGCAGAGTGGCTGGGGACAAGGAGGGTGGAAGAGATGCTTGAGGCAACAAGAGATAGAGACAGATGGAAGACCATGATTGCCAACGCCATGCGGCAAGGCACCTGATGGTGATGATCCATTGTTGAAGTTTTTCCTCGTCAGTGGTACTTATAGACATCCTGATATTGGTTGGTCTGTGGTACTACTACTGTCTGAATGGTCTCGGTCTGTCTGTCTGTGTAGGCTCCCAGTTTTGGCGCTTATCTAGTTAATAGTTAGTAGTGAATAGTTACCCTGTCACGCAACCTCTGTACTCTTTGTAAGATAAAGCAAATGTCTACTTACTTTAAAAAATATTAAAACATATCTTTTAGAAATATCTACAGAACTGCGGAGATTAATTGCTTATAACTTGTCTGTATCATGTCATATTGAAACTGATCTCTCTCTGTTTCTCTCTCTGTCTCTCTTTGTTTCTCTCTCTGTCTCTGTCTCTACTCTG
>JAPXFY010000022.1:63095858-63103358 GCA_030674185.1 Monoplex corrugatus
GTAGTTAGTATTGTCTGTCTGTGTTGTAGTGTTGGTAGTTAGTATTGTCTGTCTGTGTTGTAGTGTTGGTAGTTAGTATTGTCTGTCTGTGTTATAGTGTTGGTAGTTAGTATTGTCTGTCTGTATTGTAGTGTTGGTAGTTAGTATTGTCTGTCTGTATTGTAGTGTTGGTAGTTAGTATTGTCTGTCTGTGTTATAGTGTTGGTAGTTAGTATTGTCTGTCTGTGTTGTAGTGTTGGTAGTTAGTATTGTCTGTCTGTGTTGTAGTGTTGGTAGTTAGTATTGTCTGTCTGTATTGTAGTGTTGGTAGTTAGTATTGTCTGTCTGTGTTATAGTGTTGGTAGTTAGTATTGTCTGTCTGTGTTATAGTGTTGGTAGTTAGTATTGTCTGTCTGTGTTATAGTGTTGGTAGTTAGTATTGTCTGTCTGTGTTGTAGTGTTGGTAGTTAGTATTGTCTGTCTGTATTGTAGTGTTGGTAGTTAGTATTGTCTGTCTGTGTTGTAGTGTTGGTAGTTAGTATTGTCTGTCTGTATTGTAGTGTTGGTAGTTAGTATTGTCTGTCTGTATTGTAGTGTTGGTAGTTAGTATTGTCTGTCTGTATTGTAGTGTTGGTAGTTAGTATTGTCTGTCTGTGTTGTAGTGTTGGTAGTTAGTATTGTCTGTCTGTGTTGTAGTGTTGGTAGTATTGTCTGTCTGTATTGTAGTGTTGGTGGTTAGTATTGTCTGTCTGTGTTGTAGTGTTTGGGTTGGTTAGTATTGATTGTCTGTCTGTATTCTAGTGTTGGTGTTAGTATTGTCTGTCTGTTTCTAGTGTTGGTAGTTAGTATTGTCTGTCTGTGTTGTAGTGTTGGTAGTATTGTCTGTCTGTGTTGTAGTGTTGGTAGTTAGTATTGTCTGTCTGTGTTGTAGTGTTGGTAGTTAGTATTGTCTGTCTGTGTTGTAGTGTTGGTAGTTAGTATTGTCTGTCTGTGTTGTAGTGTTGGTAGTTAGTATTGTCTGTCTGTGTTATAGTGTTGGTAGTTAGTATTGTCCTGTCTGGTTGTAGTGTTGTAGTTTTGTATTGTCTGTCTGTGTTGTAGTGTTGGTAGTTAGTATTGTCTGTCGTTGTTGTTAGTAGTGTTTGGTAGTTAGTATTGTCTGTCTGTTTGTAGTGTTGGTAGTTAGTATTGTCTGTCTGTTTGTAGTGTTGGTAGTTAGTATTGTCTGTCTGTATTGTAGTGTTGGTAGTTAGTATTGTCTGTCTGTATTGTAGTGTTGGTAGTTAGTATTGTCTGTCTGTATTGTAGTGTTGGTAGTTAGTATTGTCTGTCTGTATTTAGTGTTGGTAGTTAGTATTGTCTGTCTGTTTGTATGTTGGTAGTTAGTATTGTCTGTCTGTTTGTAGTTTGAGTATTTATTGTCTGTCTGTGTTGTAGTGTTGGTAGTTAGTATTGTCTGTCTGTTGTAGTGTTGGTAGTTAGTATGTCTGTTGTATTGTAGTTTAAGTATTAGTTTGTCTGTCTTTTTTTTTTTTGTTATTAGTTTGTATAGTTTTTTTTTTTTCTGTCTGTGTAGGTTGATTAGTATTGTTTTTTATGTATATTGTCTGTCTGTGATTGTATGTTGTATTAGTATTGTCTTTTTGTATTTGAGTTATATTGTTTCTGTTTGTATGTGGTATTATTCGTTTTATTGAGTTTTCTCTGTTGTATGTTTATTATATTGTCTGTCTGTTTGTAGTGTTGGTAGTTAGTATTGTCTGTCTGTGTTAGTGTTGGTAGTTAGTATTGTCTGTCTGTGTTGTAGTGTTGGTAGTTAGTATTGTCTGTCTGTATTGTAGTGTTGGTAGTTAGTATTGTCTGCCTGTGTTGTAGTGTTGGTAGTTAGTATTGTCTGTCTGTATTAGTAGTGTTGGTAGTTAGTATTGTCTGTCTGTATTGTAGTGTTGGTAGTTAGTATTGTCTGTCTGTATTGTAGTGTTGGTAGTTAGTATTGTCTGTCTGTGTATGTAGTGTTGGTAGTTAGTATTGTCTGTCTGTATTCTAGTGTTGGTAGTTAGTATTGTCTGCTAGTCACTGTGTGACAGTTGTACAACTGGTGTTTTTGGTTGATTTCAGAGACACACACCATAGTCCCAGCCCCCAGGACACCAAGTCTGCATCGTCACCAACGGGACAGAGATCTGCGTCAGTGCTAACGTGGATGTGGATAATAATTGTATGTGAACATACAATTGACCGATAAAGTCCAGTAGTAAAGTTCAGTACCTGAGTTGGCCGGTACAACGATAGTGTCCGCAAAGTTACCACAGAATTTGAACATCCCGTTTGTCTGTGTATCTCTCCTGATAAAGAACATCGAGTACGGACACTGACACAGAAACTTCATCAATGACGTCGATGATTTTCTTAAACACTGACGTAACGTAACTGAGCTTGTCTACAACACTATGGCAACCTCCCTGTACTCTGCAGTGGTAAATAACATAAATAGAACGTCTCTTGCCCTGGCCCCCAGGCAGTTCCCGTCTACCTGTGCTATGCCACCTCTGCCAGTTTCTCTTGAAGGAAAAGGCAATCATTTCAGTATCAGTCATTGTGCAGAAAGATAGATACATAACTCACGCTGCAGGTACATAACTCACGCCGCAGGCACTTCCCATCAAGTGGGGACCCCCAGTACGCTGAGGCCTGCCTGCCTTCTGTCTGCATTCCATGTGTGATCTGCCACGGCCACAGCACTACGAATCACGTGTACGTCACCTACACTGGGCTTCCTGGAACATTACATGTAGAGTTGAATGACTCTCTTCTGTTATTTAAGAGTGCACACAACATCAACAGTACAGCAACAATTGTAGCAAGAAGAACAACAAAAACAGTGCAGAGCAGCAGCAGCAGCAGCTTCAACAACAACAGCAACAACAACAACAACAACAACAGCAACAGTAACAGCCAACTTAATGAATAGAATCCATATTTGTGTTAGGTGACAGTGTGTGTTGTGTGTGCGTGTGCGTGTACATATCTCCCTGGTTTAACAGCAGCAGGAAAGTTCGAGCCAGGAAGGAGTATTTATCACCAGTTAAATATGTCAAACGAGTGCTGATTGATTTGAGTATCCTCCAAACCGCTCGTGCTATCTGCATACAGATCCATGCAAGATAGCGTCCCAGTGCAACCAGAGGACGGTGTTACAACACAGGTAAAAGTTGCTGTACCGCTATAAGGGCAAGGAGGTTGGAACTCGGTACCGCTGTGTGCACTGTAGCAGAAAAAGCAGTGGGGGGAATGTCAGACACGGAAAACATATCTGGCGCATCAAGCTGCCAGCTGGTAACGCTGCTCCCCCATTCCCTTTCCCCCTCCCCCTGCCATTCATCATCCTGGTGTCTGCGCTAACAGTGAGAGTGTATGGGTTTTCCTCTGGGAGGTAAAAGGGGGGAGAGTCAGAGCTTGCCATGCTTCACAGCTTTTGGTGAAAAGAGCACTGACAGAGGCACAGGGTGCAGTTTGCCTGTAGCAGTTGATGAGAGTGAAAAGATTTCACGTGTACTGATGGCAGGTGCATGCACAACGCTGAAGTGACACGACTTGCCTTGTGAACAGCAGTCATTCCATGGAAGGCAACGAGTAATTGATGACTGTCCTCGTTATTATGCAATGTAACATTCCCGTCCCAATGTAGTTACATGTGATGATGCCAAATGAATGAATTGATACTGAAGTCAGTGAACTCGGTCTGATTTGGGTCATACCGTGATTCGTCAACATTACTGATTGTGGCATTAAGCCTGGAATCGGCAATTTTAATTTTGCAAAATGTAGTGATTTATTCAAAAGGTTTTAGTCATTTCCTGGGAGGAAGAAGTATGTCGGATGACCTCAGGCTTTTCATTACAATGTGAACAAATTCTATACACTTGCCCTTTCAGAATCCGTCCAGATTCAGTTATTCTGTGATATAAAATATTCACGCCAGCCTTTCAAATTCGTGGTGCTGCTTAATTTTATTGTTAACATATCACCGCAGATTCTTGTATGTCGCCCCATGAGCCAATACATTGTCCTTTTTTAAAGCCAAAGAAATATTTCTAAAAATTATAGTCAGTGATATTGGTGAAGTGTCCTTACATATGTATATGTTATCTTGATGACATTTAATCCGCAGCATATTTATTGTGAATTTTGAGAAGACAGTTGTCAATAGTGTATTTATAATGAAAATGGTAGAGTGAGTTCGTCAGTTTCTTTTTGCTCACTTGGTGAAGACAGAGTGAGCTTTTTATTTATTTTACTGATTTGATGCACTCTTTGTTACTGCTTTGACAGTATATATCAGCTTTATTACGAATTACTCAGCTGTATTGATAGAAGAGAGGAAAGCGTAGAGCAGCATCATGTCAAGCCTAGATCTGACAGCTTCCTACAATGTAGGTCATCGCCTGTCTGGCAGCAGCAGTAAAGTCAGTCTTCGTGATGAAGACATGGAATCACTGGACTTCAACGTCAACGACATCAGTCGGGCCTCCAGCCCGGCCAGTGTCAGTGCCAAATCTGAAGGTCACCTCCATCGGGACCGCCGACATCGACACTCCATTCGGGGGGACGAAGACTATCGGCGTCGCTACAACAAGCTCAAGTCGGAACTGGACATAGAACGTGGCAAGATGAAGGCCATGAACAAGGACAAGATCGAGGAGATGAGACAGATCCGAGAGTATTACGAGAAGGAGCGCAAGCAGGAACATACAGCTCTCCAGAAAAGGTTTGAGGAAGAAAAGAAGAAGGAGCTTGTACGGATGAAAGAGGAGATGATCAAACAGAAGGATTATGAGCTGCAGCAGGTTCTCAAATACAAAGAAGAGGAAATCAAAATATACAGAGCTAACACACCAGCCAGTGGTATGAAAACTCCCATGTCTGAACGATCTAGAACTCCTGCGGGAGGTAGATATACCCCCGGGATAGAAACCCCTCGCACTCCGCGGACGTTAGACAGACCCCTGTCTCCTAAATCTAAAGACGGAGCACAGTCACCCAGAGGAACTGGACGACAAACCCCAGGCTTAGACACGATCACGGACGAAATATTGCGAGCTAAACTGGGCAGTGGCAGAGAGCCGTCAGACAGATCGAAAACACCATCAGAGCGAGCACGAACACCTGACAGAGCTCGGACCCCTGGTGGGGGCCGGAAGACTCCGATGATGTCACGGGAATCAGACAGACTGAGCCTGAAGGACACGTACTTAAAAATCCATCACCAGGAAGAAGAGATCGTCAGGCTGACAAAGGAGAAGGCGGAGATAGAGACCAGGTACAAAAACAAATGTAAGTCGGAGGAACAGAAAGAGAAAGACATGAAAACGATGAAAGACGAATACGAACACGAGCTGAGGCGTGTGATAGGGGAGTACAAGAAAGTGGCCCTGGGCAACCTGCAGAAGCTGAAAATGGCGGAGCACGCTTTGCGGGAAGGTTCCATGAAGGAGGATGACGTGCTGCACATCCCCCTGACCAACCCACAGAATGTGAACATCGGGAATATGTCAGCCACGTCTCCGGCCTCCACTGAGGATGGAACACCGGCCATTGTGGCCACTGAGTCTGGAGATGAAGGGGTGAGTGGACTTTGTGTTGTGTGTCAGTGTTGTGTGTCAGTTGTGTTTGTGTTGTGTGTCAGTGTTGTGTGTCATGTTGTGTTTGTGTTGTGTGTCAGTGTTGTGTTGTGTGTCAGTGTTGTGTTTGTGTTGTGTGTCAGTGTGTTTGTGTTGTGTTGTGTTGTGTCATGTGTGTTTGTGTTGTGTGTCAGTGTTGTGTTGTGTTGTGTCAGTCAGTGTTGTGTTCATGTTGTGTTTGTGTTGTGTGTCAGTGTTGTGTTTGTGTTGTGTGTCAGTGTTGTGTCTGTGTGTGTTCAGTGTTGTGTTTGTGTTGTGTGTCAGTGTTGTGTTTGTGTGTGTGTCAGTGCTGTGTTTGTGTTGTGTGTCAGTGTTGTGCTTGTGTTGTGTGTCAGTGTTGTGTCTGTGTTGTGTGTCAGTGTTGTGTTTGTGTTGTGTGTCAGTGTTGTGTTTGTGTTGTGTGTCAGTGTTGTGTCTGTGTTGTGTGTCAGTGTTGTGTGTCAGTGTTGTGTGTCAGTGTTGTGTTTGTGTTGTTGTCAGTGTTGTGTGTCAGTGTTGTGTTTGTGTTGTGTTGTGTTGTGTGTCAGTGTTGTGTTTGTGTTGTGTGTCAGTGTTGTGTGTCAGTGTTGTGTCAGTGTTGTGTTTGTGTTGTGTGTCAGTGTTGTGTGTCAGTGTTGTGTCAGTGTTGTGTTTGTGTTTGTGTGTCAGTGTTGTGTTGTGTTGTGTGTCAGTGTTGTGTCTGTGTTGTGTGTCAGTGTTGTGTTTGTGTTGTGTGTCTGTGTTGTGTGGTCAGTGTTGTGTGTTGTGTTGTGTGTCTGTGTTGTGTTTGTGTTGTGTGTCAGTGTTGTGTTTGTGTTGTGTGTCTGTGTTGTGTTTGTGTTGTGTGTCAGTGTTGTGTGTCAGTGTTGTGTTTGTGTTGTGTGTCAGTGTTGTGTGTCAGTGTTGTGTGTCAGTGTTGTGTGTCAGTGTTGTGTGTCAGTGTTGTGTTTGTGTTGTGTGTCAGTGTTGTGTGTCAGTGTTGTGTGTCGGTGTTGTGTTTATGTTGTGTGTCAGTGTTGTATTTGTGTTGTGTGTCAGTGTTGTGTGTCAGTGTTGTGTTTGTGTTGTGTGTCAGTGTTGTGTTACGATGTACAAAGCTTGAAGTGTGGAGATTCTTCAGAAGGGATTCATTACACACCAGACAATTCCATATGGGCTCTATCCAAGTCTGCCATCTTGCTTCCCCCCCCTGCATGACTTACCAGTTTATGTGACTATTTTTGTTCACTAGTTAAAGTGGAATCGCCTTCACAGTTCGCTCCAACAACTCTTATTATCGGAGGTTCTCAACGCATACTACTGAAATACATGCCGTACAACGGCTGTTGGTGTATCGTCTCATTTAACTCTTTGACTCCACACCCTGTCCTCCAGCATCCTGCATTGTCAACCATGCTAGCAAAGCAAAAACTTAACCCTTTGACTCTTTCATCCAATCCACCAGCTTCTTGCAGGAAGAGGGTTAACGCTTTGGCTCCCGCACTCTATCCACCAGCATCCTGCTTAATCAATCATGCTAATAAAGCAAAAACTTAGTTCTTTGACTCTCTCATTCTATCCAGCAGTTTCCTGAAGGAAGCTGTGTGGATAAGGTGAGGGAGTCAAAAGAGTTAAGTTTTTGCAGTGGTGGATAGGGTGCGGGAGTCAAAGAGTTAAAGGACTTGCACCCAGACCACACTCAAAGTTCAATAGAAGGTGCAAACATAGGGGGAGAAAAGGATTCTTTATCTCAGCTCTGGCTTCGAACTCGGATCTCTGGCATTCCAAGGCGAGCGTGCTGATCTCAGGATCACCGTAGCGCGCACAGTATAGTAAGTCAGCTGATAAATCCATAACACAGACATTGCTATTTCCTTGTCAG
>JAPXFY010000022.1:63108358-63110858 GCA_030674185.1 Monoplex corrugatus
GTTGTTACTTTTTCACACACTTCCTATCGACGAACATTGTTAAGTCGTTACTTTTTCAGACACTTCCTATCGACGAACATTAAGTTGTTACTTTTTCACACACTTCCTATCGACGAACATTAAGTTGTTACTTTTTCAGACACTTCCTATCGACGAACATTGTTAAGTTGTTACTTTTTCACACACTTCCTGTCGACGAACATTGTTAAGTTTTACTTTTTCAGACACTTCCTGTCGACGAACATTGTTAAGTTGTTACTTTTTCACACACTTCCTATCGACGAACATTAAGTTGTTACTTTTTCAGACACTTCCTATCAGCGAACATTGTTAAGTTGTTACTTTTTCACACACTTCCTATCGACGAACATTGTTAAGTTGTTACTTTTTCACACACTTCCTATCAACGAACATTGTTAAGTTGTTACTTTTTCACACACTTCCTATCGACGAACATTAAGTTGTTACTTTTTCACACACTTCCTATCGACGAACATTGTTAAGTTGTTACTTTTTCACACACTTCCTATCAACGAACATTAAGTTGTTACTTTTTCACACACTTCCTATCAACGAACATTGTTAAGTTGTTACTTTTTCACACACTTCCTATCGACGAACATTGTTAAGTTGTTACTTTTTCACACACTTCCTATCGACGAACATTGTTAAGTTGTTACTTTTTCACACACTTCCTATCGACGAACATTGTTAAGTTGTTACTTTTTCACACACTTCCTATCGACGAACATTGTTAAGTTGTTACTTTTTCACACACTTCCTATCGACGAACATTGTTAAGTTGTTACTTTTTCACACACTTCCTATCAGCGAACATTGTTAAGTTGTTACTTTTTCACACACTTCCTATCGACGAACATTGTTAAGTTGTTACTTTTTCACACACTTCCTATCGACGAACATTGTTAAGTTGTTACTTTTTCACACACTTCCTATCGACGAACATTGTTAAGTTGTTACTTTTTCACACACTTCCTATCGACGAACACTGTTAAGTTGTTACTTTTTCACACACTTCCTATCGACGAACACTGTTAAGTTGTTACTTTTTCACACACTTCCTATCAACGAACACTGTTAAGTTGTTGCTTTTTCACACACTTCCTATCAGCGATTTGTGATGGGGCCGGGTCTGTGTGCAAAATGTAAGTAGAGTTGATACAGATGCGTGTCCTCACCTCCAACACGGGGAAAGGAGGGTTGTCTCTCTTGCAGCGATAAGAACAGAGAGACAATGGCAAGCAAAAAAGAGAAAAAGACTTTGTACTCGCCAGCAGGACATCCAGGAATCATGACCTGGATGTGCTTTGGCCCTCTTAGAGTCATCATCATCATGATCAGGTGCCTTGCTGCATGGCGTTGGCGATTATGGACTTCCATCTGTCTCTATCTCTTGTTGCCTCAAGCATCTCTTCCACCCTCCTTGTCCCCAGCCACTCTGCAAGTCCGTCTAGCATTTTCTCCCTGGGTCTACCTGGTGCTCTCCTTCCCTCCTCTTGGAGTATATAGAGTTAAAGGCAGAAACAGTGGAGGGGGGGGGGGGCTTCTCCTGTGAGGACCAGTTGCTGTCGAGCTCTCCCTAGAGCTTCTTGCTATCGGTTCTGAAACAAAAACGAAACTTTTGGGGGGTGGGGGGTGAGGGGGTTGGGGGGGGGGGTGAGTGGGTGAGAAAACACTGTAAGAAAAATCAGTCAAACACATCAATCGATCGATCAGAAAACAGAGAAAATCCCAGAATATGTTTGGGGGTTACAGAGCCAGAAGGGTCTTTGGTGACCCTCCCAGAGTGCTGTGGCAGTATTCAGGTCCTGCACAAAGAAAGTCCTGTGTGCTGACAAAGCAGATGACCATCGTTTGGTTCTGTGTACAACTCGTTAGACCTGATGCCCGGGGTAGCCAGAGGAGAATGGCCTCTACACTTTTCACGTTTCAGCATTTACTCTCTTCGGTAATACAGCGCTTGGGAGTAATTTATTTTTCCAAACGTAGATTGGAGATTTATCTATTACAACTGAGTGATCCTTTGATGAGTGATCCTTTGATGACCCATACAGATTTATCTGTAACAGATGAGTGATCCTTTGATGACCCATACAGATTTATCTGTAACAGATGAGTGATCCTTTGATGACCCATACAGATTTATCTGTAACAGATGAGTGATCCTTTGATGACCCATACAGATTTATCTGTAACAGATGAGTGATCCTTTGATGACCCATACAGATTTATCTGTGACAGATGAGTGATCCTTTGATGACCCATACAGATTT
Source organism: Monoplex corrugatus (assembly GCA_030674185.1). Taxonomy (NCBI): domain Eukaryota; kingdom Metazoa; phylum Mollusca; class Gastropoda; order Littorinimorpha; family Ranellidae; genus Monoplex; species Monoplex corrugatus. Next base: position 63,110,653 of record JAPXFY010000022.1, read on the forward strand.
ATCTGTGACAGATGAGTGATCCTTTGATGACCCATACAGATTTATCCGTGACAGATGAGTGATCCTTTGATGACCCACATAGATTTATCTGTAACAGATGAGTGATCCTTTGATGACCCATACAGATTTATCTGTAACAGATGAGTGATCCTTTGATGACCCATACAGATTTATCTGTGACAGATGAGTGATCCTTTGATGACCCA
>JAPXFY010000022.1:63120858-63150858 GCA_030674185.1 Monoplex corrugatus
AACAACAACAACAACAACAACAATAATGATGATGATGATGATAATAATGATATGATAATAACGATAATAATAATATAACAACAACGATGATGATGATAATAATAATAATAATAATAATAATAATGATAATAATAATAATAATAATAATAATAATAAAATAATAATGATCATCGCGATAATCAAGTGGGTAGAACGTCAGACTTGTATGTGGAAGGTTTAGGGTTTGATTTTGCCTGGTACCTCCTGCATGTTGGGTGAAGGGTGGACATTTGTCCCATCTCCCATCGACACACGTCATGTGCACACATACCACACTCTACCTCCCACCCACTCCCCTACCGCCTGTGTATAAACGTACAGCATCAGATATACATGTTAACCCTTTAACTCCCGCACCCTATCCACCAGCATCCTACATTTCAACCAAACTAGCAAAGCAAAACCTTTGATCCTGCACCCTATCCACCAGCATCCTACATTTCAACCAAACTAGCAAAGCAAAACCTTTGACTCCCTCACCATATCCACCAGCATCCTACATTTCAACCAAACTAGCAAAGCAAAACCTTTGATCCTGCACCCTATCCACCAGCATCCTACATTTCAACCAAACTAGCAAAGCAAAACCTTTGACTCCCTCACCCTATCCACCAGCTTCGTGCAGGAAGCTAGTGGATAGGGTGAGGAAGTCAAAGAATTAAGTTTTTGCAGTTGGTGGATAGGGTGCAGGAGTCAAAGGGTTAAAGATCTGGTAAGTTACGTCAGTGCCCAATTGCTTATGGAAACATGAAAATACCCAGCATGTACGCACACCCACCGATGATTAAGTATGTAGACAGCGCTGTAGATGTCTGTGGCTGTACCATACCACCTGCACAGTGTAGGCACATGCATGCAAGCATTCGAGAAAAATGGGAAACGCTTTAGGGGGAAAAAGTATGTGGGCCGGTGCTGGTTAACCCTTTGATGCCCGCACCTATCTACCAACTGCAAAGACTTAACCCTTTGGTTCCCTCACCCTTTCCACCAGCTTCCTGCAGGCTGGTGGAAAGGGTGAGGCTTCTGCAGGCTGGTGGAAAGGGTGAGGCTTCTGCAGGCTGGTGGAAAGGGTGAGGCTTCTGCAGGCTGGTGGAAAGGGTGAGGGAACCAAAGGGTTAAGTTTTTTGCTTTGGAAGCATGGTTGGCAATGCTGGATGCTGGTGGATAGGGTGCGGGAGTCAAAGGGTTAAAGCATTTGCCGAGGACGCAGAAACCTGGATTGGAATGATGGATTTTTTTTTCTCACTCCCTACTCCAGATTTTAATTGGTGATGTAGATGCTTGTCTTTCGGACGAGATGATAAATCGTTAAAGATCCCACGGCAGCAGAAGTGTTGTCCCTGGGAAAGTGATGTAGAAAAACCTTACTTTTGTCGGTGAACAGATCTATACATGCATACACACCACACACACACACACCACACACACACCTCACGCACATACACATACACGTTGACAAACATGCGCGCGCGCGCGCGCACACACACACACGCACACACACACACACACACACACGCACGCACACACAAGAAAAATGGCGCTGCATTGCAGAGACGTGTTCTCTCCGCGGAAGCAGTCTAATTTCGAATGGTAAATCCATTGTGACAGAAAAATGAAGAAACATACAACAAGATGAATAATAACAAATGAAAGATATTACTTTACAGCATCCATGCTGATGTTACAACAACAAAATATACCATTAACCAAGATATAGGAATCAAGTGATTGTCTTTCTGTATCTTCCTGTGATGTGTTTGTTTATAAATAGCACTCGCTGTTTGTTTTGTAATCTGATCTCAGTGCTGTCTGTAGCGGAAAGGCTGCATGTTAGAACAATGGGTCTTTATACAAAAGAACTGATACCAGCATGGCTGTACTCTCTTCGCCTGCCCGTCCCACTCCTCCCCAGCCACATTTTATCTCTCACTGTTTCTCGTTGCCGAACACAATGACTTTGATTAAACAGTACTTTAGGGGGGGGGGGGGGGGACCGACCAATTGGAAACTTGCGGTAAAATTCATCAATGATCAAGGCAGGAGATTTAGGTCACAGCAGTCCTGTTATGATTATTTGATGCCCGTCTCAGCGATGTCTTAAGTCAAAATAAATGTTTGATTTATTAAAAGTGCCATGGCCCCGGAGAAGTCTCCGTTTGTTTTTCGTGTCAAATAAACACAAAAAGAACGATTAAAAGTAATTAAATAAGGCAACTGACATTGATTCGAAACAGTCGCACAATCGCACAGTCAATTTCACTGCAAATTCAAATAGTGCACGTTGTGCATACAAGGGAGGCAATGTAGTTTTATTGGGCATGCGCTCTTACGCCGTTTTCGTTACCCTGTCGTCTGCGCGTCATGTCGTCTGGGAGGGACATTGCGAAAAGAGGCACTTTGGAAAAATAACCAAGAGATGGTCAGTCTGTAATTAATTTGTACACCAGCCTGCAACAGACCATTTACCACTAGTATGTCAGCAGTAGTGGTCATGATTAAATTTCTGATGTAGCTGATCCAAGTCGGAATGACATGCAGAAGCGAATGAGACGTGGCGGCCACATTTACATTAGATCTAGTAGAGTGAAGGAAATCATTTTCGGGGGAAAAAAGAAAAGAAAAAGAAAGCCTGCTGTTGGAAGAACGTAATTATTCACAGAATGTTGACCCTTACTGGAATATAGAAGTATATTATGCAGTAGTGTATAAATATAAGGTGTTCACGGAATATTTTATTCCTATACATATCCTGTTAGAATAAGACATTGACTGATTGAGTCGTAATGATAGGTACTAGGTAATCTTGTTAGTTTTACTGCCTGAGAACATGTTTATGATAATATGTTCAAATCTTTCCATATGTGACTTTGGCTTTACTGAATGAATAACTTTTTGATTGTGATTCTGCCTTTGTCATTCAAGTGCTTACTTCGACTGAATGAATTTAGATTTGGTAGTTGTGTTGGTTACGTCAAAATGAGCTGTGTAGGGTTTTGTTTTGAAAATTTGCAATCATGAACAAGTTTGAAAAAAAAATCACAAGGTACACTACCTATAAGAATCCGTCTTCTTTCTCCTTTTTCGAATCGGGGGAAATTGACGTCGCAGTTCTGGATTTTTTCCCCTAACATTTCTACCCGTGAATACTTCAGACTCCTGTTGTTGGCTTTGACCGCGATGAACTAGAAAAGATAACGCCGGTTGCCTTCAAAACAGTTTATGCACAACTATGCTGAAGGTTTCCAGCCTTCGCGAAAATCTTTACCGATAGATCGAGTTAAAACAAAACGCAAGACTTCTGCTGTAGGCTAATATGCCCTTGTTACAGTGTCCGTTTTCTAGACACAACCAAATGATAATTCCACATACAGCTGAGCTTAAACCCGCTACAGTTCTTTTCTGTCTCTTTAAGTGAGTTCCCTGTCAGTCTCTTGCTTGCTTCATGAAACTAAGTTTTGAACAGAGTGTACGATTCCACTGACATCGGACCTCCTTGTCTTTCTCTATGTGTCTGTCTCAGTCTTTTTATTTCCTCTGTTTTGTTTAAAACGCCTCAAGCCACTAGCCGGCTTCTTTTTAGAGTATGATTTTTTATTCTTATGCATTATTCTTACCTGTCTTATTTCACTTTTAAAGTAGATTTTAGCAAGGACAGGCGGCAGATGTGGAAAACTGACTAAACAGTGTTGTGTCATTGTCTTTACCGTTTGAAAATGAAGACCACATCCCTCTCCCTCTGTCTATCTGTCTCCGTGTCTGTCTGTCTGTCTGTCTCTGTTTCTTTGATTTTCTTTTGTTTAAAACCTCTCATATCAGTAGCTGTGGGTTTTATTGTTTCTTTTTCATAATTCTTCTTTGTTGTACTTTAGATTCATGATGTTTTTACCAAGGACAGATGGCAGACGTGTAAAATTAAACAAACACTGTTCTGTTGTATCATCGTCTTAACCGTTGAAAAATAAAGACCTCTCTCTGTGTCTCTGTCTGTCTCTGTCTGTCTGTCTCTTTCTCTTTCCTGCTCTGGCCCTGTGCCCCGTTCCATACGCACACCAAATACATACACACACAAGAACCCTCTTTGATCTGCTCAGCTTTTAAAGCCATTGCTGGCTGAAACGTAAGCCATCCGACGCTTCTTGAATTCTGTGAGATTGTATAGCACTTTGAAAAACGATACTGCCAGTGTCATTGTCCCAGCCTGGATCCCTGGCTGTGTCGCAGTCTTGTATGACCAGATTGTTAATAGACTGGGCTGTAGACTGCTATTGCCTATATTGCTGATACACTTGTGTATAGACTGCTGTTGCCTATATTGCTGATAGACTTGTGTATAGACTGCTGTTACCTATATTGTTGATAGTGTATAGACTGCTATTACCTATATTGTTGATAGTGTATATAGACTGTTATTACCTATATTGTTGATAGACTTGTGTATAGACTGTTATTACCTATATTGTTGATAGTGTATAGACTGTTATTACCTATATTGTTGATAGACTTGTGTATAGACTGTTATTACCTATATTGTTGTTAGTGTATAGACTGTTATTACCTATATTGTTGATAGACTTGTGTATAGACTGCTATTACCTATATTGTTGATAGTGTATAGACTGTTATTACCTATATTGTTGATAGTGTATAGACTGCTATTACCTATATTGTTGATAGTGTATAGACTGCTATTACCTATATTATTGATAGTGTATAGACTGTTATTACCTATATTGTTGATAGTGTATAGACTGTTATTACCTATATTGTTGATAGACTTGTGTATAGACTGCTATTACCTATATTGTTGTTAGTGTATAGACTGCTATTACCTATATTGTTGATAGTGTATAGACTGCTGTTACCTATATTGTTGATAGTGTATAGACTGCTATTACCTATATTGTTGATAGTGTATAGACTGTTATTACCTATATTGTTGATAGTGTATAGACTGTTATTACCTATATTGTTGATAGTGTATAGACTGTTATTACCTATATTGTTGATAGTGTATAGACTGTTATTACCTATATTGTGATAGTGTATAGACTGTTATTACGTATATTGTTGATAGTGTATAGACTGCTATTACCTGTATTGTTGATAATGTATAGACTGTTATTACCTATATTGTTGATAGACATGTCTATAGATTACTGTTACATGATAGACATGTCTATAGATTACTGTTACATGACAGACATGTCTATAGATTACTGTTACATGGTAGACATGTCTATAGATTACTGTTACATGGTAGACATGTCTATAGATTACTGTTACATGATAGACATGTCTATAGATTACTGTTAGTATTACATGGTAGACATGTCTATAGATTACTGTTACATGGTAGACATGTCTATAGATTACTGTTAGTATTACATGACAGACATGTCTATAGATTACTGTTACATGACAGACATGTCTATAGATTACTGTTACATGACAGACATGTCTATAGATTAATGTTACATGGTAGACATGTCTATAGATTACTGTTACATGACAGACATGTCTATAGATTACTGTTACATGATAGACATGTCTATAGATTACTGTTACATGACAGACATGTCTATGGATTACTTTACATGGTAGACATGTCTATAGATTACTGTTACATGACAGACATGTCTATAGATTACTGTTACATGACAGACATGTCTATAGATTACTGTTACATGATAGACATGTCTATAGATTACTGTTACATGACAGACATGTCTATAGATTACTGTTACATGACAGACATGTCTATAGATTACTGTTACATGACAGACATGTCTATAGATTACTGTTACATGATAGACATGTCTATAGATTACTGTTACATGATAGACATGTCTATAGATTACTGTTACATGACAGACATGTCTATAGATTACTGTTACATGACAGACATGTCTATAGATTACTGTTACATGGTAGACATGTCTGTAGATTACTGTTACATGACAGACATGTCTATAGATTACTGTTACATGATAGACATGTCTATAGATTACTGTTACATGACAGACATGTCTATAGATTACTGTTACATGATAGACATGTCTATAGATTACTGTTACATGACAGACATGTCTATAGATTACTGTTACATGATAGACATGTCTATAGATTACTGTTACATGATAGACATGTCTATAGATTACTGTTACATGATAGACATGTCTATAGATTACTGTTACATGACAGACATGTCTATAGATTACTGTTACATGACAGACATGTCTGTAGATTACTGTTACATGGTAGACATGTCTATAGATTACTGTTACATGATAGACATGTCTATAGATTACTGTTACATGACAGACATGTCTATAGATTACTGTTACATGGTAGACATGTCTATAGATTACTGTTACATGGTAGACATGTCTATAGATTACTGTTACATGGTAGACATGTCTATAGATTACTGTTACATGGTAGACATGTCTATAGATTACTGTTACATGACAGACATGTCTATAGATTACTGTTACATGGTAGACATGTCTATAGATTACTGTTACATGGTAGACATGTCTATAGATTACTGTTACATGGTAGACATGTCTATGGATTACTGTTACATAACAGACATGTCTGTAGATTGCTGTTACATAACAGACATGTCTATAGATTACTGTTACATGATAGACATGTCTGTAGATTACTGTTACATGACAGACATGTCTATAGATTACTGTTACATGACAGACATGTCTATAGATTACTGTTACATGATAGACATGTCTATAGATTACTGTTACATGACAGACAGGTCTGGATTACTGTTACATGGTAGACATGTCTATAGATTACTGTTACATGACAAACATGTCTATAGATTACTGTTACATGATAGACATGTCTATAGATTACCGTTACATGACATACATGTCTACAGATTACTGTTACATGACAGACATGTCTATAGATTACCGTTACATGACAGACATGTCTATAGATTACTGTTACATGATAGACATGTCTATAGATTACTGTTACATGATAGACATGTCTATAGATTACTGTTACATGATAGACATGTCTATAGATTACTGTTACATGTAGACATGTCTATAGATTACTGTTACATGGTAGACATGTCTATAGATTACTGTTACATGATAGACATGTCTATAGATTACTGTTACATGATAGACATGTCTATAGATTACTGTTACATGACAGACATGTCTATAGATTACTGTTACATGACAGACATGTCTATAGATTACTGTTACATGACAGACATGTCTATAGATTACTGTTACATGATAGACATGTCTATAGATTACTGTTACATGATAGACATGTCTATAGATTACCGTTACATGATAGACATGTCTATAGATTACCGTTACATGACAGACATGTCTATAGATTACTGTTACATGATAGACATGTCTATAGATTACTGTTACATGACAGACATGTCTATAGATTACTGTTACATGACAGACATGTCTATAGATTACTGTTACATGACAGACATGTCTATAGATTACCGTTACATGACAGACATGTCTATAGATTACTGTTACATGATAGACATGTCTATAGATTACCGTTACATGATAAACATGTCTATAGATTACTGTTACATGATAGACATGTCTACAGATTACTGTTACATGGTAGACATGTCTATAGATTACTGTTAAATGATAGACATGTCTACAGATTACTGTTACATGACAGACATGTCTATAGATTACTGTTACATGAGAGACATGTCTTCAGATTACTGTTACATGACAGACATGTCTATAGATTACTGTTACATGATAGACATGTCTACAGATTACTGTTACATGATAGACATGTCTACAGATTACTGTTACATGATAGACATGTCTACAGATTACTGTTACATGATAGACATGTCTATAGATTACTGTTACATGATAGACATGTCTACAGATTACTGTTACATGATAGACATGTCTACAGATTACTGTTACATGATAGACATGTCTATAGATTACTGTTACATGATAGACATGTCTATAGATTACTGTTACATGATAGACATGTCTATAGATTACTGTTACATGACACACACACACGTATACACATTCTCTCTATCTCCCTCTTTGTCTTTGTCTTTGTCTATGTCTCTCACTCTCTGTCTCAGTCTGTCTGTCTGTCTGTCTCACACACACATGCACGCTCACACACAGACACACACAGACATACAGACACACACAAGACACACACACCACACACACACACACACACACACACACACACACACACACACACACACACAACACACACTCACACACGCACTCACACGCGGTCGCATGCACGCGCGCACACATTCATACGCACATACGCATCCATACACGTGTTGGTGTCCAGTTTAACGATGTTGGTTGACTGGCCTAGACCACTACCCACCTACACGTACATGCACACAGGCTCACACTAATACACACAATCATACACGCGAGCGTACACATACACACACGCACGTGCGCGCGCGCACACACACGCACACACTCAAATACATAGACATACATACTCACTCACACACACACACACACAGACTCACATATACCCCCCTCTCCCACACACCCACCCCCCACATACACACGCACGCACGGACACACACACACACACACACACACACACACACACGCTCGCAGAGAATGTTAACTAGTTAGTTCAGTTTAGTTACCGGTATTTTACCTTTTTGTTCATACCCTGCCCTCTTCCTGTTGAAAATTCTCTCCTGCTTTCTCAATATTTTTGTACACAAGTATTTCCCCTCCCCCACTGTTGTTTTAGGTTTGGTCGAAAACCATGTGCACACAGAGGCGCGCACATTGTCCAATGTTTAATGCTGAATAGATTCCTTAGCCCCAGTTGGGGCATGGAGGATAACAACAAGTAAACAAAATCATGTGTAACCAAATTGTCACCAACAAACCAAAAGAGAGAGGAGAGAGAGAGAGGAGAGAGAGAGAGAGAGAGAGAGAGAGAGAGAGGAGTGTGAGGGTGGAGAGTGTGTTAGTTAATACTTGTCTTCCCTAGATGTCGTATCTCAAAGCCAAAATTCAAGCCTATATGTGACAGACCTTGGGCAAAAAGGGAGGGGAAGAACAGAAGTGTAAAACAAACAAACACTTGATCTGTCAGACAAAAAAAAGGACCCTTCCTTGGAAATACACCGGAAAAGACTATGAAAAGTGAAGTATGTCCCATGACATTGAGGTCAAGGTGAGTGAGTTGGTAGAAACCTCAGTTTATCTGGACCAGGCGTTACGAAGGCAGTGTCCATCTGTCTTTCACCGTTTCACCTTCCTAACGCTAAACAGGGTCAGGCACCACTTAGCTGAGTGGACTGGTTGCTGCAGCGTGATTGCATCAGTGAAAAGATTGCAATTAACTGTGTCGTGAACTCTTTATATCTTCTAGAAGGGGGGAAATGTACACTTATATAAAAGAAAAAGTGCGTCTTACTATGGCGATGTGCTTTTTCCTGCATGTCAAAAATCCATATAGACCAGAAAAAATGATCCAGTTCATTTCACCTAACACAATTCCGCCCAATAAAACAAAAACCAAAAACACGAACAAAAGCCACCAACCAGCCAACCAGCCAGCCAGTGCGTCAACCAGCCAACCAACCAACCAACCAACCAACAACCAACACAAAATCCAACCTAAAACAACCAAACACAGACATACTAGACACAGATACACAGGCACAGACAGAGCACCACTGTCTGTCTGACTGATCTGACTGTCTGTCTTCTTGTCTGTTCTCTCTTCTCTGTCGTTTTCGCTCTCTTGCATGTGCGTGGTCATTGACCAACTCCTCAGTGTTAAATATATTTTGGGACTGACGTTCGTGGTGTAAAATGTTCACAACTCGTTAATGAAGATCTCTTTTGTCGTGTTTAACCTGCAAACGTTTTCATATCGACTTGAGCGAGGTGTGTGTCTGTTGTCTGTCTGTGTGTCTGTGGCAGAAATGTGATAGCAAGATTTTCTCGATATTTATCAAAGTGTGGGTCAAAGAGTGGATAGTTGAGGAATCGCAGATGCGTAAGTTTGGAAATATGGCGCCAAGATCAAAGTCGTTCCAACTGAAAAAAAAGTTTTAAAATCAGCCCTTCTTGAGTGAGCAGCGCTTAATCGGGAACAGCTATATGATATGGAAATATGGTGTCATTGTTGTGACACTTTGCCATTATTCACATTTCACTTGTCTTGTTCAGCGAAGTTTCTTCATTGTCATATTGACAAAATCGGGATTGTTGTAAAATGTTTGCAAGAAAAACGAGTAATGTTTGAATGGCCTGACCATGTTGTTTTCTTTGTTTATATTTTCGAAGGAAATAAATTGTGTGTAATGTCCGTGCCCTATGGTGATATTTTAAAATTGTGTTCTGAGATTTGTATCAGTCAGACATTTTACAGCTCGGTTAGTGAAGACGTTTTTTGCTGTGTTGTACAGATGTTCAGACCTGAGACATGATAAAAATATTATTTTGTAAGAAATGTATTTTAAGTGGGCAGACACGAGGACTCGCGTGCGGGCTCACACACTCGTGCAGGCGCACGCACGAGCACACACAAGCTGTGCCTAGACATTTAAATAAACAATTCACTCACCTAGGGTTCTTCTAACAGGCGCGTGCGGGCGTATAATTCGATGACTCATCAGCCATGATATCATTTTTTTTGTTTCGTTCATTTGCCTATTCACGTAACGGTAAAAATGTGTCATCAAAAATAATTAACGTGGCTTGAAGCATGTTTAGGTGTGCATACCGTTGGAAGGTTGACGAAATGTATTACAGACCTTTACACTGGTGCGAAGTCTTTATATCTGGTGTGTGCGTGTGCCACCATGATCTCTTCAGTTTGGAGTATGTTCAAGAGAGATTCACTGTTTTTGGTCAATTCCATATGCGCTACACCCAGATCTGCCAACAGTTATCTGGTAGATTCACTGAGCCTGCGAAAACCCTGTACTCTGACAAGACCTTGGTCGAAACATTAAGATGGGAGCGAACAGGCACGTTTTTCTTTTTGCGAACTTGGATTGAGATGTCAGTATTGAGTCCAGGACCTCTGGAAAGTCGGTTCTATTTCCTGATGTGGTGACTTTGAATCGTTCATGTTCCTGATTTGGAGTCCGAGTGGATCGCTATCGGAAACCGTTTGGTTGCCGAACTGAGCTTGCGCTTTGAGAAGCCATTAAATAAATCACACGATGCCGTTGGAAGTGAAATTTCGCCACTGTTATTATTTTAACTCTAGTCGCGTGCAAGATTATAAAATGACCTGTTTACGAATCTGGCTATTAACCCACTGAGGGCCTCAAGCAGGAAATTCATTAGCAATCTTGAGAATTCTCTGCCGATCTGCCAGAAACTTGAGTTGGTAATGTGAATTTAGCAGGTTGTCTGGGTCAGCATGCTCTGTAACTGATGTCTGTTGAAGTTGTCTGAAGTCAGTCAAGGCCCCTGATTCTGGGCTCCACTTGCCTAGGACAGATATGAAACCCGTCTCAGGTGTCGTGACTATTGACACAAACGCATTTTCTGTATTATTACCAAATAATCTGAACACAAGGAAACGGTTGGCTGTTCAGTGTGTGATCGCTAAAGGTCTAGACGCTTCTCATATTTTTGGATTTGCTTTTTTCCCTTCTGAAATCTGTTTGACACTGACCATGTCATACCTGTTGCCTTCACTTTGTCCTCTGCTATCCTGCACAAATCTATTTCTGTCAATCGCCTGTCTTCATGGGCAGTCCTTGTCTGTTTCTACAAAACTCTTCCATCTTTTCTTCTTTTTCCCCTCTTTTTCTGTCGTACGGTCCTAATGTCTGCATCGTTTTTAATCTTTCCTTCTTTTTCAGGGGAATTATTTAATATTGATTTGATATTGCGTTCTAAAGATGTCTCCTTTTTTGGCGCCCTTGAGATGAGCGTGCATTAAGGCATGAAGTATGTTGTTCATAAAGTTCCTTTGTACATGTTTCCATTTATCTTTCTCTCTGAAGAATTAAAAAAATATTTAATTTTTAGTGACATCATTATCTTAGTTGGCCAGACGCCATGCTGATACCGCAGGGTTTGATCCTCAGTGGGCCACAGTTTGCTGCTGTGTGGTTGGTTATGTTCAGTTTACTGCAGTGTGGCTGGTTATGTTCAGTTTACTGCAGTGTGGCTGGTTATGTTTAGTTTACTGCAGTGTGGTTGGTTATGTTTAGTTTACTGCAGTGTGGTTATGTTCAGTTTACTGCAGTGTGGTTGGTTATGTTTAGTTTACTGCAGTGTGGTTATGTTCAATTTACTGCAGTGTGGCTGGTTATGTTCAGTTTACTGCAGTGTGGCTGGTTATGTTCAGTTTACTGTTGTGTGACTGGTTATGTTCAGTTTACTGTTGTGTGACTGGTTATGTTCAGTTTACTGTTGTGTGACTGGTTATGTTCAGTTTACTGTTGTGTGACTGGTTATGTTCAGTTTACTGTTGTGTGACTGGTTATGTTCAGTTTACTGTAGTGTGGTTGGTTATGTTCAGTTTACTGTTGTGTGACTGGTTACGTTCAGTTTACTGTAGTGTGATTGGTTACGTTCAGTTTACTGTAGTGTAACTGGTTATGTTCAGTTTACTGTTGTGTGACTGGTTATGTTCAGTTTACTGTTGTGTGGTTGGTTATGTTCAGTTTACTGTAGTGTGACTGGTTACGTTCAGTTTATTGTAGTGTGGTTGGTTATGTTCAGTTTACTGTAGTGTGATTGGTTACGTTCAGTTTACTGTAGTGTGATTGGTTACGTTCAGTTTACTGTAGTGTGACTGGTTATGTTCAGTTTACTGTAGTGTGATTGGTTACGTTCAGTTTACTGTAGTGTGACTGGTTATGTTCAGTTTACTGTAGTGTGACTGGTTACGTTCAGTTTACTGTAGTGTGATTGGTTACGTTCAGTTTACTGTTGTGTGACTGGTTATGTTCAGTTTACTGTAGTGTGGTTGGTTATGTTCAGTTTACTGTTGTGTGACTGGTTACGTTCAGTTTACTGTAGTGTGGTTGGTTACGTTCAGTTTACTGTAGTGTGGTTGGTTACGTTCAGTTTACTGTAGTGTGGTTGGTTACGTTCAGTTTACTGTAGTGTGGTTGGTTACGTTCAGTTTACTGTAGTGTGGTTGGTTACGTTCAGTTTACTGTAGTGTGGTTGGTTACGTTCAGTTTACTGTAGTGTGGTTGGTTATGTTCAGTTTGCTGTAGTGTGACTGGTTACGTTCAGTTTACTGTTGTGTGGTTGGTTACGTTCAGTTTACTGTAGTGTGGTTGGTTATGTTCAGTTTACTGTAGTGTGGTTGGTTACGTTCAGTTTACTGTAGTGTGACTGGTTACGTTCAGTTTACTGTAGTGTGACTGGTTACGTTCAGTTTACTGTAGTGTGGTTGGTTACGTTCAGTTTACTGTAGTGTGGTTGGTTACGTTCAGTTTACTGTAGTGTGACTGGTTACGTTCAGTTTACTGTAGTGTGACTGGTTACGTTCAGTTTACTGTAGTGTGACTGGTTATGTTCAGTTTACTGTAGTGTGACTGGTTATGTTCAGTTTACTGTAGTGTGGTTGGTTACGTTCAGTTTACTGTAGTGTGACTGGTTATGTTCAGTTTACTGTAGTGTGACTGGTTACGTTCAGTTTACTGTAGTGTGGTTGGTTACGTTCAGTTTATTGTAGTGTGACTGGTTACGTTCAGTTTACAGTAGTGTGACTGGTTACGTTCAGTTTACTGTAGTGCGACTGGTTACGTTCAGTTTACAGTAGTGTGACTGGTTACGTTCAGTTTTAATGTAGTGTGGTTGGTTACGTTCAGTTTACTGTTGTGTGACTGGTTACGTTCAGTTTACTGTAGTGTGACTGGTTACGTTCAGTTTACTGTAGTGTGACTGGTTACGTTCAATTTACTGTAGTGTGACTGGTTACGTTCAGTTTACAGTAGTGTGACTGGTTACGTTCAGTTTACTGTAGTGTGGTTGGTTACGTTCAGTTTACTGTAGTGTGACTGGTTACGTTCAGTTTACAGTAGTGTGACTGGTTACGTTCAGTTTACAGTAGTGTGACTGGTTACGTTCAGTTTACAGTAGTGTGACTGGTTACGTTCAGTTTACTGTAGTGTGACTGGTTACGTTCAGTTTACTGCAGTGTGACTGGTTACGTTCAGTTTATTGCAGTGTGACTGGTTACGTTCAGTTTACTGCGGTCTGCAACATGAAAGACCGGCCTGTAGTTTGCTGTGACGTCACTGTTTGACAGTCTAACTTCTGTACAATTAGGAAACTTCAGATGCAATTCATAAGACTACCTGCAGTCCATGTGGTTTACACCGTTCCCATTCCATTCCCATTTTGAAGACATCGCTGGTGCTAGGGTTTTGCAAAGGCTCTCGGGTCTGCCAGATAGGAAATAATTACAGGAAGAGTTTAGTGGAGCGCGTGTGGAATTGTGTGAAAGAAATTCCTAATTCAAACTTAACCCTCTTCAAGTTTTATGAAAGCAGCAACATTTTTTTTCTGCTTTTTAAAAAAAAAAATCTCTTGCATGAGACAAATAGGTATGTGATTATAACGGGGCGACGCATGTGGCATTTCTTGGGTCTATGAGCAAGGAAGGCAGGTGATTCTTGATGTGCACGTTGGCTTTTTAGTAAATATCGTTCATTTAGAGTCTCTATAATACATTATGGCATTTCTTTTAAGGTGTTAAAGAGGAATCATGTGACTGATCGTTTTATCGTGAACATGTCATACAGCCCAGAAATGTCCTTTGTGGTCGCCCGGTGTGTTACACAAACTGGGATTTTGTACCAGACAGGAGCCGCGTATGTTAGTGTGAGAAATGAAGTTGAGGTTATCAGATACTGAGGTATCTATCCAGCATCAATTATCTGGGGATTGATTCAACCTGATATTGTTAGAAAAATGTACAAAACTTAAAGCATGGTAGGCTAGATCTATCTCCCTTGCCCTAGTTCAACTATTTTTGTCGAATAAAGCTACTGAAAGATGTAAACATTCTTATCCGAGTCGATGTTCCATTCATTGATCAGTGACAGTGATTCAGTATTTCCGACGTGGCGTGCTATGAGAGTTTGAGTGTGTCCGCAGTGGACACAGAAATCAAAGAGACGAACATCGTCGGAATTCCAGTTTGCGCAGTGATAATGAGCATTGTTCTTTTCTGTTCCTTAAAAAAGCATATCACATAGGAAAAGTGTCCAGGTTAGCACTTTGTGTCCGTTAGTCGTTAAAATGAAATAATGGCCACATTGTGTAGACGTCTGATGACCTACATACTCTGTGCCAGTGTAACAATATTGAAAAGTCACTTTCTCTTTCCTCCAACCACACCTGTGATTTGCTACAAACACCTGTGGGCCAGGCGAGACTCAGCCATGTGTACACACAGACAAGGCGTGGAACAGGTGAAGTGTGTCATGACCCTGACGGGGGCCCCCGTGTTGCACTACACACAGGAGAGTAAATGTCGGCCTCCTCAACAGGTGTGTCAGTCCAAGGATTTCATGTCGTCTGTGTGCAGTGCATGGCAAGTGTGCTGTCTTTATCGTTATCACGCTCGTCACCTGTCCTTGCCGTGTTTGTGTGTCTGAAAAGTTGGGTGTAACTTCTTGATAGTGCATAACATCCGCCACTCCAGCTCCCGTTGTGTTTGGATCGTGTGGGTGCAGGATTGTTTTGAAAAGTCACAAAAGCTGATTTTGTGATGAACGTGTGTGTGTTTGTGTCTCTGTGTTTGTGTTTAGCAGTGATTTGTGCGTTGCTTGGAGTACACCAGAGATCCGATGTGTCATCGGTTCAGCGTTGACAAGGTTTGCAATTATTGACAAACCGTGTTGACACTTATCCACCTGCAGTGTTGTCTGTCTGTTTACACGCTTCCCGCCACTGACATGGATATAAACTTAACCATAGGGGCAGAACTAGGGGAGAAACATTCTTGGTGTTGAGTTGAATACTGTGTTTATATCAGTTGTAGATTGTATGTTATATTGTTAACAATATGCTTACGTTATATTGAGATAACGGTTAAGTTGTGTCGGTCCAGTTAAAATATTGACAACAGTGCCTGAGGTCACATTGTAAATCTGCCTCATACTGGTGGTGGCAGGCACATGATCCGTTCATTTGAATGACATATCGATAGAACATACATAATTATAAAGAATGGATATGGCAGATCTTGGCTCTGCTAAAGTCTGTTTGGTTACTGGTTATGGATAAATGATTTTTGGTGTTCATGTAAGCAACTTGAATAAAATGCATAATGTCGCTCTGATATGTGCCTAGTAAGGCACATGACCTGTTTATTTGAAGTGTAGGTATGCCACTATGTGAAGTTTGTATTGATTATTATGGTTATCCCCCCTCCCTGCACGGACACACGCTAACCAAATAGATCTGTTGCCATTGATATGTTACAAATAGGAGTTTTTTGTCTGAGATTTTTTTTTTTATTTGTAAGAAACTTGTAGAAAAGACATATATTAAGTCACAGTAAATTACGTCGACCACATGATCTGTTGGCATACCCACAACTTGTCCATCACTTCTTTTCCTTCTTGAATCGTACTGCAGTTTGTGAAAAATCAGTGTTTCAGGCTGATAGTTTTAGTCCATTATAGTGTTGTGATTATTTATCATCATTGGTACATGTACTGATATTACCGCACTTGTGATTATTCATTATCGTTGGTACATGTACTGATATGGCTGCACTTGTGGTTATTCGTGATCGTTTGTACATGTACTGATATTTCTGCACGTTGTTCCTCGTTTTTAAATTTTTTTTTATAGGAGGGAATGCAGTCAAGGGGTAGGACATGGGGGAGGGGAAGGATCAAAGTTAGATTAGGTCTTTACAGCCGAGTGCAATATGCTACCGTCTTGACATGTAAGTGATACAGTAGGCTACCATCTTGTATGTAAGTGATACAGTAGGCTAGCCCGTATTATGATTTCAAGACCTGAATAATATCCCGAGTAGTATCGACATGTAAACTGAACTGATGCGAGGGATAAGTTGAAGATTGAAGAGCTGTCTGCAGGCGCAACTGACGGAAACGTATTGTACGTAAAGCGAGAATTAACAACCGTATAGTAGAACTGCCCACACACGCTGAGGTTTTACATTCGGTGTCATAGGACTTTTTAGTTGCCCTGGAAGCAACTTGTTGAAAATGCATAGAATTACACTTAATTGCGCTTGACATGACAACATAAACACAGTTGTATGAAGCGAAGCGTGCATCTAAAGGGTGTATCACATTTATAGCATACCCACAGACACCAAAGTAGTCGTTGGTTTTGCAAAGATGAGAGGTTTTCGTTGTCCTTCAAGCGTTTCACGGAGGTAGAATATGAGACTACCGTTAGACTAGGGTAGCACTCTGTCACCAGGCGCAGTGACGTGGGCTGTGAGGAATGCCGAACAGGAGGAAGGGAAAAGGGGGCAGACATTGAAAGGTCTACAAAAACTCGCCGGTTCAGTCAGTAGGCCTGGTGGTCTCGTTGACACAACTGTGTTTGTCAGTCACACTCACGGCGGGCGCTATGTCGCCCACAGGTTGTGGAAAATCCGAACAGATTATAAAAATATTGAAAACACAAGGTGTCAGATCACACACATTGTAGAGACAAGACAGAAAGACAGTTTTTATGGTAAATCTTGGGTTTGTTTGTAAAGAAAACAGTTGTCATTGAAACACAAGATGTATATAATACACATCATTGTATATGGATTACAAGAAAACCTCAATTTCTTTTTTAGCGCGTCGTTAAGACATGGCAGTATTTAAATGTTTAGTTTTTAATTTTTACACTCGGTGCAACGGACATGAATATTCAACTCATTTCATGAAGGTGGACTTTATATTAGTCAGAATGTCAGTTAACTTGCAAGTTGGAGCAATGACTAATATGCTGATGTCATGCAGGTTTGCTGGTTTTATCGCAAGTCACGTGCGTGACTGTTAATGATTAGTGGGAAACTATTCACAAGTCGCTTCCTTCAGCTTGAATTTAGGAGTTTAGGGCCGAAACACTTACTGGAGGGGGGCTTATGCTCTGAGGACCTTCAGCTGTCCAACTATCCCCAGAGTTCCTTGCAACTAGAGAAAACTATTCAAGATCTCTGACTTCAGCTTAAATGTTTATGGATGACTTCAGCTTAAATGTATTTATCGATAACTTCAGCAGCTAAATACTTATTGATGGCTTCACTTATAATGATGAGCTTCAGCTTAAACTATTTATTGATGGCTTCAGCTTAAGTTATTCATTTATGACTTCAGCTTAAAGTTATTTATTGATGACTTTAGCTTAAATCATGTATTGATGGCTTCAGCTTAAATTATTTATTGATGGCTTTAGCTTAAATTATTCATCGATGACTTCAGGTTAAATGTATTTATTGATCATTGCGCTCGATCGTCGTCGTCGTCGTCGTCGTCGTCGTCATCATCTCATCATCATCATCATCATCATCATCATCATCATCATCATCATCATCACGACGATCTGCCAGCAGCGAAGAAGTAACCTAATATCCCCTGTCTTTCCATGATTGTGTCTGTTTCTCACCATTTCTCTGAACTGAACGCCTCCCTATCCCCCTCATAGCAACCTAGCAATCACTGTCAGACGAAAATCACACAAACACAGAGAGATTCTCTAAACAGTGAAAGAAAGAAAGAGAGAGAGAGAGAGAGAGAGAGAGAGAGAGAGAGAGAGAGAGAGAGAGAGAGAGAGAGAGAGAGAGAGAGAAACAAGTAAACAAATGAATAGATAACCCTATACGTGTACACACACCCAACCTTAATCTTACACATATGAATTTATACATACATGCATACTTCCATTCATGCATACGCACATACGTACATCATACATACGTATTAGTGAGTGCGTGCGTCTGCTGTGTGTGTGTGTGCGTGCTTGCCTGCCTCCATGCGTGCATGCATGCATACATAGTATACTTACATACATAGATACATACATACATATACATACATACATACATACATACATACATACATACATACATACATACATACATACTTACATACATACATCATACATGCATACATACATACATCAACTTCCATGCATACACAAGAATTAGTCATGTGGAACCTGTTTAAGATATGGCTGGTTAAAATAACGGACAGTTGTTTCAGTCTACAATTGACGCCTGCAATGTTAACCAGCATTTAAATATAGGAAACAGTTCAGATTTGTCGCTCAGTAAATGAGGAGAAATTGTATGAATAAACAGTAGTGCGTGCGAATGCGATACACAGACACACATACAGAAGACACACACATATACACACGCGCTCGTGCTTGCACGTACACCACACACCACACACACACACACGACACACACACACACACACAGACACACACACACACACACACACACACACACACACAAACACACACACACACACACAACACACACACACACACACACAACACACACACAATTTCACTTCATATTGTTGAAGTTAATTGTTAGAGTTAAGTTTTCGTTCCATTTTCCTGTTCTCCCACCTATTTATGTCTTTTTACTCTATCTCCCCTCTGCCCCAATCTAACCCGCCCAACTATCGTTCTACATTTTATTTTATTTATTCATTTTTTATTCCCCCTCCCCCGTCTAATATCACTCATAGTGAAAAGACGTTAAATCAAAGAACAACGAACACACACACACACACACACACACACACACACACACACACACACACACACACACACACACACACACACACACACACACACACTCAGGAAAATACGGCTGGAAATACAGGCGAAGGAGTACATTTGTTTGAAGAATGTAGACAACTGTAGATAGTTGAAGGAAAATTAATGTTATGATGGTAAAAACTGGTTGTGCCCGTAGACTTCACGTCACTGTATCGCTTTATTGTAACGGCAGTTGGAGACCGTTCATCCCTAACATCCCAGCTGTAAGCGCTGAGGGTGATGTGTAGCAGACTTCAGCAATGATTGGCCTTTGTGACAGGGTGCCTGACAGCGATGCGGCCGTCCTGATGCATGGCGCGTGTCAAATGAAAGCTGAAATTTAGAATGGAATTCAGTTGGGTGTTGCCGTCTTGGTTCCGTGGTTAATCACCCATCAGTTTGTATCTTTTTACTGGCCAGTAATAAATTGTTAGCCACTAGTAGCCTATTGGGAACGGGCCAAACTGGTCATACATGTTTTTGGCGTATCAACCAGTAATTAGATGTTGGCCACTTATATACAGAACGGGCCGAACTGGTCATGTAGATGTTTCTGGTATAACAACCAATAATACAGTAATTAGTTGTTGGCCGCTTGTATTCGGAACGGGCCAAGCTGGTCATATATATGTTTCTGGCACAACAGTCAGTAATTTGCAGGCCCCAGTAGCTCGGTTGGTTTGAGCCTTGGATTCACATGCTAACGGTTGTGGTTCCAATCCCAGGTGCGCTAAATTAAAACTGGCCTCACTGACCCATCTAATACCAGTGTTGTTCTGGTGGTGTCAGTATAGAATTAGATAAGTCCCCCTTCCCCCACTTCCCTGGGATGGTTATCCCCGTTGGCCATATCACCTGAGGTGGGTGTGGACGTAAAGGCTGAACCAAATCAATCAGTCAATCAAAGTAAGTAACTAGATGTTGGTCACTTCTTTAGGTCGTATGTTTTTGGTGTCTTGTCACGCTGTCCTGTAAGTAACTAGATGTTGGTCACTTCTGTAGGTCACAGTTTTTTGTTGTCTTGTCACGCTGTCCTGTAAGTAACTAGATGTTGGTCACTTCTGTAGGTCACATGTTTTTTGTTGTCTTGTCACGCTGTCCTGTAAGTAACTAGATGTTGGTCACTTCTGTAGGTCACATGTTTTTTGTTGTCTTGTCACGCTGTCTTGTAAGTAACTAGATGTTGGTCACTTCTTTAGGTCACATGTTTTTTGTTGTCTTGTCACGCTGTCCTGTAAGTAACTAGATGTTGGTCACTTCTGTAGGTCACATGTTTTTTGTTGTCTTGTCACGCTGTCCTGTAAGTAACTAGATGTTGGTCACTTCTGTAGGTCACATGTTTTTTGTTGTCTTGTCACGCTGTCTGTAAGTAACTAGATGTTGGTCACTTCTTTAGGTCACATGTTTTTTGTTGTCTTGTCACGCTGTCCTGTAAGTAACTAGATGTTGGTCACTTCTGTAGGTCACATGTTTTTTGTTGTCTTGTCACGCTGTCCTGTAAGTAACTAGATGTTGGTCACTTCTTTAGGTCACATGTTTTTTGTTGTCTTGTCACGCTGTCCTGTAAGTAACTAGATGTTGGTCACTTCTTTAGGTCACATGTTTTTTGGTTGTCTTGTCACGCTGTCCTGTAAGTCTATGTTGGCACACTTAGAACTGATTTTTTTTAGGCCGAGTATTGTAAGTAACTAGATGTTGGTCACACCTTCTGTAGGACATTTTTGTTCACGCTGTCCTGTAAGTAACTAGATGTTGGTCACTTCTTTAGGTCACATGTTTTTGTTGTCTTGTCACGCTGTCCTGTAAGTAACTAGATGTTGGTCACTTCTTTAGGTCACATGTTTTTTGTTGTCTTGTCACGCTGTCCTGTAGTGCTTTGCACACTTAAACTGATTCTTCTTTAGGGCCGAGGAAAATGAAGTAACGTCAGAGGGAGAAGAGATGGGCAACACCCTTATAGTGCTGGGCTTGAGGACATTTGAATTCTTTATCACACCAATCAACCACAGCCTCAGAGTTATGGGAAACCTTTACCTTTGGTGTAAAAACGTTATGTTGTGGAACAATAACATATTTTGTACAGAACAACAACAGACTGTCACTTTTAAACTGAAATTTGGTGACCGTCAGTCAGTTCTAAATAAAACATTAGAGAGCAGCCACTTATATTCGGTACGGGCCAAACTGGTCATATGTAGTATTTATATGTTTTTGGTGTAACAACCAATAATAAAGATGATTCATGAATTACAGTTGACACATTTGCATTAACCACGTTATTGTCAACATAATCTGAATACTTAAACATTAAGTAAAAGCTTAGTAAAACCTTCTGGCGATTTGGAATTGAAATGCAAAAGTGTTTCAAACATGTGTAAAGAGTACAGAATGAAGTCACAGGAAACATTGAGCAGATTCACACGAGTGGCTTGCTTGACCGGTTTCCACGTCATTGCCCTAATGAACATTATAACTTCGTGTGTCATAGTGACGACATACTAGTTGGGATGAGTATGACTCTGACGTTGGTATGGCGGACGAATAATGCCAATGACTTAGCGTCAGGACGGAATAAAGTTGTGTATGTCTGTGGTCTCATTATAGCGGGGTAATCAGTGGTGTGTATCCATGAGTATACTGTGAATAATATCGCGGAAGAGAAGAGAGAGAGAGAGAGAGAGAGAGAGAGAGAGAGAGAGAGAGAGAGAGAGAGAGAGAGAGAGAGAGATTTGTATGATTATGACGTCTTTTGAACATGCCGATGCTGTTAACAGTTGTAAATCTTTTGGAAAATCTCAAGTTTTCATTTTCAATTAAAAATGTAAAGAATGTGGTTTAATTAAGACACGCGTTGTTTGTGTGTGTGTGTGTGTGGTGTGTGTGTGTGTGTGTGTGTGTGTGTGTGTGTGTGTGTGTGTGTGTGTGTGTGTGTGTGTGTGTGTGTGTGTGTGTGTGTGTGTGTGTGTGTTTGAAAGGCAGGGTCTTCAGCGATTTAAACCGACATTTGTTTTGATATAATGTCAGTATGGCGGACTAGTGTTATGTCACTGTGACGTCATGAAAGACAGACTGTAATCAGTGTGACGCCATAAAGGGCAGACTTCTGTCGTTGTGACGTCATAAGGGCCGATTGTATCACATCACTATGACGTCATAAAGGACAGGCTAATGTTATGTCATTGTAACGTCATAAAAGACAGGCTCAGGTCAGTGTGACATCATTAAGGGAAAGCAGAGTTAGTTTGGCTGTAACACATAAATGAGTAAATGCAGGTAGGTGGTTCTCAACCCTTAGAGAAGGTAAGCAATGTCGTCTGCCTTGCACTGATATGAACAAAACTGTTGTCCTTTACTGTACTGAGCAAGGCAGACAATCATATTTTCCTTCTCTTGGGGCTGAGGATTACCTACCTGCGTTTATTCTACTTGAAAATGTAGTGCTCAGCCGTCATTTCTTGTCATAAGTAGTTATAAATTAAAATAACAGGCGAGTGTTTGTAAACATGTGCTTTACTAAGGACAGACACTTGCTTTATTGTGACGTCAACTAGTGCTGTAGGACTCTGACGTCATTAAGACTGTGACATCATGACTGTACACTGGTGTATGTATTGCCGTGATACATTGGAAGAGATCAGCATGATTTTTATGTCATACGAATAGATCTACGTTAGTACAATGTGACGTTAGGCGAAGAGACTGCTTCCCTGGTTCTGTGTCCGTTACTCGTAAATCACGTACAGTGTTTTGGGGGCCAAGCTTTTTGTAAGTTGTTGTCATTTGGGACAGCGCTGTTGTTACAACATAAGCTGATAAGTTGTTAAATGTTGTTAGATACTGTTTGACAGTAGTTGGTGTCTGATGATGGAGGCAGTACTGACATAATTCCTGCGAGGTTTTAACAAACAGCTTATCGGAATATGAAACAGACTGGCGGTTCCAGAAGGCAAACCGGGATTGTGATGTGAATTGACAAAACAAAACAAAACAAACAAAACAAAACAAAACAAAAACACAGAAAAAAGGAATGTAAATCACTGAGAAATTATTCTTCAGGAACTAGACGAATTATTGTTTTGAAGTGAAGTGTTTTATTGAACAGATGTCGATTAATCATAATACTGTGTAGGTTTAGGTTAAACCAAGAGATGTAGATCAGTGATGACTATAGTGTGGCGGGTTAGGGTCAGATATACCAGACCTGTAATGTGAATGGAGGACAGAGGGATGTTTGTATTGCTGAGGAAAAGAACTGTGGAGGATACCACAAGCCCGCAGTGTGATGAGGAATGTAGAGCTGTGAGAACTGGACTTTACGTAAAGGTCTGAGACTGCGGTGGGACTAACGTTTTGTTGCGTCAGTGGTTCGTGATGGAGATGATGTTGGAGAAACCGACTCGCCTCTGCAGCGAGGAGGATGAGGAGGAAGAAGAGGTGGTAGATGTCAGAAGACCTCGACAAATTGTGTTCCAGGTGAGTTAGTGTGTGTGTGTGTATGTGTGTGTGTGTGTGTGTGTGTGTGTGTGTGTGTGTGTGTGTGTGTGTGTGTGTGTGTGTGTGTGTGTGTACATGCGTGCGTGTGTGTGTGTGCGTACGTGACGTGCGTGCGTGTGTGCGTACGGGACGTGCGTGTGTGTGCATGTGCGCGCGTTCCAGGCCAGATTGTGAAGGAGCATAATGTCACTACGTGATTACGCCATTAATTGTATCGTTCGTAATTCCAGTAATTATATGGTAATGCCAGTAAGTACACGGCCATTGACATCGCTTGCTCTTGTTTGTTCTGCTTGGTTGGGTTATCTTTGTGGAAGACCTTGAGCTAGATAGAGCATTTAACGAAAGTCGTTTTGATTTTTCTTTCCTTGATTTTCATTTTATCATATTACATCTAATTCTGTTGTGCTACGATCTAGTCCCAGCGGACTTTTCTTCGTAACCGAGTGTCTGTTTTAAAGGTTTATGACCACGACAAACCAGCACATTTTGACAAACCAGCACATTTATTCGCGGGTTTTCTGCCTGAGTGATGTATCTCAAAAAGAAATTTAGTTGGAAGATATACAGTTGTGGCAGGAACCCTCGAATTTATTTACTGTTCCTTCTTTCCCTCCCCTTCCCATTTCAAGACCTTGCCAGTGCATTTTTTTTTTGCAGTCTGAGGGAGTCTGCCAGATAATTGCTGGCAGATTTGGTTGGAGTGCGTATGGAATTGTCCGAGTGCGTTGAATCCATCTTGAACAGGCTCCGAACGTCTTGTGAGGCTGGCTTTCAGCGTTGTTTTTTTGTTTGTTTGTTTCTCTGAACATGAACAGTTAACAGTAAGACTATCATTTAAACCTCGGGGAGTGCTGTTTTTTTTTTGTTGTTTTTTTGTTTTTTTGTTTTTTGTTAATTGTGAACTGTTCGTGTTCAGAGAGAGAGAGAGAGAGAGAGAGAGAGAGAGGAGAGAGAGAGAGAGAGAGAGAGAGAGAGAGAGAGAGAGAGAGAGAGGGATGGTTTGTTGTGAAGGTCAATGTACAAACATTTCCAGACTGTTACCTCTTCTTGAAGCTTTGAATCATACAACATAAACATCTCCAATTTGAGAGAGAGAGGGGGAGGAGGGAGAGAGAGAGAGAAAGAGAGAGAGAGAGAGAGAGAGGGATGGTTTGTTGGAAGGTCAATGTACAAACATTTCCAGACTGTTACCTCTTCTTGAAGCTTTACATCATAAAACATAAACATCTCCAGTGTGAGAGAGAGAGAGAGGGAGGGGAGAGAGAGAGAGAGAGAGAGAGAGAGAGAGAGAGAGAGAGAGAGAGAGAGGAGAGAGAGATGGTTTGTTGTGATGGTCAGTGTACAAACATTTCAGACTGTTACTCTTCTTGAAGCTTTAAATCATAAAACATAAACATCTCCAATTGAGAGAGAGAGGGGAGAGAGAGAGAAGAGAGAGAGAGAGAGCAAACAAACACAACAAACAAACAAACAAACAAACAAACAAACAAAAAACAAACAAATAGTTTGACCGAGCATTTATAACAGTGTGGTTGAAGTAAACGTGGCAGAACCTGTGTGTTGGTATACCACCCTGACCTACTAAAGTTTGGAACAACAGGACTGTTGTGTGTCAGACTTGTGCCGACAGGTGCGGTACTCCAGAGGATAACGCGTGGGACTTTCAGTTGGAAGGTCTGGATTTTGTCCTGCTGGGTACCTCCCTCCTGATGGGCAAAGGGTGGGCATTTTTCCGGTCTCCCAGGTCAACATTTGATGTACAGTCTGTGAATTTTTGAACTCCCTTCATGAGCATGCACCAAAACATCAGAATATGCACGTTAAAGATCCTGCAAGGCATGTCAATGTCTGGTGGTTTATAGAAACATAAAACACCCAGCACGCGATATGCAGACCGCGACAAAACGGCATGTATACACTCATCACAGAAAATCGAAACGAAAACAAACAAACAAACAATAAAGGAAAAAACAAACAAACAAACAAAATAAAGCAAATAAACAGACAAACGAACACCACAAAAACAAAACAGGATAAAAAAAAAAGAACCCGTGTTCCCCGCTCTGGTGAACTTAACTAGGTGACGACTTAGAGGAGGGTTGGCGTTCTTAGCTTTGTACAGTCGTTAAGCTGGTTGCAGCATTATTTGGAACTGCCGTTGAGTCCTGTTTCGCTCCCTACCCCACCCCTCTCCCCGTCAATATTTACCCCATTTAGAAAGAACACCTCTTTTCTCTCAGCTCCCTCATTAATGTATGCACATCTATATAGCCTACATGTTATTATAGACACTCAGTCGGCTGGGCTTTAAACAACAACAATAATAACAACTGCTGTGACAGTTCAGGTCTGCTGTGTATGAATATTTGTCTGGGTAACCCGATTTAACTATAACACATGGAATTAATACTTGAGTCTTTATAAGTGAAATAGGTGGATCGGAAACATACTGTTGTGTATTTAGATAATAAATGTTTTTGACAATATTTTGTTTTTGTTTTTGTGGTTGCCTCCAGGCTCTCTCTCTCTCTCTCTCTCTCTCTCTCTCTCTCTCTCACACACACACAACACACACATACACGTGCGCACTCACGTGTACACACACACACACACACGTGCACACGCACGCACAGTTACATGCGTGCGCGTGTGCACACACATGCGTGCGCGCGCGCACACACACACATACACACAAAGATACGCATGCACACATGCGTGTAATCGAATGAATTATGTAATCAGTGTTATGTATCCACGAGCAACTGTCTTAGTTCATTTGTTATGTTGTTGTTTGTTGTTATCTACTTTGTTTGATGTCAAATTGTCTTACAGTGCCCTGTTTTCTGTTGTTCTAATACAGTTAGATTAGCAACAACAGATAAGGAAGTTGGTTTGTGTACTTATGTCTATCCCGTTAGAAGATAAAGTTTCTTTTTATCTCAGGTCACTTTTATGTTGTCCTCGTCACTGTGTCTGCCATCTCCTTTTTCTGCCTACCGATCTGTTTGCATGTTTCTCCCTCATTGCTCCCCTCAAACTGTTTGATATGCTTAACTTCTTCATATCTAGGGGATGCCATTGTAAACTTTGGGGCGGACATTCATTGTCCATTTTGCAGTGTTACCTGCGCCACTTAATGTATCATGAGTATTTTTTAAAGACTTCGCTTTTTGTAAGATAGAGGTGATGAATTATGCAGGACTGGCGCCTTCGTCTTTTGACTTTACCGATAAGTTGTCTGATTGGTCGATTTGACGTTTCGTTAAATTTGTGTTGTGTCTCAGATCCAAAACAAGTGCGACTGCCCGCGCCCAAGCAAACAGGAACCAGAATAACAAGAAAACCAATGTAAGCGCGTATTTAACAAAACAAGACAAAACAAGCGCAAATTTTCGGCCAACCGGCCTTTGTCAAGCGCGAACGCACGGTCACAAACAGACCACAAACACCAAACAACGGATAATAAAAACAGGACTAAAAACTTCCCTGCCGCCTCGTCCAGTGGATAAAAGGACCCACAGTAATTTTTAGTCCTGTTTTATTATTCGTTGTTGGTGTTTGTGGTCTGTTTGTGACCGTGCGTTCGCGCTTGACAAAGGCCGGTTGGCCGAAAATTTGCGCTTGTTTTGTCTTGTTTTGTTAAATACGCGTTTACATTGGTTTTCTTGTTATTCTGGTTTTTGTTTCTCAGAGTTATGTTAATTTGACGAGGGTCGAATGTGACTGTTTTATGATGTTTTTACAACCGTGCAACAGCTGTCAATAGTCCGTTATGTTGTAATTAGTGTAAACGTTTATGTAAAATGTGCAGACTCGGTCCATTAGTACAGTGTCAGAACACCGTTGTGATTTTTATGGCGGGAACTGTCCTGTATACAGCTTGTGTTTCACTGACTAGGTAAAAGGCTAGGATTTTCCGATGAACCAGAATTGGTTAAAGTCTAAAGGGTGTGAGGTGGTAGAGACCTCAGCGTACACGACATGTACAAATTCAGTACATTGTTGTTGAAATGAACCTTGGGGCCAGCATTATGACGGTGCCCATCTTCTGCCATTCTTTGCTTTACATTCCCCATTATTAAAGAGGGATAGTTATCCATTTACAGCTGGGTGGATTGGAGAGATACTTTCTAAAGCGGGGACAGATCTGTTCACTATTCATTCGGCAACTGTGTGCTATCATGTTTTACATCGTCTTTCAGGAGCGAGCGTATAACCCCCAACGCTCTCCCGACCCACTAAAGTCAGAAGTTTTGTTGTGTTGTTGTTGTTATGATATTCGCATTTACGTCAGCACAGACCTCAGATGATATGACCCACGGGGATAGCAACCATCCCAGGGGAAGGAGGTGTATCCATTTCTACACTGACACCACCAAAACATTAGTTATGTTAAGATGGGCAATAAGAAGACAAAGGCCAATTTGTAGCGCAACCCAGGGTTTGAACCCACAACCATTGACATATAGATCTGATGACTTTGAACCCACAACCATTGACATATAAATCTGATGACTTTGAACCCACAACCATTGACATATAAATCTGATGACTTTGAACCCACAACCATTGACATATAAATCTGATGACTTTGAACCCACAACCATTGACATATAGATCTGATGACTTTGAACCCACAACCACTGACATGTAGATCTGATGACTTTGAACCACAACCACTGACATATAGATCTGATGACTTTGAACCCACAACCATTGACATATAGATCTGATGACTTTGAACCACAACCACTGACATATAGATCTGATGACATTGAACCCACAACCATTGACATATAGATCTGATGACATTGAACCCACAACCACTGACATGTAGATCTGATGACTTTGAACCACAACCATTGACATATAGATCTGATGACTTTGAACCACAACCACTGACATATAGATCTGATGACTTTGAACCCACAACCATTGACATATAGATCTGATGACATTGAACCACAACCATTGACATATAAATGTGATGACTTTGAACCCACAACCACTGACATGTAGATCTGATGACTTTGAACCCACAACCACTGACATATAGATCTGATGACTTTGAACCCACAACCACTGACATATAGATCTGATGACTTTGAACCCACAACCACTGACATATAAATCTGATGACTTTGAACCACAACCATTGACATATAAATCTGATGACTTTGAACCCACAACCATTGACATATAGATCTGTTGACATTGAACCCACAACCATTGACATATAGATCTGATGACTTTGAACCACAACCATTGAAATATAAATCTGATGACTTTGAATCCACAACCATTAACATATAGATCTGATGACTTTGAACCCTCAACCATTGACATATAAATGTGATGACTTTGAACCCACAACCATTGACATATAAATGTGATGACTTTGAACCCACAACCATTGACATATAAATGTGATGACTTTGAACCCACAACCATTAACATATAAATCTGATGACTTTGAACCCACAACCATTGAAATATAAATCTGATGACTTTGAACCACAACCATTGACATATAGATCTGATGACTTTGAACCCTCAACCATTGACATATAGATCTGATGACTTTGAACCCACAACCATTGACATATAAATCTGATGACTTTGAACCCACAACCATTGACATATAAATCTGATGACTTTGAACCCT
>JAPXFY010000022.1:63155858-63173358 GCA_030674185.1 Monoplex corrugatus
CAAGTCGAGAGGTCAGGTCACAGCCAGTAGCGCCAGTTCCATTGATAAAACTAAACCCTGATGGCGGGTTGAAGCGTTAAAGTAGACACACCTTTTCTCGCTGCAATCCCACCCCCTCCCGTCCCTGTGAAGTCGATGTAAGAGCTCGTGCGGCTCGCAGGAAAAAGACTGTGGGCACGAAGCGCTCGACTGGCTGCACGGCGATAGGCCGACCGAGAAGATTCAACAGTTTGGTTACTTTAGTTTAAAACCTATCTGTTCATCTATCTATCTATCTATCTATCTATCTATATCTACATATAACGTAATATTTCCAACACGGCACATGTAGGACTGGACAACAATACCTTACATTGGCCGAATCCTCAATTTCAACGTAAACACGACGATCTAAGCCATAAGTTCCAAATACTAATATCTAACGAGTCCTTCATTTTGTAAAAAGGTTGTCTCTAGTTGCAGCGTCATACTGAACTTTTCCATGGAATATCCAGAGGCTGATACTGAGTTCGCTGAAAATATCGTAAGGAGGATATTTTTTCCTCCCCGCTTTTCCCGTTGTATGTGTCGTATCAATTAACATCAGGAAGAGAGTCCTTGAATGTTATATAGAACCAGTACTGTTGTACGGTTGTGAGGCGTAGACAGTCAACAAGCAAAGCCAGAACAAGATTGAGGCAGCCGAGATGTGGTTTCCCAGAACAATGTTGAAGAGTTTCGTGGACAGCACAGAAAACAAACGAGATAGTCTTGATGGAGGCAGACTCAAGTAGATCATCGATAAGGAAGATTAGGAAAGGACAGGCAGCATTTATAGGCCATTTTATGAGGAAAGGGGGTTTGGAGCACCTGGTCACAACGGGAAAGCTGGAGGGAAAGAGAGCTCCAGGTAGACCCAGGGAGAAAATACTAGACGGACTTGCAGAGTGGCTGAAGACAAGGAGGGTGGAGGAGATGCTTGAGGCAACAAGAGATAGAGACAGATGGAAGGCCATGATCGCCAACGCCATGTAGTGTATTTCTTGTCATCGAAACGGGACGTAGTTTCAGAAAGCAGCTACACTTAAGTAATTGTTCTTTGTTAAAATATAAAGTTACCTGTGTGGAAGGGGTCGTAATTAATTGATTTTTATGTTTTATTAAAACAAAAAGGTATGTGTGTAAAGTGGATGAGTCAGCTGAATCCCATTAGATTCTCAGTTCCCGTCTTGGGACTTTCGTCAGGTGGATAATTTTTTTTTTAGATGGGCTGAGTTGTGGTTTGTCGTCATGGCAGAGTCACGATTCGGTGTGCTTTCTCCACTTCATTGCATTGTTCTCGTTCATCAAATCCAAAAATCATCCACCTCTTACGTCCCCTCCCTCCTTCCCCATAACCCCCGTTTTAAGGATTATGTGTCCTTAGTGTAGCAGGGCTGACGGTATTATGAGGTGACTATGAGTTATTTTGTTCTCTGTATTTATGCATTCTTTCTGTGGCCATGTCGGTTGTAGCAGCTGTTACCTGTGCGCTGCGTGTGGGATGGTTGGCTCACTTCCCCTGCCCGTCCCATCTCCTCCTCTCCCCCTCTCCTCGCTCGTATCGATCGCTTTAAGTCTATCCCTTCATGGGACCCGGCCCCTCTGTTCGCTGCTGTTCACTTTACTCTTCTCACCTGGAGGGGGAAACAACTTATTGTGGACTGTTGTTTTTCTTTGTCGTGTGTGCGTATGTGTGTGGTTTTGACAGTATGGTGGTGAGTAAATGACCTTGGCTTGGATTGATTTTGTCGTTGGCCAGTCATGGTGGACTGTCGTGACATGGCTGTTGGAGGTTTGCGAGTACGGGACTGGTCACGTCGTTGATGATAACACATAACACGGTGGTGTGTGTGACATGGCATTGCTGCTGTCGTTTGGCGAGTGCAGCTGGTGTGTGTGACATGACGGTTCTGTCAGTCTGAAATGAGCTGTACATCGCTTGTGCCACTCACAGTGTGTTAAACGTGCAAAACTACGTTTGTGAAACACGCCAAGGAGCAGTGTTACAGTTATATTTATGAAACGTGCAACGGAACGGTTATAATTGTGAAATATATGACTAAGTACTTACACTCTTCAGACATGCCTCGGAATATGTTCTAGCTTTTAAACATGTGAATAAGTAGCCACGCTCGTGAAATCTGTAAACGAATAGACGTTACAGTTTTGAAAGAGATGACGTAATAAAACTGTAAAGGTGTGCAGAGATCAGTATGCTTTTGAGTTATAGAAAGTGGTGGTCACTCTTGTGTGACACACAAATAAGTAGTTAGTTGTAAACTATACAGAGGGAAAAATAAGTTACAAAACGCTGATACCATCTGTGTTGGTGTGGGGTGCAGTGTCCTGTCCTCTGCACACTGTGATGACGGGATTGTGCTTGTGTATGTCAATGTCACGCCTTGCATCGATAATTGCACGCATCGAGGAATTGTCAGCTAACAACTGATTTGTGTGGTGTGTGTGTTGTGTGTGTGTGTGTGTGTGTGTGTGTGTGTGTGTGTGTGTGTGTGTGTGTGTGTGTGTGTGTGTGTGTGTTGTGTTGTGTGTGTGTGTGTGTGTGTGTGTGTGTGTATTATGTGTGTGTGTGTGTGTGTTTTACTGCGTTTTTGTATGTGTGTGTGTTTTAGTGCGTTTTTGTATGTGTTTGTGTGTGTGTGCGTGCGTGCGTGCGTGCGCGCGCGCGCGCGCGCGCGCGTGTGTGTGTGTGTGTGTGTGTGTGTGTGTGTGTGTGTGTTTTCGCCTATTCGTATGTGTGAATTCAGTCTAGTACCACAATACAGGGCTGAGATACCGCATGTGTTATCTTGCGGTTTATACAGGGACGAGAGGAGAGTGCCCTTGCCATATTTCAGCGTCGTATTTATCGTCATTGACGAGTGATAGTGTCTAAAAGCAAATGTATACACATTATTGTTCTTGTTCATAGGGTTCAGCTAACTCTCGCCTGACAAAACAGGTATTTTAGTGAAAATGCAGTAAAGTACTTTATTTGAAAACAGAATGGATTACTATAAAGTGAAAAAAAGTACGCGAAAACAAGAGTATTTTAAGGCGAAAATAGTATTTTAAGGAGAAAGAACATTACGTTACTTTATTTGAAAACAGAATAGAGTGTTTTGCGGTTAAAAAAAGTGGAGTCCTTTCTGTGGAAACAGTATTCAAAGTCAGAAGAAGCAGTAGTAGTATACTTTCTGTGAAAACAAAGTGGAGTAGTTGAAGGTGAAAGTAGACTGCAAGACATATTGAAACATCAGTTGAATAATGAACGGTGTAAATACAGTGGATTTCTGAAAACACAATAAAACATTTTAAAGGTAAAAACACCGTGGAAAACAGTGAAAACATTAAGTGCTGCTTGAACTACGGTGACTCACTTCATATTGAAAACAGGGTGTACTTTGTTAAGACCGTGGATGTTTTAGCAGCTGTTGGGTAGGCTAGGTAGGGTGATCTGTAGAAGAAGAGAGAGCAGAGAATTACAATGGAAGACACATAGTTAATGCTTAAACAGTTTGCAGAGATATGACAGTGTGTGTTGTGTGCACTTTGGTGAGTAATTTGATTACTGGAAAATTAAAGAGTAAGCACGGGTACCTGTCCTCAACCACAAGAGAGGGAAAGCAGTTGTCTGTCTTGCAGTGGTAATATAAAAACAAAATATATAAAACAGATAAAAAGAGGGGGGGAGGGGGGGGGAATCCTTTTAAAGAATTGCAATGAATCAGCTGTCTGATTTGAAACGATACAAACGAAAATTGTGAACTGTTGGGAGATAACTTAATAACTGAACTTGGAATTTGATAGATGTTTAGATTGCTCGAGCCTCTCTTGACAAGTTGGATCAGTAATGACTCGAGCCTCTCTTGACAAGTTGGATCAGTAATGACTCGAGCCTCTCTTGACAATTGGATCAGTAATGGCTCGAGCCTGTCTTGACAAGTTGGATCAGTAATGGCTCGAGCCTGTCTTGACAAGTTGGATCAGTAATGGCTCGAGCCTGTCTTGACAAGTTGGATCAGTAATGGCTCGAGCCTCTCTTGACAAGTTGGATCAGTAATGGCTCGAGCCTGTCTTGACAAGTTGGATCAGTAATGGCTCGAGCTCTCTTGACAAGTTGGATCAGTAATGGCTCGACGTCTGTCTTGACAAATTGGATCAGTAATGGCTCGAGCCTCTCTGACAAGTTGGATCAGTAATGGCTCGAGCCTCTCTTGACAAGTTGGATCAGTAATGGCTCGAGCCTCTCTTGACAAATTGGATCAGTAATGGCTTGAGCCTCTCTTGACAAATTGGATCAGTAATGGCTCGAGCCTCTCTTGACAAGTTGGATCAGTAATGGCTCGAGCCTCTCTTGACAAGTTGGATCAGTAATGGCTCGAGCCTCTCTTGACAAGTTGGATCAGTAATGGCTCGAGCCTCTCTTGACAAATTGGATCAGTAATGGCTCGAGCCTCTCTTGACAAGTTGGATCAGTAATGGCTCGAGCCTCTCTTGACAAGTTGGATCAGTAATGGCTCGAGCCTCTCTTGACAAATTGGATCAGTAATGGCTCGAGCCTCTCTTGACAAGTTGGATCAGTAATGGCTCGAGCCTCTCTTGACAAGTTGGATCAGTAATGGCTCGAGCCTGTCTTGACAAGTTGGATCAGTAATGGCTCGAGCCTCTCTTGACAAATTGGATCAGTAATGGCTCGAGCCTCTCTTGACAAGTTGGATCAGTAATGGCTCGAGCCTCTCTTGACAAGTTGGATCAGTGTTGATACGTGGGACGCTGCGTGCTGATGGACGTTACAGAAAAGACTTGGATGCAGTGGATGTGGGAAACGTTTCTACTTACTTGACGTTACGTCACAGTTCGAAATGTGGGTCGTTTTGCGTGGGCGAGTTTGATTTAATACGCTGGGGTAACGAGATGTCTTACAGTTTCGTTTCTGAGAGTGGGCTGTGTATTGATCTAATGAATTGATGTAGTGTCTTGGATTGGTGAGAAACTCAAAGCTAACCAGGGCTGTTTGTTGTTGTAATGAATTGATGAAGTGTCTTGGATTGGTGAGAAACTCAAAGCTAACCAAGGCTTTTTGTTGTTATAATGAATTGATGAAGTGTCTTGGATTGGTGAGAAACTCAAAGCTATCCAGGGCTGTGTATTGATCTAATGAATTGATGTAGTGTCTTGGATTGGTGAGAAACTCAAAGCTAACCAGGGCTGTTTGTTGTTCTAATGAATTGTTGTAGTGTCTTGGATTGGTGAGAAGCTCAAAGCTAACTAGTTTTGTAATCTTAACCTTTGGAAAGTTGGAAGGTTTGTTTACCTAGTGAGATCTTGATAACGTTATTGTTGTATCCATGAAAGGACACTGGTAACGTCAGTATGTTAACATTTAGACGGGTGGCTACGTGTTTTGATAGATGAAGTAATGTGCTGTGTTTATTTGCGGAGAACTTTGTATTTTGCATGAAAGCTTTCTGTTGTAGGTTGGGTTGTTTGACAGTTATGTGTGGGGTGATTTGCGTAGTTTGGGTTGTATGACAGTTATGTGTGAGATGATTCGCGTAGTTTGGGTTGTATGACAGTTATGTGTGGGGTGATTTGCGTAGTTTGGGTTGTATGAAAGTTATGTGTGGGGTGAATCGCGTAGTTTTGGTTGTATGAAAGTTATGTGTGGGATGATTTGCGTAGTTTGGATTGTATGAAAGTTATGTATGGGATGATTTGCGTAGTTTGGGTTGTATGAGTTATGTGTGGGATGATTCGCGTAGTTTGGGTTGTATGACACTGGGTTGTATGACAGTTATGTGTGGGATGATGTGTAGCGTTTGGCAAGGTGGGCCTTTTTGTGTGGATCGCCTTCATTTTGTGATGTTGGGCTCACGAAAAGCCACTTCGATTTCTGAAAGTTTTTAAATGTTCTTTTTATTATTAAAAATTGTTTTGGTTTGATTCTTTAAGTTGTATTGACAAAGAAGTCTTAACCAGCATGAATTATTAACTGTAGAAAAGTTGGAATATTTGTTTGGATAGACAGTGTCTGTTGTGTTATAACACGAAGATGTTTATTTGAAAGCACGTTCATGATGACTCTGGTTGCTGACAACGCTAATATCTTGAAATTCCACTGACGGAAACCTGTCTTGATAAGTTGGTTGAATGTTTACATTCGAGGACTTAGGGAAACCTGTCTTGATAAGTTGGTTGAATGTTTACATTCGAGGACTTAGGGAAACCTGTCTTGATAAGTTGGTTGAATGTTTACATTCGAGGACTTAGGGAAACCTGTCTTGATAAG
The DNA here is from genome assembly GCA_030674185.1 of Monoplex corrugatus. Taxonomy (NCBI): domain Eukaryota; kingdom Metazoa; phylum Mollusca; class Gastropoda; order Littorinimorpha; family Ranellidae; genus Monoplex; species Monoplex corrugatus. The sequence continues at coordinate 63,162,169 of JAPXFY010000022.1, forward strand.
TTTGTTGAATGTTTACATTCGAGGACTTAGGGAAACCTGTCTTGATAAGTTGGTTGAATGTTTACATTCGAGGACTTAGGGAAATCTGTCTTGATAAGTTGGTTGAATGTTTACATTCGAGGACTTACGGAAACCTGTCTCGATAAGTTGGATTAGTGGTGAGATATGAACAGCTGTGTCTAGGTGGATTTGCGTTTCTTCGTAGTTTCTGTGTTAGAGCTTTGAAGACGGAAAGTTAAGTTGATAATTTGCTGAGTTTTTAGGAAGTTGCGCATTTTGTGTTAATTGTTTGATCCAGTTGGTTGGATTGCGAGAAACTCCATGATGTCCAGTTTGATTTTGTCAAGGGTGGATTATTTTGACTCTGTAAGTTGGAGTGATGAAAAGCCTTTTTTTTCTTTGATGAAGATCCAGTTTGATGTATGGAAGTTTTGTGTTGAGTTTGGTTCATTATGTTGGGTTCATGGAGAGGGTTTCACACTTGTTACTTAGTCTGTTTCTTAACTTTGAAAGGTTTGAAGGTCTTTTTGGTAGTCTGTGGTTGTAGGGTTGTATGACCACAGGTGTGGCTGTTTTCGTGAAAGAGTAATGAATTTTGGTGTTGGCGACTTAAACATAAATTCTAAAATCTGAAATTGTGACCGCTGGGAACCAGTCTTGTTGAGTAAGATATGTGTGTGTGTGTGCGCGCGTGCGTGCGTGCGTGTGTGCATGCGTGGTGTGTGTGTGTTTGTCTTTGTGTGTGTACGCACGTGCTTGCATACATCTTTGTGTGTACGTGTGTGTATTTGTCTCTGTGTATTGTGTACGCGCGCGCATGCATACATCGTGTATATGTTAGAAAGAAAAAAAAAAGAAAAAAAAAAGAAAATGTGTGCTGATGAACTTTAGTGTTCAGAAGCTTTCTTTATGAGTTGGAAATGTGATTATGTCGGGAAGGCTGCTGTTGATCATGTGCGTGGTGTTTATAAAGTGGGACGTTTTGTTTGGATAGTTTTAAATCAATGGATTCGATCAGTGAGGTGAGAATCTTTGCCTTAACTAGTTTCATTTCTGGATTTTTGAGTTAGCAAATTAGACATCGTGAAAAGCTTACATTAACAAAACTGATTTCTTGACTGCGGATAGACCAGAGGATTAGTTTTGGAAATCAAATATTCATTAATCTTAGGACGAAGAGACTGCTTAAAGTGTGAGTGAAGACAGACTGTCGTTTGGTGTTCACTTGTACGGTCAGGTAGCCTACATTTGTTGATCTCACGACCATGATAAATGTTGATTTTTTTTTTTATGACGAAGAGAATACTTGAATTTTTCCCTGGAAAAGGAACATGCCCTTTTGTGTTGGTCACATTAATATGGCGGCACAGGTAATGATCATGATCGTGTTATGAGTGTGTGTCTCTATGTAGCGGCCATAGAAGAGACAGGTTGTAGTTGATATGTTGACGGTCGCCGTGTCACATGTGGTGGCGGCTGATTCATCGGCCCCCCCCCCCAGCCCGGGCACACCTTGTTTTTACCTTGTTTGTTGCAGGTTTTTCGGGCGTGGGGCTTGTCTGTCAGTCTCCGCGCGTGCATAGATGGGGAGACCGATAGACAGGCAGTAATGGGAGATAAGAGGGGGAGGGAGAGAGAGGGAGAGGAGGGACGAGAACAAAATGAGAGGGATGGAGATGTGTGTGTGTGTGTGTGTGTGAGAGAGAGAGAGAGAGAGAGAGAGAGAGAGAGTGTGTGTGTGTGTGTGTGTGTGTGTGTGTGTGTTAATGAGACGCTTTCAATGTATAATATATATATATGAATGCAGGTGGTGTGCACTCACAAAAATTGTGCGCTTACATAAACAAAAGAAGAACCAAAAAGTTGATATTCAAACTTTAGACAACTGTAAAAGTACGTAATTAGAAAATATTTTTCTTTTACCAAAACAACGCCTTTTAAGGCTTTAGGAGAGAGCGAAGAGATTAATGAGAAAGAGGGAGGGAGAGAGAAAGAGAGAGAGCATTTGATTTATCATTTCAAGCACCAAGCCCTTTGAGAGGAGATGCTCAAACACACACATTTCCGTCAACCCGTCCATTTTTTTTATAATTCAATTCACAGCAGCGTCTGCGTGCGCATGTTTTAATCTGATTAGGAATTAGAAGTTGCACGGACAGGTGTGTGTGTGTGTGTGTGTGTGTGTGTGTGTGTGTGTGTGTGTGTGTGTGTGTGTGTGTGTGTGTGTGTGTGTGTGTGTGTGCGCGCGTGCAAATAGAGAGAAAGAAGGGGGGGGGGCGGGACGCGAGGGGACATTGTTTAAAAGTTATAGTAACTATTCAGCAAACACGTGTCTGTTCTTGTATTAAATGCTGTGAAAATAAACCACGTCGGGTCGGCGGTTAGTATTTTTTTTTCTATATATATGTATATCATAATTCCAAATTAATGATTTTTATGTATTTGTTAATTTTTTTCAGTTCGTTTTATTTTTGAAAGAACGATCGAAAAGAGTTTTGGGCCTCATAATACATCCTTATGGAATGGGACATTGTTACCACGAACGCATACTTTAACATCTTTTCGTTGTTTGAATTCAGTGATAATCTAATCTTAAACGAATGAAAACACAAAGCAATCTGTTCACTTTGATAAAGTCTGTAGATGACATTTAATGGCATATCGTTGCTGTCTTTGGTAATAGAGTGTTCCTAAAACAAAGACTGTATAATAAACTGACACAAAAGAAGGAAAAATGGTGACAGAAGACTTTTGTCACATCAAATCACTTTCTCTTCAACCCTTTGATTCAACCTTGTGTGGTATCCACAAGATAGAACTTTGACATGTGCAATTTGTTCAAGAGGGATTCGTGGCGCTCGGTCAGTTCCCAAAGTGCGCCATCCAATCCACCAGTAGTCATCTGACAGAGTTCTTAAACATGAGCAAAACTGTGCGCTGGCAAGGTCTTGAAATGGCGAGCGGGGGGGGGCAGGGCGGGGCGGGGTGGGGCGTAATGGGGCGGGGTGGGGCGGGGATAATGAGACCTATGAAACAGTAAGCTGACACCACCAGTATGATAGGTGTTTAAACTGCCAGTTTTTATATTTCGGGCTAGGATTGAACTCGAGACATCAGATTTTAATGGCCGTGGATTTTTTTTTAGCAGAGTTAGCCTGCAGAAAGGACAAAATAAAACAACAACAACAAAACCAAAACCAAAAACAAACCCTCCCCCCAAACGAACCAAAACAAACAAACAAACAAACAAACAAACAAACAAAACCGAACCAGAAAAACACACAAAAATAGAATTAGAATCGCGTATTTGATATCACAAAACAAGACAGGCGCAACTATTCGGCCAACTGTCTGTTGTCAGATATATGCAAGGACAACAAAGAATAAATGCATAACACTGAACTTGAAAGAAAAGAAAGGAAATAAGAAGAAAAAAGAAAAAAGATAACTTTCCAAACGTGGTGTCCTGCAGGAAAAAATGGCAGAGTGAACCAAATTAAACTGAAGTAATAATAATAATAATAATTACAATATTTATATAGCGCAAAATCTTGATAAAATCAAATCTAAGCGCTGAAGCAGACACACACGCAGGCACGCACGCACGCACGCACGCACACACACGCACGCACACACACAGACACACACACACACACACACACACGCATGGCTATAAATGGGGAGAAAGAATAAAAGCAATAAAAGCAAGAATAAAAGCAATGGAAAATTATAGAGAGCATAGCATACAATTATATATTATAACCATGTGATTCCCTCCGAGCGGAGACAGGCTGCAGAGGGGGGGGGGGGGGGGGGTTGAGTGAGGTTAGGATTTTATGCGGAGGAGTAAAGGTGAGTTTTGAGAGCGGACTTGAAGGAGACAAAAGTAGGTTGCTGACGGACTGAGAGAGGAAGTTTGTTCCAGGAGAGTGGACCAGAAACAGAGAAGGCTCGTGGACCATAGGTATTGAGCTTAGTGCGTGGAAAGCGAAAAGTCAGAGGATCAGAGGCAGAGCGGAGGGTACGTGAGGGAACATAGATCTCAAGTAGGCTTGACAGGTAATCGGGGGCTGCGTTATTGAGGCTTTTGTAGCACATGGTGTCTAGTTTGTACTGTATGCGCTTTGATACAGGGAGCCAGTGAAGTTGTGCCAGGAGAGGAGATATGTGGTCAGCTTTTTTCTTTTTGAGTACAAGGCGTGCAGCATTGTTTTGAATGCGCTGTAGGATGTGAATGGTGGAGGCAGGAAGACCAGACAGGAGTGAATTGCAATAGTCAATGCGAGACATTATGAAGGAGAGAACGAGTTTTGCAGTTGTTTCGACAGAGAGATACTTCCTGATCAGCTTTATACGATGGAGATGATAGTAGCAGGATCTGGCAGTTTGAGAAACAAAGTTGTTCATGGAGAGGGTAGAGTCAATGCAGACACCAAGGTTTTTAGCTGAATCAGAAATTGGGACTGATGTGTTACATAATGGGAGAGAAAGAGGAGGCAGCTGAGAAAGTTTCTGACGGGTGCCAATGAGGATAGCTTCTGTTTTGTCGTCATTAAGCTGAAGTCTATTGTGTGTCATCCAGTTCTTAATGTCCGAGTAACACTCAGTGGTGCGAGTCAACAGGCGCTGTATATTATCAGGTGAGTCACTGTCTTGAAGTTGGGTGTCATCAGCATAGAAGTGGTGTTTTATAGAATGGGAGTTGATGATGGTGGACAGGGGGGAGGTGTAAAGAGTGAAAAGAACAGGGCCAAGGACAGATCCTTGTGGAACACCACAGGTCAGGTATGCAGGTTGAGAGTAAGTGCCATTGATGAGAACGGTTTGTTTTCTGTTTGATAGGTATGAAGTGAACCAAGACAGAGCAATGTCAGAGATGCCAAAAGTATGATGAAGTCTAGAAAGGAGAATACCATGATGAATGGTATCAAAGGCTGCAGACAGATCAAGGAGTGTGAGGAGAGAGACTTTGCCAGTATCAGTTGCAAGGAGGAGATTGTTGAGAATGTGTAGTAGGGCAGTTTCAGTGCTATGGCACTGGCGGTAGGCTGACTGGAAAGGATTGAGGAGATTGTTGGCAGACAGGTGAGAGTTCAGCTGGTTGAGGACGACTTTTTCAAGGAGTTTTGACAAGAAAGAGAGATTAGAGATAGGCCGGTAATTTTTCAGTTCATTTGGATCTAAATTGTGTTTCTTGAGGAGAGGGTGAACAATAGCAGACTTGAAAGAATCTGGGACAGTTCCAGTTTGAAGAGAAGTGTTGATGATGTCAGTGATGAATGGGAGGAGAGTAGGGAGACAGTCGGAGTAGAGAGAACCTGGAAGAGGATCCAGTTCGCAGGTTTTGAACGACATGGATCTGATTGTGTTGAGAATTTCTTCTTGTGAGACTGGGGTAAAAGTAGTAAGAGGTGTGCCAGAGAAGGAAGGGTCAGGTGGGCATGGTTGACAGGGTGTCCTGTCAAGCCTGTCACGAAGAGTTTGTATTTTGGTGGTGAAATAGTTGGAGAATACAGATGGGAGTTCTTCATTTGTATGTTTTGTTGGGAGAGGTAAATCTTTTCGTGTGCCAAGGAGGATGATTCATGGTTGTAAAGAGTTCTTTTGAAGAAGAGGCATTCAGGATTTTGGTTTGTCTGAATTAGTCATCACCTCTCGTCCTGTCAGATGACAAGTGTGCCTCACTAAACTAAACTAAACTAAACTAAACTAAAACTAAACTAAACTAAACTAAACTAAACTAAACTAAACTAAACTAAACTAAACTAAACTAAACTAAACTAAACTAAACTAAACTAAACTAAACTAAACTAAACTAAACTAAACTAAACTAAACTGGGCTGGGCTGGGCTGGGGCTGGGCTGGGCTGAGTGGGCTGGGCTGGGCTGTTCATTTTCACAAGTTCTCACATTCACACATCATACAAAAGTTAACAAGCTGTAATATAAAACAAACACCAAGCATACATACATACAATAGCGCACATGCGTTCGTGCGTACACAGGACACTGGAATAGGAAAAACGATGATAACAATACTGATATAATGGCTGTACACTATACAAGGCAGACATGATGCCACAAAGACAGAATGTGACGGGAGATGTAACAGGTCGTTGTGGTGGTTGTCTGAATTAGTCATCACCTCTCGTCCTGTCAGATGACAAGTGTGCCTCACCTTTCGTTATCATTACATATGGCAGCATCTGTTGTTGCTACTGATACACACACACACACACACACACATACACACGCACGCGCGCGCTCGCATGCACACACACACACGTATATATACACACACCCGCACGCATGCACTCTCACGCACACACACACACACACACACACACACACACACACCACACACACACACACACACACACACACACACACACACACACACGCACGCACGCACGCAGTAATATATATATAACACACACACGCATATACATTCACCTGCACGCACGCACACTCACGCACAGTCACACCGTCAAGCACACGCACGCACATACAGATGCACACGCATGCTCGCACACATTTGCAGACGTATGCATGCAACCGTCTCCATTGGAGGTACACCCACCTCCGCCACCACCAGCATTATTTGTTGAAGGTTTGGAGTTTGTTTTCAGGAATTCATTGTATTGGGACAGTTCTGGGTGCGCTCCATCCAGTTCTGCCAGCCGTTATCTGGCAAGCGCCCGAGCCTGTGCACAATCTTGTGCGCTATGAAGGGAGTTTGAATAAGCAGGATGGTAGAGTAAGAGTTAAATCATATTTTTTTTAGATCGAGGATGGACACAACATTGAAATGCTATAGCAAAAAAACAAAAACAAAAACAAAAAAACGAAAAACAAACAAACAACAACAACAAAAAGAGACTGTCAGTTACTTATATGTGCGTATGTGTGCCGGAATGAAAAGAACCAAGGAAAATTGTGTTAAGTTCTTCTGTCTTTTTCCATGTGTGCACTTGGTCAGGGTCCAGGTCTTGCACTGGTGTGTCATGGTGAGGATAGAAATGGAAGTGTCCAGCATGGCGTTTGTTTCAGGAGGAATGTTGGGGTGTTACGTGAGTGAGGCAAATTGATAACTCACCATTGTTCACTTTCTGTATCAGGTACTAGGGTTGTATGTCTGCGTTGCGTGTAAATCATAGGTAAATAAGCGGCATCAGAGACTTAGTAGAAGGCGGACGGAAATCGTTTGGCCCAGCAAGCTTCTTAATACATGTTAACGATTCCTATTGATGTCTTGCGTGCTGCACAGGATTATTCAGAGCATCAGAAATGATAACAGAGTGGGGAAGATAACCCCGAAATGCTCATAAACATTCAGAACATTACTTTATATGCACTTAACACCTGGTTTAGCAAGATGCCACATGGTCATAAAAACAATGGGAAAAAAGTTTTCACTGAGCTTTAGCCTGAGGCTTAAGGCACTTTACAAAGGTAAAACTATACATAGCGCTTCTTGGCCTTTTGGCGAGACTCAAGTGTGAAAGAAGACGCACATATACAGACACAAGAATTGAAGGGGGCAATGATGAATACCGAAAACCATAGGCAAGCAGCTAATACTAGATCTGATTGCCAGAGGCAGTGAGACTCACTTATACCACGTCTGTTCACACAGTGTTTATGGAAATGGTTTCCAGTGCTGTTTTCACGACACTTACGAGCATTTCACGTAATATTAACTCCATGACAATCACTACCCAACTATGTGCATGCGCGCGCGCACACGCTTACGCACACACGCATGCACACGCACTTGCACGCATATACACAAACTCGCACCCTCTTCCTTTCTAACTATCTCAAGCACGTACGCGCGCACTCATAAATAAAACGGCAGACATTAGCAATAATTGTGGCCTCCAGTTCTGAATGCAGTGATGTTATGATCACTTGTCTTGGTTTTCTGTCGTCAAAAGCAGTGACGTGTTTCATTTATAACAATAAGATGCTTACCGTGTAGCAGGCAGTTTTCTTCTGGTAGGTACATTTTCTTCCCATGTGTGTAAACTGTGAGAATGTCTAGGTCAGTAATGGCATTGTTTCTAAAATGAATTGATACTTTCCGAAGTCAGATGGTTCTCCAACCGTCTGCGTTGTGTTTTGATTTTGTTAGTGAGAAGGTTCTGTATGGTAGTAAGATGTTTCCTGGTAGAGGTTTCCTTTTTCTGTACGTCAGTAAGATGTTTCCTGGTACAAGTATTCTGTTTCTGTACGTCAGGAAGATGTTTCCTGGTACAAGTATTCTGTTTCTGTACGTCAGGAAGATGTTTCCTGGTAGAGGTTTCCTTTTTTTGTATGTCAGTAAGATGTTTACTGGTAGAGGTTTTCTGTTTCTGTACGTCAGTAAGGTGTTTCCTGGTAGAGGTTTCTGTTTCTGTACATCAGTGTTTCCTGGTAGAGGTTTCCTTTTTCTGTACGTCAGTAAGATGTTTCCTGGTACAAGTATTCTGTTTCTGTACGTTAGTAAGATGTTTCCTGTTAGAGGTTTTCTGTTTCTGTACGTCAGTAAGATGTTTCCTGGTACAGGTTTTCTGTTTCTGTACGTCTTTTTAATTCCACTTGGAATGTTTTTTGACGTGGTGTTATCCCTGACATGGCTTTAGTAGTTGGCAGGGCTATAAGCACTATGAATGTGAACTGTATGCTAATCAAACGTCTAGTGCTATTTATTGATTTACTTTTTTCGTCTTGTATATTGTTATATTATCATAGTTGTTATTTTATTCTGTCACATTCTGTTTTATTTTGTATTGATGTTTTTATTCCATTTTTGTGTGTCAGTGACATATGGTGCGTCGTTTTGTTTTCAGTGGTGTGTGACAGGACAAGACAAAAGACTGATGAACTGATCATAAACGTATGAGAGAGAGTACTGTTGGTTGGTTTCATTGCACCCACAATGAGGTCGGCGATGTTCCTGATAGCAAAAGCCAGCTGTTGTCCATATGGGAGGGGGAGGAGGGGTAGAGGGAGAGGACAGGGGGCTGAGCAGTGACAGTTTAATTATTACCTGCTGATTTAGTCCACAACAGGTAGCGTTTAGTTGTACGTGTGATGGATAGCGTTGTGGCCGTCGGTGGTGTAGTTTGGTTGTTGTGTTAGCAGCATTATGACTGATATGTATTTTACTTTGGGTGTTGCATGATACTCTCAGTCTGGTTGTAGGGGAGATAGGTATATGTTGGTTGTAGAAATACTGAATTAGGTAAGGTTGTGCCGGTGATAGCAGCAATGTTTACAGAGGAATTGAGAGAGGTCGTACACGTGAAAGTTACTTGATAGTTGAGGTACAGAGGTTGATTGTGTATGTGCTGGTACACGATCTGTGGAGAGGTATTTGTGTTTGATTATAGTAATGCCAGAGTTCAGTTGCCTGTAAACATTATGTAGTACAGCGTTACTTGACGGCTGTGGAGGTATTGAGTTTGGTTGTGCGAGTAATAGATACATATTGATGTTGTATTATCTCGAATGCGTGTATGCTCGTGTGGGGCAGCTCGACCCACACTACGCAGACAGCATACTTTGCTGCGCAGTCTATGTATTCTTTCTGTGTTGGTTTGGTAGTGAATGAATGCCAGTTGTACTGATAGCTTGAAAAGCCCTGAGTTACCTGGTTTTGAGGAGGAAGTTGATTATCCATTTTCGCTCTTTTTCGTCAATACATACATCTCCATTACAGTTATGTCAGAAGGACGCCATGGACATGATGGTTCTAGAGATGTTGAGGTGCGTTGTACAGGTGATGGCAACATGGTGAAGGTAGACATTGGATTTGTTTGCACGGATTTTGTTGCTCAGTTGATTGTAACAGTTTGGTTGTACAATAGTGAATTGATTGTACGGTGATAGATACATAATGGTTGTGGATATGTTGAATTTAGTTAGATAGGTAACGCTACAGTGACATTGATAGGTACTTAATGGTTGTGGATATGTTGAGTTTAGTCAGGTAACACTTAATGGTTGTGGATATGTTGAGTTTAGTCAGGTAACACTACAGTGACATTGATAGATACATAATGGTTGTGGATATGTTGAATTTTGCTAGATAAGTAACGCTACAGTAACATTGATAGATACATAATGGTTGTGGATATGTTGAGTTTTGTTAGATAGGTAACGCTACAGTGACATTGATAGGTACTTAATGGTTGTGGATATGTTGAATTTAGTTAGATAGGTAACGCTGCAGTGACATTGATAGATACATAATGGTTGTGGATATGTTGAATTTTGCTAGATAAGTAACGCTACAGTGACATTGATAGATACATAATGGTTGTGGATATGTTGAATTTTGCTAGATAAGTAACCGTGTACTGTGATATTGATAAATACGTAATGGTTATAGTTGAGTTGATTTGGGTTATATAGGTGACGGATGTATGTATTATAGCTTGAAAGGTTTTAAGTCGTACAGGCGATATGATGGTTGTAGAGATATAGATTTTGTCAGCATTGTTCTTTTACCGTCCTGAGTACACGGCTTGTAATGTGTCGTTTGTATTTTTATCCTTTGTTATAGACAGACAGTAACTTTATTTAACATTTTATGCTTTTACTTTTCAACGTTTGATTGTTCTTTTACTTCTTGTGCTCTTTTTGATTGTTCTTTTACTTCTTGTGCTCTTTTTGATTGTTCTTTTACTTCTTGTGCTCTTGTTTTTGTTCTTTTACTTCTTGTGCTCTTGTCTTTTCGTTCTGGGAATAGAATTGACCCTGACTGTGTAACTGTATTTCAAGTACAGGCTGAATCCTGGGCTGATAGTAATGCTTTGGCAACTATAGAACAATTAACAGTTACTGCAGTGAGATACAGCAGGTGTTATACAGTAACACTAAAGAACGATAGACGCATTGAAGTGATCTACACTGAATTGTTTCATGTGCTGATTGGCACTGGTGATAAACGATGACTGTAAGGGTTCCTTCAGCGACAGAGTGGTAGGCAATGTGGGTAGTGGAAGTGGACGACATAAGCGAATTCAAAGAAAGCCATGAAGTTGTGGAACCTAAGTTGATAAATATCATTCAAAATAACTGGTTTGAAGTTGGGTATCAGTCAGCGTCTTCATCATTATGAAAAGTGGATTACACTTGCAGAGCCTGTTTGGTGCGGTTGTCTCTCTTTATGTCGTATCCAATGGTCTTGGTCAGGGTGTCGTTC
>JAPXFY010000022.1:63180858-63188358 GCA_030674185.1 Monoplex corrugatus
AGATGACTGTGACAGATGTGACTGACTTGGTAGATGACTATTTGTGACACTGAAGCGTACACGATGTGTTGTCGGATCTGGGTTGTTGATCGATACAGAGAAAGCTTGTCGGTGTGTTTCCTGGGAACACACGAAGTTTAAACAGTGTGTTACGCTGACTGGTTGAGTGTTTAGGTACTGTCATGTATCACATGATTACTGTGTTAATAGCTGGTTTTAGAAGTGTTATAGGTGTTGTCTTTGATTTTGTTTGAATTGTGTTTTAAAACCCTTTGACTCCCGCACCCTTTCCACCAGCATTGTGCATTGCCAGCCATGCTAAGAAAGGAAAAAAATTAACCTTTTAATTCCCTAGGTTGATGGAGTCAAAGGGTTAAGTTTTTGCAGTTGATGGATAAGGTGGGGAATCGAAGGACTGATACAGGCTAATTGATGGATCAGTCTGGGTTCAATTATCGGACAACAGTGGTTTTTCTTTTCATATACTGTAGTCGGTTTTTTTTCTTCATACTTTGATATATTGAACCGTTCAGATACGTATTGTTATTGAATAACAGTATTTGGTAGGCGACTGATGGTATTGAGTACTGTTATGTTGATTTATTTGTCTGTCTTTATTCATTCTTGTGTTTATGGCTTGGGTGATTTATTTCGTTACTGGTATCACGGTAATTGTTTATAGTACTGAACTGTTCTTACCTGCACAATGTTATCATTGTTAATTGATCACTTTCATCCCGAATTCTTCTTCAGGCTCATGTGTTGTTGTTATGATGATCATGATGATGGTTATCATGCTAATGATTTCTTTGTCAAGGAAAAGAAAAGAACTAAATTCCACAGAATAATGAGTAAATCTAGGAGGAGATGTTCTCTAAAAATACATTTATTCTGCAAGAAGAAAAATTACTTTAAAAGAAGAAAAGAAAGCACGGCTGAAAGAGAGAAACAAGGAAAAAAGTAAACAAACAAACAAACAAACAAACAACAAACAAACAAACAACATCCAGTTTTGCTTGCGTGTATTTCTTAAATTAAGAAAAAGAGGGAAAAATGAATGAACGCAGCAATCTCCAGTTTGTTGTGCAAACGGGGGACTTGAGTCTTTCTCTGATAGTAAAAGCTCACCTTTATGACCAAGGACATGAATCTGACTAAAATAATTTGACATGGTTTTCATTTCACTTCCCTATCGTGACTCTTATTCCTTATGGTATCTTTTAGGAAAATTACTGTTAGGAAAGTTACTGTACTGACTAAAGCTTTGGTGCAAAAATATTCTCTATGGTAAAATGACCGATTGAAGATCTATTCATACACATACACATACACACACACGTACGCGCGAGCGCAAGCACGCACACACGCACGCACACACACATTTACCACTGCGCACGCTCGCGGCGCGCGCGCGCACACACACACACACACATAGTCACACACACAACACAGAACACGCGAACACACACGGGTCATACACACACATGAACACGCACGCACGCACGCACGCACGCACGCACAGCACACACACACAACACACAAACACACAGACACACACACAGACACGCACTCACGCATACACACAGACACACACAGAACACAGCACACACGACACACAGACACACACATCAACACATACACACATACACACACACATCACACAACACACACAAAACAGACACACACAACACACACAACACACACACATACACACACATACACACACATACACACACACACACACACACACACACACACACACACACACACACACACACACACACTCACTACACAGGCTCAAAAGGACTGTAATGATGTAGACCAACACCTTATCACAGTGTCAGGATGGGGTTGGGGTGGGAGCGGATAATTAGAGATAAAAGAATTCAGTTTACGATAATACATCAAAAGGTAAACACATGCACACACACGCCTTCGCGCGCGCGCGCACACACACACACACACACACGCCTTCGCGCGCACTCACACACACGCGCGCACTTGCACAGAGAGAAGGTGAGAAACAGATAGGTAATAGGTAGAGAGAGAGAGAGGAGAGGAGAGAGAGAGAGAGACAGAGAGAGAGAGAGAGAAGAGAGAGAGGAGAGGAGAGAGAGAGAGAAGTGAGAACAGATAGGTAATAGGTAGAGAGAGAGATGAGGAGAGAGAGAGAGAGAGAGGAGAGGAGAGAGAGAGAGAGAGAGAGAGAGAGAGAGGAGCGATGGCCAGATCGTTAACCCGATAGCCACTGTGATTTCCCCCTCTCCTTGTTTCAAATCTGTGGTGCAGGGGCTTTTGCAATATAGAGAATGGCAATGTGACGGCTGGAGCATTTTGAAGGGAGTTAGTACTACTTCACCGTCTTGTTTTTTCTTTCTTTTGCTCGTTATTTCCAGTTGTGTCGATCTCACCTGTCTCATATGTCGGCACCACCGGGTTCAGTGTTGGCCGCTGCACTCTTTGGTACCCCCGCCCTCCTCCAAACGGCTCTGTCTTGACTTTTCTGGACAACGTCTTGAATATTTAGGCATATGATGTTGGTTATGTTCTCGATGTATGAGATTGGAGGTCTGTCTTCCTTTTTGCCACTGTTTTTCCTTGAAAGATGGTTGCCTTTAGGTCCGTGTTCTTGTTGCGTGATAAATGGCCAATGTATTTTAGTGTTCTCTTGTTGATGTCTGCTAGTAATTTTCTGGTGGTATCAAGTTCTTCCAGGACACTTTCATTAGGTCTTCTATCTGTCGATTTAACACGTAGTAGTCTCCGATAAAACCACAAACCACAACTCGTCAGCCTCAGTTGTTTTGTAATCAGCGTTTCTGTGTCGATACACATCTGAATAACTTCATGTTGGTAGGAGTTTGGAGTGTGTGAAAGAGGGTTTCTCCTACCATGGTTTCGTGTGCGCTTCACCAACATCTGCCAGTAACTGTCTGTCAGACTGCTTTCATCATCATCAGGTGCCCTGCCGCATGACGTCGGCGATCATGGACCTCGATCTCTCGTTGCCCCCAGCATCTCCCCCACCCTTCTCGTCCCCAGCCACTCTGCAAGTCCGTCAAGCATTTTCTCCCTGGGTCTACCCATTCTCTTTCCCTCCAATTTTTCATTGTGCAGGTCTCCAAATCCCCTTCTCTAAAGGCCTAATGTTGCTTGTATTTTGCTAATCTTTCTTATGAGTGATCTACTTGTGTCTGTCTCCATCAAAACTGTCTCGTTTGTTTTCTTTGCTGTCCATGGAACTCTTCAACATTCTTCTTAGAAACTACATCTCGGCTGCCTCAATCTTGCTCTGGCTTTGCTTGCTGACTGTCCACGCCTCACATCCGTATAACAGTATTGGTTCTATATAACATTCAAGAACTCTCTTCCTGATGTTAATTGATAGGCATTTGTTGGTAAGAATGCTTGTCATCTTCTTGAATGCTGTTTTGACTTGGCCAATTCTGCGGCTATTTCCGATGTGCATCTGCCGTCTGATGAAATGACCGTTGCAGGTATTTGAACTTATTAACCTGTGTCAAGGTTGTGCCATTTGCTGTTATTTTGCATGAGGGGAGTTCATGTTTTTTACTGATCACCATGACTTCAGTCTTCCTGCTTTTTCATGTAACAAAAATCCTGTTAAGAATAATCATGATGAGACTGCTTTAGGTTGTGATAAATCCTGTAGAGGGCAAGGTGTCGAAATACGGACAATAGGGACGGGAGGGGGGAGACCTGTAAAACATTGACACCATCAGAATGACCCGGGCGTTCAGGTGAGCAGCAACCAGGCTGGGGTTTATGTTGTGGGCTGGGATTAAACTCGAGACGCCCGATCTTGAGTCCGCGACACCATCAGAACAGCTACCCAGCCCGCTTTTTGACGATTATGTAAATATCCCAATTATCATTCGATCATTCGTAACAATCTCCGGCTGTGCCAATATGTTATGATGTTAATAGTTTTTAATGACTGCACTGCTTATAGTTTTCGACCAGAAAAGCCTTTTTCGGTTATATAAGAAATGTGATAGAAAAACAGCCCCCATTTCCCTTTTTGCCGAATTAGAAGAGGAGATTGTTCATGTGATCTGTTATCGGATTTATATATGCAACTGAATATTCTGAATGAGAGATGTTTAGTTTGATTTAGTTTGATTCAGTTTTTACGTCGACACCCACCTCAGGTGATATGGCCGACGGGGATAACCATCCCAGGGAAGTGGGGGAAGGGGAGCTTATCTAATCCTATACTGACACCACCAGAACAACAACGATGTTAAGATGGGACAGTGAGATGTGCAGTTTTAATATAGCGCACCCCGGGATTCGAACCCACAACCATTAGCATGTGAATCCGACGCTCAAACCAACTGAGCTACTGGGGCCCGCTCTGAATGAGAGAGAGAGAGAGAGAGAGAGAGAGAGAGAGAGAGAGAGAGAGAGAGAGAGAGAGAGAGAGAGAGAGAGAGAGAGGAGTAGTTTAAGTAGACGGTAGAGTAGAGCAAGAGCTGATGTGAGACAGACATGAGAAAGATAACGACGAGACGCGACGTGAGAGAAGAGAGGAAGAAAAGGGATATGGACGAGAGAGATGGTCAAAGAGATGAATGGAAGGAGAGAGAGAGAGAGAGAGTTACGATTTTCATATTGTTTTTGTCCACGGTTTACAGACCTTATGTTGTTGCACAGTCTTCTTACTCCGTGCTGCATGCTGGTTGTTTTCTTTTTTTCTTTTTCTTTCTTTCTCGATTTGTGAACCACTGACATGACTTACAGGATCTTTAACGTACGTGTTTGATCTTCTGCGTACGTGTAGACACGAAGAGGGTTTAAGTATTAACAGGTCTGCAATATGTCGACCCAGGAGATGGTCAAAATCTACACTCTTTGCCCACCAGGTGGAAGGAACCCCAAAAGAATCGAACCCAGACCTTCTGACCCAAAGTCCCACGTCTTACCACTCCCGTCATTTGTTAACCCTTTGACTCCCACACCCTGTCCATCAGCATCCTGCAGTGTCAGCCATGCTAGCAAAGCAAAAACTTAACCCTTTGACTCCCTCACCCTATCCACCAGCTCCGCAGGGAAGCTGGTGGATAGAGGTGAGGGAGTCAAAGGGTTGTTTTTGCAGCTGGTGGATAGGGTGCAGGAGTCCAAAGGGTTAATGATATGAGTCCAAAAGTGTCTGTGTTAGGGGTTTTTTTACAGGACTGAACAGATTGTTAAAAACCCGTTTCACCGTGGCATGTTCATGGACAGACTTGTAAGAGAATTGTTCACTCTGAGTACAGACGTGTACCAGGTGTGAGGGCTGTCAAATCACAATGGTTTGGCCGTCAGCAAGCTCGTTGTATCTTTCTTTTTTGTGGTGTGTGTGTTGTGTGTTATGTGTGGTGTGTAGGTGTTGGTGAGAGAGAGAGAGAGAGAGAGAGAGAGAGAGAGAGAGTGAGAGTGAGTGTGTGGCCGTATGTGTGTGGGAGTGGGTGGGTGTTGGAGAGAGAGAGAGAGAGAGAGAGAGAGAGAGAGAGAAGAGAGAGAGAGAGAGAGAGTTTGTGCGTGCATACGTGTGTGTTGTTTTACGTGCGTGTGTGTATGTATTTGATGAATGTGTGCGTGCGTGCGTGTATGTGTGTGTGTGTGCGCGTGCATGCGAGGGGTTTTGTATGTGTGTGTGTGTGTCTGTGTGTGTGAGCGAGCTATGTGATGAGAGTTTTTGCGCATGCGTGCGTGCGTGCATACATGAGTGTGTTTTATATGTGTGTGCACGTGTACGTGCGTGCGTGTGTTGTGGTTTGTGTTCTCAGCTATTCCCCTATTGTGAAGGGAGAGGGCTGGATTTAATGGACCCGTCAAATCGCATTGGGCCGGCAGTCCTTTCTGTCCTCATCCATTGTGAACTGGAATAGAATGACGTTGGTTCAGGTTTTATTGTTTGAATAGTCCAGCCGACCTAGAAAGGCCCTCTGTGAACTGAACTGTGAAGTACATGTCTGACATATGCCGTAATGTGACATGACAGACAGACAGACTGACTGACTGACTGACTGACTGACTGACTGACTGACAGAGAGAGAGAGAGAGAGAGAGAGAGAGAGAGAGAGAGAGAGAGAGAGAGAGAGAGAGAGAGAGAGTTAGTTTTCACTTGGACTAAAACAACAGCTTTTACTTAAGTCATATCGGGCCAGCATATCTCGGACACACACACACATATTATACATACCTCCTATTTTTCCTCTATATGTATATGATTGTACTCCTCTCTCCTTTTTCCCTCTTCCAGTCTCTACTCTCAGTATCTGTCTGTCTGTCTGTCTGTCTGTCTGTCTGTCTGTCTATCTATCTATCTGTCTGTATATCTATCTATCTGTA
Source organism: Monoplex corrugatus (assembly GCA_030674185.1). Taxonomy (NCBI): domain Eukaryota; kingdom Metazoa; phylum Mollusca; class Gastropoda; order Littorinimorpha; family Ranellidae; genus Monoplex; species Monoplex corrugatus. The sequence goes on from JAPXFY010000022.1 coordinate 63,187,216, forward strand.
TATCTATCTATCTATCTATATCTATCTGTATATCTATCTATCTGTATATCTATCTATCTGTCTATATATCTACCTATCTGTCTGGCTATCCATCTCTTCATCTGTCTACCTATATACCTACTTACTTATCTTCTATCTATCTATCTATCTATCTATCTATCTATCTATCTATCTATCTATCTATCTATCTGTCTATCTGTCTATCTATCTGTCTATCTATCTGTCTATCCATCTCTTCATCTGTCTACCTATATACCTGCTTATCTATGTATCTATCTATGTATCTATCTATCTATCTCTGTCTATCTATCTATCTATCTATCTATCTATCTATCTATCTATCTATCTATCTATCTATCTGTATCTATCTATCTGTCTGTCTGTCTGTCTGTCAATCAATCTGCCTATATACCTATCTGCTTGACTATCAGTTTATCGATCTATCTTTGTCTATCTGTTTATCTGTCTATATCTATATCTCTCTCTCCCCCCCCCCCTCTCTCTCTCTATCCAGCTATCTGTCTGTCTGTCTGTCTGTCTGTCTATTTGTATTCCTCTCTGTTTCCCATTTCCATTCAAGACTTGCTTACACTGTGGTAGTGGTTGTTGGCCGAAATCGTGAAAGTGTTTAGTTTGTGTCTCCTACCCTTATCCCCTTCCTGTCTGTGTTTTTAATGTTACAGTCTGTAGTTTATGGGTGTTGGGGATAAAGGGATAGAGGAGGAACCGTGTGTGTGTGTTCAGCATATCTATTGCCTGTGGGAATGTAAAATCATCCCATTAAATAGTATTTAATATCTTCCTTTCTCCCACACTTCTCATTGTGATGACATCTGAAATTTTACTGAGCATTTATACATTTTGTTATGATGGGTGGTGTGTGTGTGTGTGTGTGTGTGTGTGTGTGTTGTGTGTGTGTGTGTGTGTGTGTGTGTGTGTGTGTGTTGTGTCTGTGTGTGTGTGTGTGTGTGTGTGTGTGTGTGTGTGTTGTGTGTGTGTATGTGTGTGTGTGATGTTGTATGTGTGTATGTTGTGTGTGTGTGTTTGTGTGTGTGTGTGTGTGTTTGTGGTGTGTGTATGTGTGTGTGTGTGTTTGTGTTGTTTGTGTTGTGTGTGTATGTGTGTGTGTGTGTGTGTGTGTTG
>JAPXFY010000022.1:63190858-63195858 GCA_030674185.1 Monoplex corrugatus
GTTCATTCCAGCTGTGTTTGGTAAAGCTGTGATAACCTGTATTGTGGTCATTCCAGCTGTGTTTGGTAAAGCTGTGATAACCTGTATTGTGGTCATTCCAGCTGTGTTTGGTAAAGCTGTGATAACCTGTATTGTGTTCATTCCAGCTGTATTGGTACAGCTTTGATAACCTGTATTGTGTTCATTCCAGCTGTGTTTGGTAAAGCTGTGATAACCTGTATTGTGGTCATTCCAGTTGTGTTTGGTAAAGCTGTGATAATAATAATAATAATAATAATGAAGCATTTGTATAGCGCACTCCTCCAACAAGATGCCAGAGCTCTGTGCACTTAACAGACGTTATCATAAGCAGCAATCCATGATAGACAAGCAACAGTGATGTACAAATCAAGTCAAAATTAAAAATAGTGATAGATAACACATTGGTAACTTGTTATAAAAAACCTAAGCAACATTAAGTTAAGGATAAAGGATCACACACACACACATACATACACACACACACACACACACACACACACACACACACACACACACACACACACACACACACACGCGCGCGCGCGCGCGCGCGCGCGCATAGACACAGACACACATACACACGCACTGATTCAATCACTCACTCACTCACATACACACATACAAACCTGAACACAGATATACATACACAAGAGATTAATTATACAATCATTACTAAATAACATGTCACTTAATAAACAACACGAAGCAGCACACGAGACAGCCAAATAAGCTAGACATTAAAGGGTAGGCCAGAAGAATTTAAAGGTTATAGTATTTCTTGAAAAGGTGAGTTTTCAGAGCTTTTTTGAAAGACGGAGTTGATGAGATTTCTCTAATTTCACGTGGAAGGGAATTCCATGTTTTGGGGGCTGCAAAGGAAAAAGAACGTTGTCCAAAGGTAGCAGTTCTGACATGAGGAACGTTAAGTATTTTTGAATCCGAAGAGGAACGAAGTTGACGTGATGGTGTGTATACAGAGAGAAGGTTTGAGAGGTAGAGAGGTGCAGTTCCAGAGAAAAAGGAATGGCAGAGAGTTGAAAGTTTGTAATCAATCCTTGCTTGGATAGGAAGCCAATGCAGATTTTTGAGGAGAGGTTGTACATATTTGGATGCCTTCAGTACCATTCTTGCAGCAGAATTCTGAACTTTCTGAAGCTTATCAATATAATGTTTGGAGCAGCCTGATAGAATTGAATTACAGTAATCTAATTTTGACAAGACAAGGGCAGATACCAGAGTTTTTTTGGTATTAGCTGAGGTGAGATGACGAATTGAACTAATGCGACGTAGTTCAAGATAGGCTGAACGGCACACATGTTTAATGTGTAAGTCGACACTCATGTTCTCTGTCATTTGAAAGCCAAGATTACGAGCAGATGGAGAAAAGGTGACATCATTGCCACAAACTGATATGGACTTAGGCTGCTGATGAGAAGGATGTTTTGATGATGAATGAAGAAATAATGCTTCAGTTTTGTCATCATTGAGTTTGAGTTTATTTTGAAGCATCCAGGATTTGATGTCAAGAATACATTTTTCTAAGGAAGATACTGATGGTGACATGTTGGTTGGAGGAGCAGAGACATACAGCTGAGTGTCGTCGGCAAATGATTGGGAATTGATTGAGTGAGACTTAATCAGGTCTGCAAGAGGTTTTGTATAGAGGATGAAAAGAACAGGTCCAAGCACAGATCCTTGTGGAACACCACAAGTTAAATCTTTGTATCCAGAACAGCAGTCTTTGATGGAAACAGATTGTGTTCGGTGAGACAGATAGGATGTGAACCATTTTAGCACTGTACCAGAGATGCCAAAAGCAAACTGGAGTCTCTTTAGGAGGACATGATGGTCAATGGTATCAAAAGCAGCTGAGAGATCTAGCAGTGTCAAGACAGAAACGTTTCGAGAGTCAAGGCTAAGAAGTATATCATTTGTCACTTTAAGAAGAGCAGTTTCAGTGCTGTGATGGGGTCGATATGCCGACTGAGATGGACTGATGAGTTTATGTTCATTTAGATAAGCGAGAAGCTGTTTAAGTACGATCTTTTCCATGACTTTTGACAAGAATGAGAGATTTGAAACTGGGCGATAATTTTTTAGCGTGTTGGGGTCAAGTGTGGCTTTCTTTAGAAGGGGTTTGACAACAGATCTTTTGAAGGCTGATGGAAAAGACCCAGAGATCAAGGAAGTGTTGATAATGCTAGTTAGAGTTGGAAGTAAATCATCCAAAAACTCGCAGAATAATGGTGTGGGGAGAGGGTCAAGTGCACAAGAAGTGGGTTTTGATTTCAAAATGATGTTCTTCAATTCTGACTCATTTATTGGTTCAAATGCTGTGAATCTGGAGGTAGTGATCTGGTCAGGGTAATCATATGGTGTTGCTACAGATGAGGCTTGATCCAGATCATCACGAATAGTTTTTATTTTTGAACAAAAAAGTCATTGAAAATATGTGGGAGTTTGGTAGGAGGCAGGGTTGTTGGTAATGGAGAGCCTCCATCACGGCCCAGTAGTTTGTTACAAACTGAGAAAAGATGCCTAGATGACTTTGCGTTGGCAATCTCGTTGTGATAGAAGTCTGATTTGGCTTTTAACACTATGTTAGTGACTTGTCTTTTTGCTGAGTTGAAAATGGATTTTGTTATTGTGTTTGGTAAAGCTGTGATAACCTGTATTGTGGTCATTCCAGCTGTGTTTGGTAAAGCTGTGATAACCTGTATTGTGTTCATTCCAGCTGTGTTTGGTAAAGCTGTGATAACCTGTATTGTGTTCATTCCAGCTGTATTGGTACAGCTTTGATAACCTGTATTGTGTTCATTCCAGCTGTGTTTGGTACAGCTTTAATAACCTGTATTGTGGTCATTCCAGTTGTGTTTGGTAAAGCTGTGATAACCTGTATTGTGTTCATTCCAGCTGTGTTTGGTAAAGTTGTGATAACCTGTATTGTGGTCATTCCAGCTGTGTTTGGTAAAGCTGTGATAACCTGTATTGTGGTCATTCCAGCTGTGTTTGGTAAAGCTGTGATAACCTGTATTGTGTTCATTCCAGCTGTGTTTGGTAAAGCTGTGATAACCTGTATTGTGGTCATTCCAGCTGTGTTTGGTACAGCTTTGATAACCTGTATTGTGTTCATTCCAGCTGTGTTTGGTAAAGCTGTGATAACCTGTATTGTGTTCATTCCAGCTGTGTTTGGTAAAGCTTTGATAACCTGTATTGTGGTCATTCCAGCTGTGTTTGGTAAAGCTGTGATAACCTGTATTGTGGTCATTCCAGCTGTGTTTGGTAAAGCTTTGATAACCTGTATTGTGTTCATTCCAGCTGTGTTTGGTAAAGCTGTGATAACCTGTATTGTGTTCATTCCAGCTGTGTTTGGTAAAGCTGTGATAACCTGTATTGTGGTCATTCCAGCTGTGTTTGGTAAAGCTGTGATAATCTGTATTGTGGTCATTCCAGCTGTGTTTGGTAAAGCTGTGATAACCTGTATTGTGGTCATTCCAGCTGTGTTTGGTAAAGCTGTGATAACCTGTATTGTGTTCATTCCAGCTGTGTTTGGTAAAGCTGTGATAACCTGTATTGTGTTCATTCCAGCTGTGTTTGGTAAAGCTGTGATAACCTGTATTGTGTTCATTCCAGCTGTGTTTGGTAAAGCTGTGATAACCTGTATTGTGGTCATTCCAGCTGTGTTTGGTAAAGCTGTGATAACCTGTATTGTGTTCATTCCAGCTGTGTTTGGTAAAGCTGTGATAACCTGTATTGTGTTCATTCCAGCTGTGTTTGGTAAAGCTTTGATAACCTGTATTGTGGTCATTCCAGCTGTGTTTGGTACAGCTTTGATAACCTGTATTGTGGTCATTCCAGCTGTGTTTGGTAAAGCTGTGATAACCTGTATTGTGGTCATTCCAGCTGTGTTTGGTAAAGCTGTGATAACCTGTATTGTGTTCATTCCAGCTGTGTTTGGTAAAGCTGTGATAACCTGTATTGTGTTCATTCCAGTTGTGTTTGGTAAAGCTGTGATAACCTGTATTGTGTTCATTCCAGCTGTGTTTGGTAAAGCTGTGATAATCTGTATTGTGGTCATTCCAGCTGTGTTTGGTAAAGCTGTGATAACCTGTATTGTGGTCATTCCAGCTGTGTTTGGTAAAGCTGTGATAACCTGTATTGTGGTCATTCCAGCTGTGTTTGGTAAAGCTGTGATAACCTGTATTGTGTTCATTCCAGCTGTGTTTGGTAAAGCTGTGATAACCTGTATTGTGGTCATTCCAGCTGTGTTTGGTAAAGCTGTGATAACCTGTATTGTGGTCATTCCAGCTGTGTTTGGGCAGTTGGTGACTTCTTTCATGCATGAACAGCGTCTTCCGTGTACTAAGTCTGTGCTGAAACTGTGTTTTGGTTCTGTCACTTTCTGTGTCACCTTAGGGGTGTTGATCTCTCGCCGCTCATTCCGGCTTGTTAGCTCACCATCAAACCCAAGTTCATTCAGTGGAAGTTCCAGTGTGAGCAACTTCAGAGATGTCTGGTTGCCGTGTGGCCTCTGTGCAGAGAAGACCCTGCCCTGCCACTTGATCACTTCGTTGGAGTTCAGCAGCTTTCTGAAGACATTGCTCACTAAACCCCTACTAACGACAGTAATGGTTTAGTCACGCTAATGAGGCAACATCCACGGCTGTCTGTCCACATCCTCCTTGAGCCACCGACACGGGAAATCCCAACCTCAACGTACCTCAGGCGTGAAAATTGTCGAGGAAAAACCCGTCTGTGCTGAAACATTTTTTGCTTTCCTGCGGCTATGGTGGCGGTGTTCCTAAATGATGGATTATGCTGATGCAGAGAACGCACTCATAGCTTCCCTTAGGCTGGGTGGTTCAAATCAATATTTTGAAAGAAATCATTTATAAAATCCGAGAACTTCAAATCTGTACAGACACATTATCCGAAAAGGTGTACTCCATTTTGAAAAACGTCTGCTCACTTGTCACCGG
>JAPXFY010000022.1:63203358-63243358 GCA_030674185.1 Monoplex corrugatus
GTGTTAATACGCATGGCTGACTGTCATTCTGCGCTGGAGTGTGAATTTTCACCTGATGATTGGGCCGTGGTTTCTTTAATGGAAACGATATGGCTAAGGGTGATTGACTTGTCCTTCGTGTCGTTCCGCTCAGTCGCCCTCCTGCACTCTGGTTTTTTTTTCTTTTTGTGGGTGGAAGGTGGATAGCTCATTGTTTATTCACTTTTTTTTCGTCGACATTTACATCAAGATGAGACAGTACGTATGTTTCATCAAGTGGACACATGCTTTTGTAGTTTATCCTCCAGTTTGGCCTGTGTAACACTCTGTTCCTCACTTTATGCAGAATAATAATTATGCTACGTTACGTAGTGATCGGGGAAAGGCGAGCGGGTGTTTCCCATTGAGGGAATGAAATTATTTTGCTCGGGCGAGTGGAAAAAGCTTTTAGTTATGCACACACGCACGCACGTATACAATGCTTTATTTCGTAGAAAAATTACCCCCTCCTGCCTCACACCCCCCACCCCCCGCCCCGCCCGCATTCAGACACGCAAGCACCCACGAACAGAAATAAAAGTGAGACAAAAAGAAAACAACGAGCAAAGCAGATCAAAACAAAGAAATATAAATCAGAATCCTACCCAACCCACCAAACCGTAAAATAGTAATGTGTTGTTAACATTAGATACACGCCAAAACAACTCACATTCGTCCTGGTCCTCAACTTCCTGCATGAAAAACACACAGAGACCAGTTGTGACGTATGTTGGTTTTGCCTGTGTAGAAGAAGCAGCACTTATGACATATGTTTGTTTGTCTGTGCAGAAAAAGCACTTATGACGTAATGTTTGTTTTGTCTGTGCAGAAGAAGAAGCACTTGTGACGAATGTTTGTTTTGTCTGTGCAGAAGAAGAAGCACTTGTGACGTATGTTTGTTTTGTCTGTGCAGAAGAAGAAGCACTTGTGACGTATGTTTGTTTTGTCTGTGCAGAAGAAGCACTTATGACGTAATGTTTGTTTTGTCTGTGCAGAAGAAGCACTTGTGACGTATGTTTGTTTTGTCTGTGCAGAAGAAGAAGCACTTGTGACGTATGTTTGTTTTGTCTGTGCAGAAGAAGAAGCACTTGTGACGTATGTTTGTTTTGTCTGTGCAGAAGAAGCACTTGTGACGAATGTTTGTTTCGTCTGTGCAGAAGAAGAAGCACTTGTGACGTATGTTTGTTTTGTCTGTGCAGAAGCAGCACTTGTGACATATGTTTGTTTTGTCTTTGCAGAAGTAGCACTTGTGACGTATGTTTGTTTTGTCTGTGTAGAAGAAGAAGCACTTGTGACATATGTTTGTTTTGTCTGTGTAGAAGAAGCAGCACTTGTGACGAATGTTTGTTTTGTCTGTGTAGAAAAAGCAGCACTTGTGACGTATGTTTGTTTTGTCTGTGCAGAAGAAGCAGCACTTGTGACGTATGTTTGTTTTGTCTGTGTGGAAGAAGCACTTGTGACGTATGTTTGTTTTGTCTGTGCAGAAGAAGCACTTGTGACAAATGTTTGTTTTGTCTGTGCAGAAGAAGAAGCACTTGTGACGTATGTTTTGTCTGTGCAGAAGAAGTAGCACTTGTGACAAATGTTTGTTTTGTCCGTGCAGAAGAAGAAGCACTTGTGACGTATGTTTGTTTTGTCTGTGCAGAAGAAGCACTTGTGACATATGTTTGTTTTGTCTGTGCAGAAGTAGCACTTGTGACATATGTTTGTTTTGTCTGTGTAGAAGAAGAAACACTTGTGACATATGTTTGTTTTGTCTTTGCAGAAGAAGAAACACTTGTGACATATGTTTGTTTTGTTTGTGCAGAAGAAACACTTGTGACATATGTTTGTTTTGTTTGTGTAGAAGAAACACTTGTGACATATGTTTGTTTTGTTTGTGCAGAGAAACACTTGTGACATATGTTTGTTTTGTTTGTGCAGAAGAAACACTTGTGACATATGTTTGTTTTGTTTGTGCAGAAGAAACACTTGTGACATATGTTTGTTTTGTTTGTGCAGAAGAAACACTTGTGACATATGTTTGTTTTGTTTGTGCAGAAGAAACACTTGTGACATATGTTTGTTTTGTTTGTGCAGAAGAAGCACTTGTGACATATGTTTGTTTTGTCTGTGCAGAAGAGAAACACTTGTGACGGAATGTTTGTTTTGTCTGTGCAGAAGAAACACTTGTGACGGATGTTTGTTTTGTCTGTGCAGAAGAAGAAGCAGGAGAACAGAAGCCTCTGGAAGAGAAGGTGAAGGTTCTGAAAAAGCGCAATGCAGAATGGCCGCCATCGCCAGGAGACTGGAAGAGAAGGCTAAAGCGTTACAACAGGAAAATGCCAAAAACAGAACGGTTTGTACTCTGTCTTTTGTTGTGTGTGTGTGTGTGTGTGTGTGTGTGTGTGTGTGTTGTGAGTGCGCGCGCGCGCGTGCGTGCTTGTGTTTGTGTGTGTGTTTGTGTGTGTGTGCGTGCGTGTTTGTGTGTGTGCGTGTTTGTGTGTGTGTGTTTGTGTGTGTGCGTGTTTGCGTGCGCGTGTTTGTGTGTGTGTGTGTGTGTGTGTTTGTGTGTGCGTGCACGTGTTTGTGTGTGTGCGTGCGCGCGCGTGTGTATGCTTGTGGTGTGTGTGTGTGTGTGTGTGTGTGGTGTGTGTGATGTGTGTGTGTGTGTGTGTGTGTGTGCGTGCGCGTGTATGTGAATATTCTTTATAGAACAATGTGTACCTTTTGGTTTGATCATATCTTAACAACGGGTTATGACTTTTCTTCAGACGTACATATAAATCCATAGGTGGCCTGGCTGACATTGAGTTTCAGTCGTTTTTTTTTTCTTTTTTCGGAACAGTGACACTGCGCTCAGATTATTGCGTTGTGCACAAACACTGCAAATGCTATGTGATTTATAAAGGGGGAAAAAAACGATAGTGGCAAATACCAAAAGCCAGGGAAAACTTTATTTGCTGGCGAGGTCTTGAGGTTTAGCTAAGCGATGGCTATATACAGTTTTCTGTCCGTCTGTGATTGATTCAGATTTGGGTAACATTGCAGTGATATGTATCTCTCCATCTGTAATGTCTTGTCAAGCCCACATGAATCACGACGCGTTTATGTCATGTGTGTGTGTGTTGTGTGTGTGTGTGTGTGTGTGTGCGTGCGTGTGTATGTGTGTGTGTGTGTGTGTGCGTGTGTGTGCGTGTGCGTGTTGTGTGTGTGTGTGTGTGTGTGCGTGTTGTGTGTATGTGTATTGTGTTTGTGTTGTGTGTGTGTGTGTGTGTGTGTGTGTGTGTGTGTGTGTGTGTGTGTGTGTGTGTGTGTGTGTGTGTGTGTGTGTGTGTGTGTTGTGTGTGCAGAAAACGAAAGAGGATGGTGTCGCAACAGCAGACGGGGAACACCTTAAGAGAGTGTTTGCCCGACAGCGGGCCAAGGACCTGGCAGAGCACGCCAAGAACATGCTGGCAAAGGACCGGGAGATTGAGGACCTGAGGAAAAAGTGCCAGGAACTGGCAGACCAGCTGAGCAACGGGGATGTCATGGCACCTCAGGTCAGTGTTACTACAGAGAAGACTGTAAAGTGTTAGGGACTGAGGGATACCTGGCGATTCCATCAACACACATCATCTATCATCATCTCATCACCAACATGTGCTCTGCTGTTGGCGATCATAGCTCTCCACACGAATCTATCCCTTGTCGCTGCAAGTACATCTCCCACCCTCTCTGTCTTCAGTCACCCTGCAAGTCCGTCCAATATTTTCTCCCTGGGTCTACCTGGTGTTCTCTTTCCCTCCAGACTTCCTGTTGTGACAGCTGCTCTAATTCTCCTTTCCTCTTAAAATGTCCTCTAAGTGTTGCTTGTCTTTTTCTAATTTTCTTTATTAATGATCTTCTTGTGTCTGCCTCCTTCGAGACTGTCTAGTTTGTTTTCTTTGCTCAACACAAAAGTAGAAAAATAAAATTATACTTACACGACTCAAGACATAAATGAATTAAATATACATGTAAATAAGGACATTAACAAATTATTACACAAATAAATATGTACATGTATATATACAGACCTCTGTGTCTCAGCGCCACAAGTGTACGATACGTAGTGATTCTACAGGAAACGTAAAAGTACCCGCACGAAGAAAATAAGGGGAAAAAGGTGCCACATCCGTCTGGTTCTTTGCTATATCAAGAATAGCGTTATATGATTTAGGATTAAATAAAACACATTGAATAATATCGTTTACTCACAAGACAAATCCTTACAAGTTCACGTTTCGAACTGTGTTTATACAGTATTCTTCTAACTTCTCCAAGTCCATGGTGAGGCGCTCTCCAATGTACACATGCGTGCCCCGCACATACTCACACACGCTGCCCTTCATCATCTGTGGAAGGAGAAATGAGGAAGAATTAGTGTCCACACACGTTCCCAGTCTGGCGACATTGTGGGTTGTGTCTGTTCGTTTTTTATTGTTGTTTTTGTTGTTGTTTTTTAAGTGGTTGTGACCTTGGACTCACCGTTTTTTTTAACACAAGTTAGCATATGTGACTTCTCCTTAATTTACATCCATGATCAAAGTTTAATACAGATCCAATTGTGAACAGACAAGAAATCATTAAACAAAAACAAAAACATTTTCAATAATTATTTTTTACGATGAACAACAATGATAAACTGAAAATGTGGTAACACATGGTAACATAAACACGTGAACATAGGAAACGATAATAGACTGTCACATACACATCACAGACAAAATAGACTGTCACATACACATACAGACAAAATAGACTGTCACGTACACATCACATAATAGACTGTCACATACACATCACATAATAGACTGTCACATACACATCACATAATAGACTGTCACATACACATCACATAATAGACTGTCACTACACATCACATAATAGACTGTCACATACACATCACATAATAGACGTCACATACACATCACATAATAGACTGTCACTACACATCACATAATAGACTGTCACATACACATCACATAATAGACTGTCACGTACACATACATATAGACTGTCACATACACATCACATAATATAGACTCACATACACATCACATAATAGACTGTCACATACACATCACATAATAGACTGTCACATACACATCACATAATAGACTGTCACATACACATCACATAATAGGCTCACGTACACATCACATAATAGACTGTCACATACACATCACATAATAGACTGTCACATACACATCACATAATAGACTGTTACATACACATCACATAATAGACTGTCACGTACACATCACATAATAGACTGTCACGTACACATCACATAATAGACTGTCACATACACATCACATAATAGACTGTCACGTACACATCACATAATAGACTGTCACGTACACATCACATAATAGACTGTCACGTACACATCACATAATAGACTGTCACATACACATCACATAATAGACTGTCACATACACATCACAGAACAAATAGACTGTCACGTACACATCACATAATAGACTGTCACGTACACATCACATAATAGACTGTCACGTACACATCCAGAACAAAATAGACTGTCACATACACATCACAGAACAAACATAAACGCTCATGGTAAAAGTTCAAATATTGATACTTCAATTGTAAAATTAAAATTGAGTACATTTCATGTGAAAAACACATCTGTTCTTTGTTGAAAAACGTTGGCAATTAAGTTGTGCCACTTTGTCTTTCACTGGTACGACCAAAAATTTACATATCTTAGCATGTATGTGTTCGATTTTGAACCTTGTGTGTAGTTGTTTTTAAAAACAGATATATTTGGAATACATTTGTAACATATATTTCGAAGACATTTGTCTGTCTTGAATTTACAGAGAAATGATTTTGCATGTATTATATTGAGATAAAATATTTTGTCGGATTTCGTCACACTAAAAAGTGCAACATTCAGTGAAATATGTTCATAACATTTAAACAGTGTTAACGGAGTAAGTGTTCTACTAAGTTCCAAAAATTCAAATCACATTCACATGTCCACATGAAATGTTTGAGTTTCTTGTATGTGTAACTAATGGCCCTGGCGTTTAACACAACATTTTAGTTACAAAAGGACAGACTGACCGACGACAGAGATAAACACAACGGGTAGATCTGAATCAAGTCCCCACTCTCATTGTAAAAAAGATGATTAGAAAAGGATACAGTATGATTAAAACTGTAATTTTCCTTGTCTTTGAAGGGCTTGTTTAGTTTGTAATGCATTGGAAGAAAGTTGAAAAAACAGAACAAAAGAAAAAACAAACTATCTAACCGGCCCACTGAACAACCAACCAACTAACCAAACAACAGTTGCACAGACCATAGAATACACTGATAGTTAATTGAAAAATAATCACACAAATGAAAGAACAAACGTTGTTCTGAAGTACATTATATGTATCATTTCATTTCAGTTGCCAAAAGTGTTTGAATAACGTAGTATTAATTGTTGAAAATCAAGTAGTGGTATGTACTCCAATAAACGTGGGCATTATTGGTGAAGATGGATGCCTAGATACTTTTATCAGTCAACAGACTTGAGTTTATCAGTTGTGTCTGTTTGGAAATTCATCCAAGGTGTATTAACAGTCAGCACTAGATGTTGGTCTAAAACGATTTAGAACGCTTGAGTAATTTTTGCCATAGGCATATCACATGATACATATGTGTGTCTGCTGTAGAGAAAACTCAACATTGGCTTCAGTAAACCAGATCACGAAAGATCTCATTCATGTCATCACGATCGTGACACATTAACGAAAACATCAAATTGCCAATTTCATACCCAGACAGTCGATACAGTATTGGTATAGTATCGTCACTTTATGCCTGGGGAAAAACTTTGAAGGAAGTGTCATCGTCATCATCAGGTGCCCTGCCGCATGGTGTTGGCGATCATGGACTTCCATGTCTTTATCCCTTGTTGCCTCAAGCATCTCTTCCACCCTCCTTGTCTTCAGCCACTCTGCAAGTCCGTCCAATATCTCTCCCTGGATCTACCTGGTGCTCTCATTCCCTCCAGCTTTCCGTTGTGACCAGGTGCTCCAAATCGCCTTTCCTCATAAAATGGCCTATAAATGTTGCCTGTCTTTTCCTAATCTTCCTTCTGAATGATCTACCTGTGTCTGCCTTCGTCAAGACTGTCTTGTTTGTTTTTGCTGTCCTTGGAACTCTCAACATTCTTCTTAGAAACCACATCTTGGCTGCCTCAGTCTTGTTCTGGCTTTGCTTGCTGACTGCCCACGCCTCACAACCGTACAACAGTATTGGTTCTATATAACATTCAAGAACTCTCTTCCTGATGTTAATTGATAGGCATTTGTTGGTAAGAATGCTTGTCATCTTCTTGAATGCTGGTTTGGCTTGGCCGATTCTGCTGGCTATCTCTGATGTGCATCTGCCGTCTGATGAAATGGTTGTTCCCAGGTATTTAAACTTATCAACCTGTGTCAAGCTTGTGCCGTTTGCTGTTATTTTGCATGAGGGGATTTCATGTTTTTTACTGATCACCATGACTTCAGTCTTCCTGCTGTTTAGTTCCAACCCTTTATCTTTGTTTCTTATCTTTGTTTTCTATTTCTAGTATATTCACAAGGTTTTGTAGGTCCCTTTCACTTTCTGCAATTAGCACGGTGTCATCTGCGTATCGAATGTTGTTTATCATTTTTCCTCCAACCTTTAATCCAGGGTCTTCTTCTAGGTTTGTCATGATGTTTTCGCTGTGAATTGTATAAGTAAAAAACGTGTAGCATTTAAAAAGAAGGGAAACGAAAGAAAAGCCTGAATGAAGTTAAACTTCGTTTTCCAATGGTATAGCTCAGTTATATCTAGCGTTACTCTTTTATTTGAATTAAAACAACAGAAAGTAAATAGTACTAGTACAAAACGTTAAATAGTACTAGTACAAAACAACGTAACTTTAAACAAAGTAGACTAAACGTTAGTGAAATAAAACATTTGACATGAATACATCAAAGTGCTTACACATAAGTGTGTGTGTGTGTGTGTGTGTGTGTGTGTGTGTGGTGTGTGTGTGTGTGAGCGAGCGAGCGTACGAGTGAATGAGTGAACGAGTAAGCGAGTGAATGAGCGAGCCAGTGAGTGAGACAAAGAGAAAACATTCGCACAACGCTTGACGTGTGCAGTCAAGGGAGAACAGAAAGGTAAAAACTCCACTTTCAGCTTTTCAGAGTTGTTCCCCGTGTGTGGCGATAGCGCCGTTGTTGATCAGTAGACACGCACAGAACTAAGCAAGAGTACATATAGACCTGAAGCTGCTCAGAAAGAAAACTTTTTCTTGGCCATCAGGCTTTACGCCATTGTGGTCTGTCATCTTTGTTACATACAGTTTGGACATTCCATGCACCAAATATTAGAGGGTTATCATTTGTTTTTGATTGCTTACATTGATTTGGCGGTAAGGTAGATGACCAGGCAGACGTGGCTGTCTGCCATGTACATACGAGGTTGACTTTGTTTTGGAGAGCTTTTTAGTCCTTTCCCCATCCCCATTTTGGGAGCGCAGTGCTGTCGATGAAAAGGGTGCTGTGTTACTTGGGAAGAGCAAACACAACATCTGCCTGAAGCAAGTGTACAGTGGATGACTATCACTCCACAGCCGCCTGCATGCAGTCATAGGTACAGAGGCACAGCAGCATCTCTGCTTGTCCCTGTCACCACTTCTCCATCACCACAGGACTTTATCATACAGCTTGTGATTGAATGCCTCACTATTCTGGCTTACCAGAATGCCTGACCAGCACAGGGAATTTGTAAAATGTGGAGGGGCATTAGTTGCCACGTTGTAGAAGACTCTCAGCAGCTACAGCGTTGATGTTCGGAGTATGTCTTCTAACTTCTGCCTCACGAACCTGCCTTGTAGGTATGGGCACATTTACCCAAAGCTGAGATACTTTGTGGGTTTGAAATCAAGAGTTGTCCCTCTTCTAGATGGATAACCGTGACCGGGTTACCGAGCTCCGTCTTCACGGGATTGGTCTTAATCCTTTCTGTGGGCTTAGTGAGAACTTGACGGCTCTTATCTCCTTTCCCGGTGTTGTGAAACTCCGCCCGGATCACCACCACTGGTTCCGCGGGGTGGGACTGGGGAGATGAAAAATTTGACCGTTATTTCGTTGTTTTAAAGGACAGTTGAGATTTGAACCCGGGCGTTCTGAATTCCACACTTTCCAGGATAGGAGCCTTATTCATTATATCACAGTCCTCCAAAACGATATACTTTGATGATTTGACAGTGTATCCAGCAGGGTGTACAGTATTTAATCATGAGAAACAACACCACAAAGCAGTAACAACACATAATACTTCAGTGATCATCACCTGTTATCGATTTTTTTCTTTGTGTGATGGCATGGAAAATATTTGCTCGATAAACGGTGACTGAGACTTTGGATGATGACTAGGGGGAGGGGGAGGGGGAGGAGAAGGAGAAGAAAAAGAAAAAGGCGAGAGAGAGAGAGAGAGAGAGAGAGAGGAGAGAGAGAGAGAGAGAGAGAGAGAGAGAGAGAGAGAGAGAGATACGGGTGATAAGTGAACGAATCACAAGTGACTCTAATGTCGGTGGTGGGTGTGTGTTGCACAGAATGTCCAGATCTACGAGGAGAAAGAGGAACTGGTGAACATAGTGAAGCAAGCTGCCAAAGAAAGACTGCAGCTGGAGCAACAGCTGGCTCACAGCAAAACCAAAGAAGTGAGTACTGTCGTATGTTAGTGCTCATTGTTTGTTGGTTGACGTTTCAGTTTTTGTATTGTTAATATTGAGGGTGTGTTTGTTGTTCTGTTGGCGCTGCTGATGTTGTGTGCTGCTCTTTGTCCAGTTTTATATTGTTGTTGTTATTGATGGGTGTGTTTGTTGTTGTTTTGGTACCGCTGCTGTTGTGTGCTGCTCTTTGTACAGTTTTATATTGTTGTTGTTATTGATGGTGTGTTTGTTGTTGTTTTGGTACCGCTGCTGTTGTGTGCTGCTCTTTGTCCAGTTTTATATTATTGTTATTGATGTGTTTGTTATTCTGTTGGTACTGCTGCTGTTATGCGCTGCTGTTTCTCCAGTTTTATACTGTTGTTGTTATTGATACATCCAGAGAGAACTGAGAAAGTCGTGTCCACACTATTTGTCACACTCATGAAATTCAGACACAAACACTCACACAGACAGACAGGCAGACAGACAGACAGACAGGCAGGAGCAGGCAGGCATGCAAGCAGGCAGGTGGGCAAACAAGACAAGACAGACAAACGGGGGGGGGGGGGGGAGGAGAGGGAGAGACGCATGCACGCACACACAAACAAAAGCACACCTCAGCCTTATTTAAAATAATCACTCCTTTTCTTTGTAATGAAAGGGAGATTTAAAAATGTGATGCTGGTTGTTTTTCCATCTCTCTCTCTCTCTTTCTCTCTCTCTCTCTTTTCTCTCTCTCTTTTCCTGTCTCTCTCCCCCCTCTCTCTCTCTTCTCTCTCTCTTTCCCTCTCTCCCCTCTCTTTCTCTTTCCCTCTCTCCCCTCTCTCTTTCCCTCTCTCTCTCCCTCTCTCTCTCTCTCTTTCCCTCTCTCTCCCCCTCTCTCTCTCTCTTCTCTCTCTTTCCCTCTCTCCCCCGTCTCTATCTCTTTCCCTCTCTCTCTCCCCTCCCCTCTCTCCCTCTCTCTTTCCCTCTCTCTCCCCCCTCTCTCCTTTCCCTCTCTCTCCCCCTCTCTCTCTGTCTGTCTCACCCCTCTCTCTCTCTCTGTCTCACCCCTCTCTCTCTCTCTGTCCCATTCCCTTTCTTTCTCTCAACCCTTTTTCTCTCTGTTTCATTTGTCTGACTGTCTGTCTGACTGTCTCTGCCTGTCCTACACTCACTTTTACTGTCTCCTGTTTCGTCCTGTCCTCTCCTACTCCCTCACTGTTTCCTCCAACTTCTGCTGTCTCTCCCGTGCACCCACCCTCCCTTTTGTAAATCTCGTCCTTCACTGTGGCTGTTAATATTAGGCGAAATATTAATGGTGTGGACATGTGTGTATGACTAATGATGATGGTGCATGAAAAATATGTTGTGTGATATTTCATTGTTCTCCTTCACCCTTTCCACCCATGGCAATGGGTCAATGACCTTCACTGTCGCCTCCTCTCTCTCTCTCTCTCTCTGTCCTTGTATACGTGCACGCACATGCAAGGGGCTGTTTTTGTTTTTGTTGCTTGGATATTCGCTTCCCTTTTGATTTTTTTTATTCCATGGATTATTTTATTATCGTTATGTTTGTGGGGTGAGGGATGGATGTAAAATCAGCACTACTGTGGATATTTCGTGGTTGGATGAGTCATGAGAAGGAAGAGGACCTCCGACAACCATTTGGATTGTGGCTGTAGGGTTCTGTGTTTGAATGAGTGAAAGTGTTATTGCACAGTGACAGTCATTGTCATAGCCCTGGTGGCTGGACCATGGTGAAAGTGTCATTGCACAGTGACAGTCATTGTCATAGCCCTGGTGGCTGGACCATGGTGAAAGTGTCATTGCACAGTGAGTCATTGTCATAGCCCTGGTGGCTGGACCATGGTGAAAGTGTCATTGCACAGTGAGTCATTGTCATAGTCCTGGTGGCTGTACCATGGTGAAAGTGTCATTGCACAGTGACAGTCATTGTCATAGCCCTGGTGGCTGTACCATGGTGAAAGTGTCATTGCACAGTGAGTCATTGTCATAGCCCTGGTGGCTGTACCATGGTGAAAGTGTCATTGCACAGTGACAGTCATTGTCATAGCCCTGGTGGCTGGACCATGGTGAAAGTGTCATTGCACAGTGACAGTCATTGTCATAGCCCTGGTGGCTGGACCATGGTGAAAGTGTCATTGCACAGTGACAGTCATTGTCATAGCCCTGGTGGCTGGACCATGGTGAAAGTGTCATTGCACAATGACAGTCATTGTCATAGCCCTGGTGGCTGGACCATGGTGAAAGTGTCATTGCACAGTGACAGTCATTGTCATAGCCCTGGTGGCTGGACCATGGTGAAAGTGTCATTGCACAGTGACAGTCATTGTCATAGCCCTGGTGGCTGGACCATGGTGAAAGTGTCATTGCACAGTGACAGTCATTGTCATAGCCCTGGTGGCTGGACCATGGTGAAAGTGTCATTGCACAGTGACAGTCATTGTCATAGCCCTGGTGGCTGGACCATGGTGAAAGTGTCATTGCACAGTGACAATCATTGTCATAGCCCTGGTGGCTGTACCATGATGAAAGTGTCATTGCACAGTGAGTCATTGTCATAGCCCTGGTGGCTGGACCATGGTGAAAGTGTCATTGCACAGTGACAGTCATTGTCATAGCCCTGGTGGCTGGACCATGGTATTACAGAAGTTCATCGAAAGACTGAATAAGTAAAGAAACGATAAAGAGAGAGGTATGTTAAGGTCGCTGATGCTCCCACCTATGCTACACCCAGACCTGTACGCATCTGTTACTTTCCTTAAAAGATTTTTGTCATGTTATGTCTTGTTCCCACCCACCCCTCTTTTTTTCCGTTGTCGCCTTGCTGTCCGTTTATCTTTCCTATTTGTCTGTCGTTTTTAGTTCCAGTTTTGGCAAGGCAGTGTCTCCCTGCTCTCAGAATACGTTCAACATGCACCAGCTCGTCATGTAATGGAAAAAGATCCAAAGTGATTATGGCATAAGATATGTCAGTGCATAAACCTTGAACTCGGGCAAGCGAGAAATTGAATCCTGGCTGTAACAACGGGACCACGAAGTCCTAACAACTAGACCAGATGGACCTTTGTGTGCCATATGTAGTTTCTACACATTATCTGTGTCATATGTGGCATACGTTTCTATACATTATCTGTGCCAATTGTGGCATACGTTTCTATACATTATCTGTGCCAATTGTGGCATACGTTTCTGTACATTATCTGTGCCAATTGTGGCATACGTTTCTATATATTATCTGTGCCAACTGTGGCATACGTTTCTATACATTTATCTGTGCCAATTGTGGCATACGTTTCTATACATTATCTGTGCCAATTGTGGCATACGTTTCTATACATTATCTGTGCCAATTGTGGCATACGTTTCTGTGCATTATCTGTGCCAATTGTGGCATACGTTTCTATACATTATCTGTTAATTGTGGCATACGTTTCTATACATTATCTGTGCCAATTGTGGCATACGTTTCTGTGCATTATCTGTGCCAATTTTGGCATACGTTTCTATACATTATCTGTGCCAATTGTGGCATACGTTTCTATTACATTATCTGTGCCAATTGTGGCATACGTTTCTGTACATTATCTGTGCCAATTGTGGCATACGTTTCTATGCATTATCTGTGCCAGTTGTGGCATACGTTTCTATAAATTATCTGTGCCAATTGTGGCGTACGTTTCTATACATTATCTGTGCCAATTGTGGCATACGTTTCTATACATTATCTGTGCCAATTGTGGCATATGTTTCTATACATTATCTGTGCCAATTGTGGCATACGTTTCTATACATTATCTGTGCCAATTGTGGCATACGTTTCTGTGCATTATCTGTGCCAATTGTGGCATACGTTTCTATACATTATCTGTTAATTGTGGCATACGTTTCTATACATTATCTGTGCCAATTGTGGCATACGTTTCTGTGCATTATCTGTGCCAATTTTGGCATACGTTTCTATACATTATCTGTGCCAATTGTGGCATACGTTTCTATACATTATCTGTGCCAATTGTGGCATACGTTTCTGTACATTATCTGTGCCAATTGTGGCATACGTTTCTATGCATTATCTGTGCCAGTTGTGGCATACGTTTCTATAAATTATCTGTGCCAATTGTGGCGTACGTTTCTATACATTATCTGTGCCAATTGTGGCATACGTTTCTATACATTATCTGTGCCAATTGTGGCATATGTTTCTATACATTATCTCTGCCATATGTGGCATATTTTTAAAATTAGGATTTGACTGTGTTCGACTTGTGATATACCGACCCGTGTGGCATAGGAGCAATCTGTCACAAAAAGTACCCAGTGAAAATGTTTGTATTGTATGTACCGACAGTTTTGCCAGATTTGGTCACTAATCTGATCCGTTAAATTCCATAAGCTTGAACTTGCTTCATGTCTTTTAGGTCACATTTACGTCAAGTCTGGAAATTCTTCACTATCAGTTCGATGGTTGTTTGTTGACACATCGTCAGCTGTGTATTAGATGTGTATCCATCTTTACTACTTGATGTTTCTTTGTCTTGGCTACTCATTTTTGTGGTGTATTTGAACATGACCTGTGATTTCGTTAGGTTAGCGTTGCCCACCATTCACTTCTCTAAATGCCATTGATCATCAGGAAGAGTTCATGGGCTGTTTATGAACAAATCTGGCAGTCAGTAGAATCTTACAGATATCAGGATTAGAAGACAATCGAGGAGAAAAGACAGAAGACCAGCGTTTTGATGTCAGTAGCTAACTGGTTGACCGACAAATTAAGATATTGTACCAGATTTCAGATAGAATTGAACTGGAAACGAGCACCCAGCTAAGCGAACAAATCACGGAGCTGAAAGCAAATAACAGACACAAACAGGCCAATAACAAGTATTGATCAGTTGTAGCCCGTGTGCATATGGATGAATTGTGATAATGCGCGGCCACAACTGTGTCCGTGGTGTACTTGGTCTTGAACGACTGTCATTTTTGCCGTGGAATATGGAAATTGCCTTGATTACTGGTGTAGCTGCTGTCACCGCTATCTTCCTTTCTACAGCCTATTTGTGTCTTGTCTTCAATCTTGCCTTCAGTCGCTTTCGTGAGAACACGCCAGCTTGTCTTTACATATGCTCTCGGCATCATCTGAACCTTCCCTCCTCCCTCTCCCCCCCCTCCTCCCCGCCCCTCTTATTCTTGAGTTGAGGGGGGTGGGTGGGTGGACTAATTTTGTTCTGTTGTAAAAGTAGCTGTCCATTTCTTGTGTGTGGTATGCTATGAACAGCATCTTTCTTGTCTTCCTTCATGTTTTTCTCTTTTCTTGTTGTTCGTCGTTTAGTAAAGTAATGACTGTGTATGAACTTTGTAGCTTGAGTACATAGTGTGAATTATTGTTGCATAAAATGTTCGTGTCTAGTAAGTAGTCATCGGATGTAAACTTGTTTATTTCTATTTTTTTAAAGTTTACATGTGCTCTTTTGTTTAAAACACGTAAAGGTATAGGTATGTTTTGTTCACATTCTTAGTCATTACTCTTACATTTGTTTTATTTTAGTTTTATCAGTAGATTTTAGCAACAACAGACATGGAAAATTTACCGATCATTGTTGTGTTGTGTGCCGTAGTAAAAGAAAGATCAGTCAATGAACCAGTTTTCATCACTGTTCCAGTCATCTCCTTTTTCTGTCTACTGGATCCATTCATCTGTATGCTATCTTGAAAACCAACCGATGAAATCTTTGAGGTGCATATTGTATTGCTGTATTCTGATGCTTCGGTAGACTCTGAGTGAGGGTCTGACTAGTCCTAGTGTTTTGGATGAGATGGCAACCCAGGTCCCCTGTACAGCGTGCATTTAGTGCAGCACGTAAAAAAAAACTACAGTAAAGGTAGCCCTGGCAAATTTCTGAAGACAAGTTTCCTAAACAAAGCTGACAAAAGATGCAAAGAAAAGGATGGAAATAGATGGTCTTGCGCTTGGAAACGCACAATCCCAAGAGGCAAAAGCTCAGCTTTCACATGTAACATGCGCTGTGACAGGATAGACGGACAGAGGATGGGTTGGTGGCAACTGAAGCTGAGTGGTGGGAAAAACAACAAAGAGAGGTCAGAGGAGAATCAGACCCTAGAGGAGGGAGACAGGAGATAGGAGAAACGTGGCGTGTAATAAGGGATTGATACCAGGGATTTAGCGTGAGCTGTGGTCTTCTGACCCCCTCACTGCATAGATAGAAAGAGAAGGATGCAGATTGGGGCTGTGTTTCTCTGATCCCTGTATGCATACAGAAACAGGAGGATAATATGTAGATTGGGGCTGTGTTTCTTGATCCTGTATGCATACAGAAACAGGAGGATTATACATTAGATTGGGGCTGTGTTTCTCTGATCCCTGTATGCATACAGAAACAGGAGGATATACATGTAGATTGGGGCTGTGTTTCTTTGACCTTTTCCATGCATACAGAAACAGGAGGATATACATGTAGATTGGGGCTGTGTTTCTTTGACCTTTTCCATGCATACAGAAACAGGAGGATATACATGTAGATTGGGGCTGTGTTTTTCTGACCTTTTCCATGCATACAGAAACAGGAGGATATACATGTAGATTGGGGCTGTGTTTCTCTGACCTTTTCCATGCATACAGAAACAGGAGGATATAGATTGGGGCTGTGTTTCTCTGACCTTTTCCATGCATATGCAGGTTTAACGTATGTTCTCCTCCTTCCTTCTTGCCCAGTATACCCCTCCCGTCCCTTTCCCCGGCAGAGAATTTTTCTCTCCCGTCATCACTTTCACCTAACCTTGAGTAGTGGACTGGCTGCTTGTCTTTCATATCAAAAATAGAATTAAGTGGTGTGCAGTATGCACCTGACGCATGTAAAGTAACACACAGCAATAGTTATCATGGTAACACCCAGAAAAGTCCCACTTTTAGAGATGCATTATCGTCGAAGAAAACGGTGTAGATTTCAGACATGACATTGGCTGTGATGACAAGACATGTAGATGGTACATGTAGTAATGATGATGTGAATGGTAACCATAC
Source organism: Monoplex corrugatus (assembly GCA_030674185.1). NCBI lineage: Eukaryota > Metazoa > Mollusca > Gastropoda > Littorinimorpha > Ranellidae > Monoplex > Monoplex corrugatus. The sequence continues at coordinate 63,220,137 of JAPXFY010000022.1, forward strand.
TGTATTTTCCACCAGTGGGAGTTATTAACCAAAAGCCGTTTTCAGGCATGCTGTTGCTTGCATGCTGGGTGTTTCCATATTTCCATAAGCCAGCCATTGACATGACCAGTAGACCTTCAGCATGCATATTTGATACACACTCTGCCTGCCTATATACACGGAAGGGTTTTAGTCATTGGCGTGTGTACATACACGTTGACTTGGGAGAGTGGAAAAATCTCCATCGTCTACCCATCAGGTGGTGTCTGGGCGGATCGAACCTAGGGCCTTCCAATAGGAAGTCTGATTCTTACCCACTGGACTACCGGGGAAGAGGACGAGAGGGGAGGGGGGGGGGTATTGGACAAAAAGTAAGGGTCAGAGGAGAACCAGACGTATGGTTAGGGAGATTGAGAAGATGGGACCCAGGAATGAGGGATTGATGTCGGGGTGTTAGAATGAGATGTGTTCCCCTGTCACCCGTCATGCATATAGAAACAGCGGGATGCAGATTGGAGCGTCAGCTGCTTGCCCAGGGTCTCATCCCATTGTGCGAGTGTCAGTGATCAGCACAGAGAGGGGGCCACTAGTGGTGTCCGGTGTGGCCTTCTGTGTGCCCTGCTGTACATGTAGTGTACGTCTGCTGTCTACGAGAATTATGCTCAACATTATCATTCTGTGAGCATTGTACTTGTGTTGTTTTATTTGTTTGTTGGCCTTTTTGAGAGGGAGGGACAGTTAGATGTAGTTTTAGATATTTTGAGATAGTTATTTTAATTAGGGATTTTAATTCACTCAGTCATAATGTGCGTGCATATGGATGTGCGCACTTGAAGGATAGGAGAGAGAGAGAGTACTATTTTAGTCACAGAGAGAGAGAGAGAGAGAGAGAGAGAGAGAGAGAGAGAGAGAGAGAATTAGTACAGAGAGAGAGAGAGAGAAGAGAGGAGAGAGAGAGAGAGAGAGAGAGAGAGGAGAGAGAGAGAGAGAGAGAGAGAGAGAGTTCGTGTGTATGTGTGTTTGATTTGAAAGCCAGGCATTTTCGTGACAAAAATGATATATATTGCTAGGTTGAGATGTTTAGCAGTCAGCGACTGCATTTCTTTGATACAATTGTTACAAAATATTGATAACTCAAACATGTGAAATGAACGAATCAGTACTGAGCCAGTGACGATCAATCTGTAATCAGAAGCCAGTCATTTTGATGGAAACGGGACCGTGTGAGATCTGTCAGATTACACACCATTTTAACATAATAGTATTCTTTATCTGACATGTGCGTCAGCATCGGCGATCTCACGTCATCTTACATTTGGATGTAAATTTTGGGTAAAAAGACAAAATCTAGACAATCAGCGATTATGTCATAACAATCACGTGATCTGTTGCTGTTGGTTGAGAAACAGGACGGAGCTTTGTGTTTTGTAATCTTTAAAAGTCCATTTGCATTTTTCGTTTCTTCTTCTTCTTCTTCTTTTTTTCCACTTAATCTGAAATTGATTGACATGGATGGATAAGGGTAGCCAACAAAGTGAGAAACTCTTTGTAGAAGAATGGGAAGTTGTGCTTTCCCCTCTGTGTGCTTGTGGAGAGGCAGACCAGGGCACGACCCACATCGTACAGGTCGGCAGGAATTTCTGGCTGCAGAGGGAGGAGATAAGGCTGAAGTTGATTGACATCCAGTGAGGAACAACTGTAGGTCTCCATGTGTAACAGCAACAACAAGAAGTAGAGCAAAAACAGCCAACAAAGTCCAACTGATTGACATAGGTGGGTAAATGTAGAGCCAACAAAGTCCAACTGATTGACATAGGTGGGTAAATGTAGAGGCAACAAAGTCCAACTGATTGACATAGATGGGTAAATGTAGAGCCAACAAAGTCCAACTGATTGACATAGATGGGTAAATGTAGAGCAACAGAGTCCAACTGATTGACATAGATGGGTAAATGTAGAGCCAACAAAGTCCAAGTGATTGACATAGATGGGTAAAGTAGAGCCAACAAAGTCCAACTGATTGACATAGATGGGTAAATGTAGAGCAACAAGTCCAACTGATTGACATAGATGGGTAAATGTAGAGCCAACAAAGTCCAACTGATTGACATAGATGGGTAAATGTAGAGGCAACAAAGTCCAACTGATTGACATAGATGAGTAAATTAGAGCCAACAAAGTCCAACTGATTGACATAGATGGGTAAATGTAGAGGCAACAGAGTCAACTGATTGACATAGATGGGTAAACGTAGAGCCAACAGAGTCCAACTGATTGACATAGATGGGTAAATGTAGAGGCCAACAAGTCCAACTGATTGACATAGATGGGTAAACGTAGAGCCAACAAATCCAATTGATTGGCATAGATGGGTAAACGTAGAGCCAACAAAGTCCAATGATTGGACATAGATGGGTAAATGTAGAGCCAACAAATCCAATGATTGCATAGATGGGTAAAGTAGAGCCAACAAATCCAACTGATTGACATAGATGGGTAAACGTAGAGCAACAAAGTCCAACTGATTGACATAGATGGGTAAACGTAGAGCCAACAAAGTCCAACTGATTGACATAGATGGGTAAATGTAGAGCAACAGAGTCCAACTGATTGACATAGATGGGTAAATGTAGAGCCAACAAAGTCCAACTGATTGACATAATGGGTAAATGTAAGCCAACAAAAGTCCAACTGATTGACATAGATGGTAAAGTAGAGCCAACAAAGTCCAACTGATTGACATAGATGGGTAAATGTAGAGCCAACAAAATCTAACTGATTGACATAGATGGGTAAACGTAGAGCCAACAAAGTCCAACTGATTGACATAGGTGGGTAAATGTAGAGCCAACAAAGTCCAACTGATTGACATAGGATGGGTAAATGTAGAGCCAACAAAGTCCAACTGATTGACATAGATGGGTAAACGTAGAGCCAACAAAGATCCAACTGATTGACATAGATGGGTAAATGTAGAGCCAACAAAGTCCAACTGATTCGGGACGTCAACTGATTAATAGTGGTAGAGTCAACAAAACCAACTGATTGACATAGATGGGTAAATGTAGAGCCAACAAAGTCCAACTGATTGACATAGTGGGTAAATGTAAGTCAACAAAGTCCAACTGATTGACATAGGGTGGGTAAAGTAGACCAACAAAGTCCAATGATTGGCGTAGATGGGTAAATGTAGAGCCAACAAAGTCCAACTGATTGACATAGATGGGTAAATGTAGAGCCAACAAGTCCAATGATTGGCGTACATGGGTAAATGTAGAGTCCAACAGAGTCCAATGATTGGACATAATGGGTAAATGTAGAGCCAACAGAGTCCAATCTGATTGACATAGATGGGTAAATGTAGAGCAGCAGAGTCCATGATTGGCGTACATGGGTAAATGTAGAGCACAAGTCGAAGATTGACATAGATGGGTAAATGTAGAGCCAACAAAGTCCAAGTGATTGACATAGATGGGTAAATGTAGAGCCAACAAAGTCCAAGTGATTGACATAGATGGGTAAATGTAGAGCCAACAAAGTCCAAGTGATTGACATATATGGGTAAATGTAGAGGCAACAAAGTCCAACTGATTGGAGTACATGGGTAAATGTAGAGCCAACAAAGTCCAGCTTCTCTGATGAATAGTGACCCATGACCACAAGATCAGTGCTAACTGGTTTTTTTATTATTATTATTATTTTTTTTTGGACAGGGAGAGGGATGTTGAGATATACTCATTTCTGAAATGTACGATGTTTTCTGATCATTTTGATGTATAATTAAATGTCATGAGGCGAATAATGTAGAAACTGTGGTAGCTAGAAATGACATTATCATCCCCCCCCCCCTCCTCTCCCGAAGAGTAGTTTTGTGAAGGAACATGTAAAAGATTTGATCTGTTTGGGCGTCAAACTGTTCTTATCAACCCAAAGTCTGATCGACAGTATTGATATTTTTAGGTGAACCACACAGCGTGGGAAAACTAAGACAAAGACCTTTTTAGGGACGTGTAATATGCGGCGCCCTGCAAAGTTGACCCTGCATGTTTGCTTTTTAAAAAGTATGCAGTTTCATTGAAACTTTGACCAAATCATGACCGTTTAAAACGGATAGTACCCTTGATTTTAACAGTTTAATGACGCTTGTAAGGTAGATTTGTACACTATAGAGAACGTTGGTGTCTGAGGAGTGTATTTCTGCTGAAAACAGAAAATCACCCAGATTGACCCTCACCACCTGTTTTTGCCTGTATACTGTTCATCTTCAGCGAGTTAGCACTAGTTTAATGCTGATCGGTCTCACACACACGCATGCACGCACGCACGCACACGCACGCAGAGAGAGAGAGAGAGAGAGAGAGAGAGAGAGGAGAGAGAGAGAGAGAGAGAGAGAGAGAGAGAGAGAGGGGAGAGAGAGAGAGAGAGGCACGTGCAACAAAATAAATTAAAATAAAGACAAAAAAAAGGGGGTGGGGGTGGGGGATGGTAGTGGGAGGGATGTTGAAAGGACTTATACGCCGAACACTCGTTATCTAGGATAGGGTCAAAGGTACTTATGGGACCAGTTGTTTCCAAGCTGCACCTGCCCTTCAGTTGGCCTTCTGTATGCAGACATGACAGAAGCTGTCCTCGTTCTGGCTGTATGAGTGATTGCATTTCCCCAGTTCATTAGACCACACCGAGTTGGAGAATGCTACCACTAGTCTCCAGGGACAGGCCATGTAGACTCTCCCTTTCAGGCTGTGAACGTTTTTCCTACAGGGATCGCCACTCTCCAGCTGTCCTTCGTGTAGGATGTAGTTGACGTATGAAGGGGTAGCGTGCCCTCAGTCCATTAGAGTGCACGAGATGGGAGAGTTCTATCATCTGTCTCCAGGGAAGGGCTGTATAGGCACTCGTGCTCCCGTTATGAATATCTTCCCACCTGTCAGGAAGTGTTCAACTTAGAGGTACTCTTATAGGAGGAAACATGAGTGTTCCCTGGATTGATTTGGGGACTCACAGCTCATTGCTGTGGCTACACTTAGCTCCTTCACAGCCACCATGTTCTCTGCTTTGCAAAGAGACCCAGCTACTGATCGCTACGGCCAGGCGATGCCTTAACATCGACACTTGATCTTTTCGTCTTCACCAGGTATTCATTACCCAATAGGACGAACGTCCAGCTTCTCTGTCTCCCAGAGTTTCGTAGGTCAAGTCCTGCCTTGCGCTCTGTGTCCTTATGAGTCATCTATCAAGACTCGGGTACCATTTGTGCTGGTGTCACATTGCGCACTCAAGGCATCCACTTTAGCTTTTCTGTCAAGAACTTGACAGCATCCTGTCTGGTCTTCCTGCCTCCACCATTCACATCCTACAGCGCATTCAAAACAATGCTGCACGCCTTGTACTCAAAAAGAAAAAAAGCTGACCACATATCTCCTCTCCTGGCACAACATCACTGGCTCCCTGTATCAAAGCGCATACAGTACAAACTAGACACCATGTGCTACAAAAGCCTCAATAACGCAGCCCCCGATTACCTGTCAAGCCTACTTGAGATCTATGTTACCTCACGTACCCTCCGCTCTGCCTCCGATCCTCTGACTTTTCGCTTTCCACTCACTAAGCTCAATACCTATGGTCCACGAGCCTTCTCTGTTTCTGGTCCACTTTCCTGGAACAAACTTCCTCTCTCAGTCCGTCAGCAATCTACTTTTGTCTCCTTCAAGTCCGCTCTCAAAACTCACCTTTTCTCCTCTGCATAAAATCCTGACCTCACTCTAATCCCCTCTGCAGCCTGTCTCCACTCGGAGGGAACGGAATCACATTGTAATATATATTGTATATAATATGCTCTCTATAATTTTCCATTGCTTTTATTCTTTCTCCCCATTTATAGCCGTGTGCGTGCGTGCGTGTGTGTGTGTGTGTGTGTGTGTGGTGGTGGTGCGTGCGTGCGTGCGTGCGTGCGTGCGTGCGTGCGTGAGTGCGTGTGTGTGCGTGCGTGCGTGTGTGTCTGTTTTAGCGCTTAGATTTGATTTTATCAAGATTTTGCGCTATATAAATAAAATATTGTATTGTTGTTGTATTGCATCCTCGTAGTCGTCCTTCAAGCAACAAAGTGTCGTCCTTTGAGACTGAACCGGGTTCAGAAGTGATCTCAGTTCTCGTGGGCCAAGTCTCTGTAAGAATTGTATTCAGAAGTGATCTCAGTTCTCGTGGGCCAAGTCTATGTAAGAATTGTATTCAGAAGTGATCTCAGTTCTCGTGGGCCAAGTCTCTGTAAGAATTGTATTCAGAAGTGATCTCAGTTCTCGTGGGCCAAGTCTCTGTAAGAATTGTATTCAGAAGTGATCTCAGTTCTCGTGGGCCAAGTCCCTGTAAGAATTGTATTCAGAAGTGATCTCAGTTCTCGTGGGCCAAGTCCCTGTAAGAATTGTATTCAGAAGTGATCTCAGTTCTCGTGGGCCAAGTCCCTGTAAGAATTGTATTCAGAAGTGATCTCAGTTCTCGTGGGCCAAGTCCCTGTAAGAATTGTATTCAGAAGTGATCTCAGTTCTCGTGGGCCGAGTCCCTGTAAGAATTGTATTCAGAAGTGATCTCAGTTCTCGTGGGCCGAGTCCCTGTAAGACTTGTATTCAGAAGTGATCTCAGTTCTCGTGGGCCGAGTCCCTGTAAGACTTGTATTCAGAAGTGATCTCAGTTCTCGTGGGCCGAGTCCCTGTAAGACTTGTATTCAGAAGTGATCTCAGTTCTCGTGGGCCAAGTCCCTGTAAGAATTGTAAGGCCCTTTTTTTTTTCACCAAGGACGCTCGGTTCACTGTGGAATTTTCCCTGACATTACGGAAAGATTGTTTCCTGGTCCATACCAGTATGAAAGGGACTAGTATCTGTCTGACAGTCTTCTCTCTGTCTGTCTGTCATGGTTATAAAGGTAGAAGTGTTGGATCATGGCTTTCTTTAGATAGAAGTTATGGGTCGTTGCTTTCTTTAACACTGTGTTTTGTGCTATTCTGTTCTCTTTGGGGCTGTTATGAGAAAAACGTCGTTTAAAATATGCTGACAGCATAGTTATAGCATGGACGAAAGGATCCAATACTGTTGTTACTTGAAGGCCCAATACTGTCACTATAGCCCAGACTGAAAGATCCAGTTCTGTTATTACAGTCCTGACTGAAAGATCCAGTTCTGTTATTATAGCTCTGAGTGAAAGATCCAGTTCTGTTATTACAGTCCTGACTGAAAGATCCAGTTCTGTTATTATAGCTCTGAGTGAAAGATCCAGTTCTGTTATTACAGTCCTGACTGAAAGATCCAGTTCTGTTATTATAGCTCTGAGTGAAAGATCCAGTTCTGTTATTACAGCCCTGAGTGAAAGATCCAGTTCTGTTATTACAGTCCTGAGTGAAAGATCCAGTTCTGTTATTACAGTCCTGACTGAAAGATCCAGTTCTGTTATTACAGTCCTGACTGAAAGATCCAGTTCTGTTATTACAGTCCTGACTGAAAGATCCAGTTCTGTTATTACAGTCCTGAGTGAAAGATCCAGTTCTGTTATTACAGCCCTGAGTGAAAGATCCAGTTCTGTTATTACAGCCCTGAGTGAAAGATCCAGTTCTGTTATTACAGCCCTGAGTGAAAGATCCAGTTCTGTTATTACAGCCCTGAGTGAAAGATCCAGTTCTGTTATTACAGCCCTGAGTGAAAGATCCAGTTCTGTTATTACAGCCCTGAGTGAAAGATCCAGTTCTGTTATTACAGCCCTGAGTGAAAGATCCAGTTCTGTTATTACAGTCCTGAGTGAAAGATCCAGTTCTGTTATTACAGTCCTGAGTGAAAGATCCAGTTCTGTTATTACAGTCCTGAGTGAAAGATCCAGTTCTGTTATTACAGTCCTGAGTGAAAGATCCAGTTCTGTTATTACAGTCCTGAGTGAAAGATCCAGTTCTGTTATTATAGCTCTGAGTGAAAGATCCAGTTCTGTTATTACAGTCCTGAGTGAAAGATCCAGTTCTGTTATTACAGTCCTGAGTGAAAGATCCAGTTCTGTTATTACAGTCCTGACTGAAAGATCCAGTTCTGTTATTACAGTCCTGAGTGAAAGATCCAGTTCTGTTATTACAGTCCTGAGTGAAAGATCCAGTTCTGTTATTATAGTCCTGAGTGAAAGATCCAGTTCTGTTATTACAGTCCTGAGTGAAAGATCCAGTTCTGTTATTATAGTCCTGAGTGAAAGATCCAGTTCTGTTATTACAGTCCTGAGTGAAAGATCCAGTTCTGTTATTACAGCCCTGAGTGAAAGATCCAGTTCTGTTATTACAGTCCTGACTGAAAGATCCAGTTCTGTTATTACAGCCCTGAGTGAAAGATCCAGTTCTGTTATTACAGCCCTGAGTGAAAGATCCAGTTCTGTTATTACAGCCCTGAGTGAAAGATCCAGTTCTGTTATTACAGCCCTGACTGAAAGATCCAGTTCTGTTATTATAGCTCTGAGTGAAAGATCCAGTTCTGTTATTATAGCTCTGAGTGAAAGATCCAGTTCTGTTATTATAGCTCTGAGTGAAAGATCCAGTTCTGTTATTATAGCTCTGAGTGAAAGATCCAGTTCTGTTATTATAGCTCTGAGTGAAAGATCCAGTTCTGTTATTATAGCTCTGAGTGAAAGATCCAGTTCTGTTATTACAGCCCTGAGTGAAAGATCCAGTTCTGTTATTACAGCCCTGACTGAAAGATCCAGTTCTGTTATTACAGTCCTGAGTGAAAGATCCAGTTCTGTTATTACAGCCCTGAGTGAAAGATCCAGTTCTGTTATATTAGCCCTGAGTGAAAGATCCAGTTCTCTATTGGTAACAATACTTTTAATCATTGAAAAGTATCAAGTATTTTCCCCATAACCTGCCTGATGGCTGGGTAGGGACTTAAACGTTTAAAACCTTCTCTCAGGGCAAGAAATACGAGGAAAGTGCCCCTCTCCTCTCCCTCCCTGCTTTACTTTCACCATCCCTAAAGAGGGACATGTACCCAATTACAGCTGGGAGGGAAGGGGAATTGTGTTCAAGACAGGAAACAAATCTGGACAACCAAACCATTTGACAACCACGGTCGATCATGCTTAACCTCAGCTATCGAGAGCAAGTGGCACTACATTATCCCGTCCCCCAGCGTCAGCATTACGCTGTTTGCTGTTTTCCCACAGTTACTGTGTGTCAGCAGTTTTGTACAATACTGCCATCGCACTAGAAGACATATCAATATTTCAGTTGATGAATACATGATGGAGGATTAGAGGGCCCTTGGCCTCACCCTCCCCACTCCCTTCATTAGTATGCTACCCTCCTGTCCTTCTTCCCATCCCCCTTCTAAAACCGTTCACCTTTACATGCATCCTTCCCACCCCCTCCCCAGTTCTCCTCAGCTTCCCCCGTTCTTTTTCGCTCTCCCCACCTCACCGTCACTTTTTTTTTTTAGTCGTGGTCTCCCGGTCGTAGGGAGGTATGCAGCTGGTTGTTGGGTTGTCTGTCTGTCTGTCTGTCTGTCTGTCCCCTGTGTGAATGTGTGTGTAGATAAGGATCGATCAGCAAAACCCAACGTGTTGGGCTGGCACACTCTATCGATCTCTTTCCAGTCTGTCTGCCATGCACACTGTGTTGACCGCCTCTCTCTTTCCCGACCCCCCCCCCCCCCAACTTTTTTTTTCTGGTCGTTCCTTCCCTGTTCTGCCTGCCTGTCTGCCTGTTTGTATGTTGCCTTCATGTATGTTTGCTGTTTTCTCTGTCTACTTGTCTGTCTTTCTCTATTTCTGTTTTTTAGTTGTTGTTTTTCTTTAATGAACGTCCGCTACATGCAGGTAGATGAAGCATCCCTTTCGCTTCTTTAGTAGTTTTTGTTTGGTTGCTTTTGTTGTTTGTTTTTGACTGCTGCACATGTCCATCTTTATTGGTGTAATGCGATCTTATGTTATGTTGTGTTATGTTATGTTATGTTATGTTATGTTATGTATGTATGTATGTATGTATGTATGTATACATGTATATGTATGTATGTATGTATGTACGTATGTATGTAAGTGTCTATCTATCTATCTATCCATCTATCTATCTTTCTATCTATCTTTCTATTTATCTGTCTGTCAGTCTATCTATCTATCTATCTATCTATCCATCTATCTATCTTTCTATCTTTCTATCTATTTATCTGTCTGTCAGTCTATCTATCTATCTATCTATCTATCTATCTATCTATTTGTGTTTCTGTGTATCTCTGTCTGTCTCTCGGTCTATCCATCCATCTATCTATATGGTTTGGTGAGTAAGACGTCGGAATTCTAAGGAAAGGTCTGGGTTTGATCCTGCTGTGCACCTTGCACCTGTTCGGTAGAGTGTGGAGATGATTCCAGTCTCTCAGGTCAACATATGTGCAGACCTGTTGGTGACTAAATCCTCTTCGTGGTTATATATATGCTGAATATCAAGCATGCGCTTTAAAGATCCTGTAAATCCTGTCAGTGTCTGGTGGCTTATGGAAACGTGAATACACCCAACTGAAAACAGTGTGCGTATGTGTAGCGACGTACCATCTGTGCAGTGTGAGGAAAACAACATGCATACACACGTCCTAGAGAAATTGGAACAAAAACACACACACAAACACACAAACAAAAAAATCTCTCTCTCTCTCTCTCATCTCTTTACTATCTAATCTATCTATCTATCTATATATCTATTATATTATTATTATACTATATTATATATATATATATATATATATATATATATATATGAATTATACTGTAATTATTTATTACATTGTTTTTATGCCTATCGGTGGACGGTTTAAAATTTTTCATAAATATTTTACAAAATTTTTTCGTGCCTCCATTTTTTGTTTTTAAAAAATTATTTTTTTTTATGAACATGTGCATATGCATGAGTGTGTATGGGTGGTTCTCGGGTAGATAAAAGTCAGAGACGTTAAACTTGCTCCAGTTGAGGTTTGAGAGCATAACTTTCATGCCAGGGGTTAGGTCCAGAGATCAATCGGGATCATGTTACAGTCCCTGACAGGTAGGTCCAGTAATCTGATCATTACCCTTGACTGGTAGTGTCTAGCTACCTGTTATCCTGACGGATTATGTAGTCTCTTGTATGTCGTGACGGGATTATCAGAGTGAGTTCTCTTGTCAGTCACACCTCATTAACTAAAGGGGGAAAAAAATAAGGCTTTCACATGACCAGGGCAGCCCTGTTGCGATCAGGTGTTGGACAGCTCAGCTTCTCTTGGTTACACTGCAGCGAAGGTGGTGCCCCTCACCTCTTTTAAGAAGAATGTTGAGAGTTCCATGGACAGTGAAGAAGACAAAGAAGACAGTCTTGATGGAGGCAGACACGAGAAGATGATTTATATAGAAAATTAGGAAAAGACAATCGACATTTTATGAGTAAAGGGGAATTAGAGCACCTGATCACAACAGGAAAGCTAGAAGGAAAGAGAACACCAGGTAGACCCAGGGAGAAAATATTGACGGACTTGCAGGTTGGCTGAGGACAGAGAGGGTTGAAGATGTACTTGCAGCGACAAGGATAGATTCATATGGAGGGCCATGATCGCCAACGGTATGCGGCAGGGCACATGATGATGATGACACAGAGGAAAACGTCCACGGCAGGGTGGACTAGGCATGTTTTTAGTAAGCCAGGGTATGAATTCCGGTCAACCCTCCGTTTGGTGACCACGTCATGTTTGTCTTTCTTTCCACAGCGTGTGCTCTACCCACTACTCTGTCCCTTCCCCAGCCTCAGCACAACACTGTTTCGTCCCCCCCCCCCCTCTTCCCACAATAACAGCGTGTCAGCATTTTGTAATGTTGCACTCTTATCGGCTGTATCAATTTTCATTTGATGAATCCACATCTCGTATTACAAATACATAATAGCGGATTAGTATCCTATCCCTTCCGTCCTTTCTCTCTAACCCCGTCACCCCTCCCCCCCCCCCCCCCACTTTTCACATCCCTGCCTTCAACCACCTCCCACTCCTTTCCACTTCCACTCCCATCCTTCTCTCCCCGTCATAGGGAGTTATGCAGCTGGTGGTTGGCTTGTCTGTCTGTCCCCTTTGTGAGTGTGTGTAGATAAGCATCGATCAGCAAAACCCAACGTGTTAGGCTGGCACACTGTATCGATCTGTCTGTCTGTCTGCCAGGCACGCTCACTGTTGACCACCCTTTTTCTGTCCTCACTCTGGTCACATTTCTGCCAGTTTGTCTGTTCTGTCTGTCTGTCTACCACTTTGTTGTTCTGTCTGTCTGTCTGCCAGTTTCTGTTGTTCTGTTTGTGTCTGCCAGTTTGTTGTTCTGTCTGTCTGTCTGCCAGTTTGTCTATTCTGTCTGTATGTCTGCCAGTTTGTCTGTTGTTCTGTCTGTCTGTCTGCCAGTTTGTCTGTTGTTCTGTCTGTTGTCTGTCTGCCAGTTTGTTGTTCTGTCTGTCTGTCTGCCAGTTTCTCTGTTGTTCTGTCTGTGTCTGCCAGTTTGTCTGTTGTTCTGTCTGTCTGCCAGTTTCTCTGTTGTTCTGTCTGTCTGTCTGCCAGTTTGTCTGTTTTGTTGCTGTCTGCCAGTTTGTTGTTCTGTCTGTCTGTCTGCAGTTTTCTGTTGTTCTGTCTGTGTCTGCCAGTTTGTCTGTTGTTCTGTCTGTCTGCCAGTTTCTCTGTTGTTCTGTCTGTCTGCCAGTTTGTCTGTTGTTCTGTCTGCCAGTTTGTTGTTATGTTTGTCTGTCTGACAGTTTGTCTGTTGTTCTGTCTGTCTGTCTGTCTGTCTGTCTGTCTGCCAGTTTGTTGTTCTGTCTGTCTGTCTGCCAGTTTGTTGTTCTGTCTGTCTGCCAGTTTGTTGTTCTGTCTGTCTGTCTGCCAGTTTGTTGTTTCTGTCCTGTCTGCCAGTTTGTCTGTTGTTCTGTCTGTCTGTCTGCCAGTTTGTCTGTTGTTCTGTCTGTCTGCCAGTTTGTTGTTCTGTCTGTCTGTCTGCCAGTTTCTCTTGTTCTGTCTGTCTGTCTGCCAGTTTGTCTGTTGTTCTGTCTGTCTGTCTGCCAGTTTGTCTGTTGTTCTGTCTGTCTGTCTGCCAGTTTCTCTGTGTATGTTTGCTTGCTGCCAGTCTCTGAATCGTTTTTTAATGTTTGTGGCATGTCTTTTTGTTGTTGTTTTGTTTCATGATTTGTTTGTTGTTTCTTTGTGTTTGTTTCCTGTCTGTATGTCTGATTGTCTGTGTTGTTGAGCAGGAGAAAATGGCAGTTATCAACAGTTTTCTTCTGCTCAAACGCAAAGTCTCGACCAGCGATGTAGATAGTTCACTGGACATCAGTATAGCGTTTAAAAGACGCTAATGCATGCATGTTTAAAAGTTTCATGAATAAAAAAAAAATCAGAATGGTTTGAAGATGAATGTCAGCAAGCGAGAAAGGATAGTGTGAGAAAATAAACCATTTGAGAAAAACCAGGAAGGATGCAGACAGGATCATGTTTGTTGAACAAAAAAAACAAACAAACAAAAAACAAAAACAAAAAAAAAAAAAAACAAAAACAAAAAAAACAAAAAAAAAGCAAACGGTTGTTAAAGATAAGAAGCAAACGGTTGTTAAAGATAAGAAGCAAACTTTCAGGGAAAGGAACGCTATCATTTGTAAAGGAAATGTATACTTTGCAGTGTTGGAAAGGGTTGAAAAAATATGGGCTTGGAAACGAAGACAAAAGCATTGGTATTAGTTCTGAGTAATGGTTTAACCATTTAAAAGAAAAGGGTTCTAAAATAATGGAGAAGGAACTGGACAACGTTGCCATGTCGATGTAGATCCAGATGAGGAAATTGAACATACAGTAAATTGTGTTTCTGTGGAATAAGTAAAAAAAAAAAGCAATAGGGAAACATCAGTTCGGTAAAGTTAGCGTTATAGATAATATTTCAGTGGAGATGTTAAAATATGGGTATCGATGGCCAGCTTCATCTTATATGTACAAAGTACTTTTATTCAATGCAATTTTTGACATGGAATGTAGCAAATGGAAGAAACTGATCGCGTGAAAAGCAAGCAAGCAACAAGACAACAAACAAGAAAACAACAAACAAACAAACAAACAAACAAACGTACGAACGAACGAATGAACGAACGAACAAACAAACAAAAAAGAAACGAACATGACGGAAGCATATTATTCAGAATGTCACTTATCTTAGTAAATTAAGGCATGATATCAGTATATTTCAAATACGTCGAAAAATGGCTGTACCGAAATCTGTTCATGCATGCTATTATGTGCAATGTGAGCATGACTTTGGTTGTAAAGTAGTGAACATGATAGAGCCCAAATCACTTCCCCCTTTCCCATTGCCCACTCCCATGGCCTCCTCCCCCCCCCCCCCCCGTCCCTACACATTGTATTTATTGTGGCCTAAGGCCGTCGTACATTAAACATTCTGAGTTCTGTGTCTGTATATGTCGGTCTGTTGTTTCCTTGTCCGTTGCTTTTCTGTTCTTTCTTATTTGTGTTTGTTTTTGTTTGCATGTTTTTCCTTCAAGTTTTATCAGTCTGCTTGCACCATCTTGGACGTCTTTGGGAGGAAGATTTGATGGACAGCTGCGAGCTGAAAAGCTTGATTGGAGATATGCTGTGTGATGTCAGAGTCTCTCTCTACACAGTGCACTGAGAGTTGGTCATTTGGCCTGAGAGCCGATTAACCCCTAAAGAAAAGACTTTTAACAGACCATGGTACCATGCAATATTAAGTAAATGTGTACACTGTCTTCTACAACAGGAGAGAGTGGAGCTGCCCATTGCACCAGCCTGTCTCTCCAGTCCTCTGTGGTAGCTGGCAAGAATTTGGGGGCAGGGGTGAGGGGACGGTCTCATTCATTGTCAGATGTGGTCTGGCCATGCAGACGGCCAGCAAATGAGGTAGTCAAAGTCTTTCACGCCATCGATCCAGGTCTTCCTTGGTCTGCCTGTCGCTTTAAATCCATATGGCTTTTGGTGATATGCACGTTGAGCCAGCTGCTTGGGTTGTCTTCTGGTCAGATGACCAAACTATTTCATTCTCTGTTAATGACTGTCTGAACATGGAGTGGGTGGTTCTTTTGATAGAGCTGTGGACTCGAGAACTGATATCTCGAATTCATTCCCCACTTGCAATATAAAAACTGGTCTGTTCATTTCCCGTCTGAATGTTTCCATCATTCTGGTGGTGTCAGCTTAATGTTGCTATCATTCTGGTGGTGTCATCTTAATGTTTCCGTCATTTTGGTGGTGTCAGCTTAATGTTTCCATCATTCTGGTGGTGTCAGCTTAATGTTTCCATCATTCTGGTGGTGTCAGCTTAGTGTTTCATTGATCCCTCTCCCCATTTCAAGGCCTTACCAGCGCAGCATGTTTTGCGCAGGCTCAAGAAGTCTGCCACATAATCGCTGGCAAATTTGGGTGGAGCGCACATGGAATTGTCTGAGTGCAATGAATCTGTATTGATGAACTAATTTAATGAATGTGGTGGTGGACTGACGTTACCATCATTTCTCTAGACTTGGTGTTTCTGGTCATCTCACGTCTGATCCTATTGACAGCTGTTCTGAAATGACCGCATCTTACTTGTGATAATTTTGTGTTTCAGGGGCTTGGCCAGAGTCCACGTTTGGCACTCATATGTCAGGGTAGGGATGGCAATGGAACTGATGAGCTGCCTTTTGTTTCAGAAGGGACATTTAGGGTGTTTGAAGAATTGGGTATATTGTTTCACTAGTTGGGCATATCGATAACTTGACATCGCTTGCTTTCTGGATTCTGGTTTCGATCTATCTGTTAAGTCTTCCGTCTGTAAAATGCTGCCTTAGTATTTGAATTCGCTTACTTGTTTGAGATTAGTATCGTTGATGTTGATGCTAAGGTTGCCAGCTATTCTGTTTGAGTTTAGTATCATTGATGTTGATGCTAAGGTTGCCAGCTATTCTGTTTGAGTTTAGTATCATTGATGTTGATGCTAAGGTTGCCTGATATTATGCTGACTGAGTTTAGTATCATGGATGTTGATGCTAAGGTTGCCAGCTATTCTGCTGACTGGGTCTAGTATCGTTGATGTTGATGCTAAGTTTGCCTGCTATTCTGCTGACTGAGTTTAGTATCATGTGATGTTGATACTAAGGTTGCCTGCTATTCTGCTGACTGAGTTTAGTATCATTGATGTTGATACTAAGGTTGCCTGCTATTCTGCTGACTGAGTTTAGTGCCATTGATGTTGATACTAAGGTTGCCTGCTATTCTGCTGACTGAGTTTAGTATCATTGATGTTGATACTAAGGTTGCCTGCTATTCTGCTGACTGAGTTTAGTATCATTGATGTTTGATACTAAGGTTGCCTGCTATTTGCTGACTGAGTTTAGTGCATTGATGTTGATACTAGAGGTTGCTTGATATTTTACGTGACTTTATATTGTCTTGTTTTATGATGCTGATTTTCATGTTATGTTTTTCACAAACAGTGTTTAGAATGGTTGTGTTGTACTGTAGATGGTCTTTCTTCTTCGTGTGCTAGGTTCTGATCGTTCAAAGATTCTCTTTTTTTTTTTCTTCTTCTTATTTTGCCTGACTTTGTGCATGTCTGCCTCTGTTCCGCTTTGTTGTGCTTTGACTGTTAGTCTCTTAATTCCATTACCTGCTTATGTAGGCCTATAATGTCTGTCTGTTAAGTTTCCGTTGAACTTAGGCTGAACCTGTCTTTCTCTGCTTCCCCTTTTTGTCTCATTTTGTGTCTGTAGATCTATGTACACATCTTTCTCTAGTACTACTACTTCTGTGTGTGTGTGTGTGTGTGTGTGTGTGTGTGTGTGTGTGTGTGTGTGTGTGTGTGTGTGTGTGTGTGGGGTGTGTGTGTGTGTGTGTGTGTGTGTGCTTTTCTGCTACACATGTCTTGTCTGTTTCTTTCTTTGCCAGTTTTTTTGACTTTCTGCATATCAGTCCCACATCTCCTCACCTCATTGTGTTTCTTTCTCAGCCATATGGTCGTTTTGTGTCTGTATTATCTGTTTTTCTCTTGCCTCTGTATCTTTCACCTCTGTATTTTTCACCTTTGTATCTTTCTGCGTGATGTCTCTCCGCCTGCCCGTTTCATTTGTTTCTGTGCCATCCCGCCTGGCTGCCTGTTTCTGTGCCATCGTGCCTGGCTGCCTGTTTCTGTGCCACCTGCCTGGCTGCCTGTTTCTGTGCCACCCTGCTGTTTCGTGCCATGTGCCTGGCTGCCTGTGTCTGTGCCATCGTGCCTGGCTGCCTGTTTCTGTGCCATCCTGCCTGTGTCTGTGCCATCCTGCCTGGCTGGTTTCTGTGCCATTCTGCCTGGCTGCCTGTGTCTTGCCATATTGCCTGGCACCTGTTTCTGTGCCATCGTGCCTGTTTCTGTCCATCGTGCCTGGCTGCCTGTTTCTGTGCCATCCTGCCTGCTGCCTGTTTCTGTGCCATCCTGCCTGGCTGCCTGTTTCTGTGCCATCCTGCCTGGCTGCCTGTTTCTGTGCCATTCCTGCCTGGCTGCCTGTTTCTGTGCCATTCTACCTGGCTGCCTGTTTCTGTGCCATCCTGTCTGGCTGCCTGTTTCTGTGCATCGTGCTGTTTCTGTGCCATCGTGCCTCTGTACTTTCACCTTTGTATCTTTCTGCGTGATGTCTCTCCGCCTTGCCCGTTCATTTGTTTCTGTGCCATCCCGCCTGGCTACCTGTTTCTGTGCCATCCTGCCTGGCTGCCTGTTTCTGTGCCATCCTGCCTGGCTGCCTGTTTCTGTGCCATCCTGCCTGGCTGCCTGTTCGTTCCATCTGCCTGGCTGCCTGTTCTGTGCCATCCTGTCTGGCTGCCTGTTTCTGTGCCATCTGTCTGGCTGCCTGTTTCTGTGCCATCCTGCCTGGCTGCCTGTTTCTGTGCCATCCTGCCTGGCTGCCTGTTTCTGTGCCATCCTGCCTGGCTGCCTGTTTCTGTGCCATTCCTGCCTGGCTGCCTGTTTCTGTGCCATCCTGTCTGGCTGCCTGTTTCTGTGCCATCCTGCTGGCTGCCTGTTCTCTGTGCCATCCTGCTGGCTGCCTGTTCTCTGTGCCATCCTGCCTGGCTGCCGTTCATTGTTTCTGTGCCATCCTGCCTGGCTGCCTGTTTCTGTGCCATCCTGCTGCTGCCTGTTCTGTGCCATCTGTGCCTGCTGCCTGTTTCTGTGCATCCTGTCCTGCTGTGCCTGTTTCTGTGCCATCGTGCCTCTGTCTCTGTGTCATCCTGTCTGTTTCTGCCTCTGTCATGCCTGTCTGTTTCTGTGTCATCGTCCTGTCCTGTTTCTGTGTCATCCTGTCTGTTTCCTGTGTCTATCCTGTCTGTTTCTGTGTCATCCTGTCCTGTTCCTGTGTCATCCTGTCTGTTTCTGTGTCATCCTGTCCTGTTTCTGTGTCATCCTGCTGTTTCTGTGTCATCCTGTCTGTTTCTGTGTCATCCTGTCTGTTCCTGTGTCATCCTGTCTGTTTCTGTGTCATCCTGTCTGTTCCTGTGTCATCCTGCTGTTTCTGTGTCATCCTGTCTGTTTCTGTGTCATCCTGTCTGTTCCTGTGTCATCCTGTCTGTTTCTGTGTCATCCTGTCTGTTCCTGTGTCATCCTGTCTGTTCTGTGTCATCCTGTCTGTTTCTGTGTCATCCTGTTTGTTTCTGTGTCATCCTGTCTGTTCTGTGTCATCCTGTCTGTTTCTGTGTCATCCTGTCTGTTTCTGTGTCATCCTGTCTGTTTCTGTGTCATCCTGTCTGTTTCTGTGTCATCCTGTCTGTTTCTGTGTCATCCTGTCTGTTTCTGTGTCATCCTGTCTGTTTCTGTGTCATCCTGTCTGTTTCTGTGTCATCCTGTCTGTTTCTGTGTCATCCTGTCTGTTTCTGTGTCATCCTGTCTGTTTCTGTGTCATCCTGTCTGTTTCTGTGTCATCCTGTCTGTTTCTGTGTCATCCTGTCTGTTTCTGTGTCATCCTGTCTGTTTCTGTGTCATCCTGTCTGTTTCTGTGTCATCCTGTCTGGTTTCTGTGTTCATCCTGTCTGTTTCTGTGTCATCCTGTCTGTTTCTGTGTCATCCTGTCTGTTTCTGTCGTCATTCCTGTCTGTTTCTGTGTCATCCTGTCTGTTTCTGTGTCATCCCTGTCTGTTTCCCTTGTGTCATCCTGTCGTCTGTTTCCCGGTGTCATCCTGCTGTTTCTGTGTCATCCTGTCTGTTTCTGTGTCATCCTGTCTGTTTCTGTGTCATCCTGTCTGTTTCTGTGTCATCCTGTCTGTTTCTGTGTCATCCTGTCTGTTTCTGTGTCATCCTGTCTGTTTCTGTGTCATCCTGTCTGTTTCTGTGTCATCCTGTCTGTTTCTGTGTCATCCTGTCTGTTTCTGTGTCATCCTGCTGTTCTGTGTCATCCTGTCTGTTTCTGTGTCATCGCTGTTTCTGTCATCTGTTTTCTGTGTCATCCTGTCTGTTTCTGTGTCATCCTGTCTGTTTCTGTGTCATCCTGTCTGTTTCTGTGTCATCCTGTCTTTGGTCTCCTGTCTGTTCTGTGTCATCCCTCTGTTTCTGTGTCATCTGTCTGTTTCTGTGTCATCCTGTCTGTTTCTGTGTCATCCTGTCTGTTTCTGTGTCATCCTGTCTGTTTCTGTGTCATCCTGTCTGTTTCTGTGTCATCCTGTCTGTTTCTGTGTCATCCTGTCTGTTTCTGTGTCATCCTGTCTGTTTCTGTGTCATCCTGTCTGTTTCTGTGTCATCCTGCTCGTTTCTGTGTCATCCTGTCTGTTTCTGTGTCATCCTGCTGTTTCTGTGTCATCCTGTCCTGTTTCTGTGTCATCCTGTCTGTTTCTCTGTTCGTCCTGTCTGTTTCTGTGTCATCCTGTCTGTTTCTGTGCATCCTGTCTGTTTCTGTGTATCCTGTCTGTTTCTGTGTCATCCTGTCTGTTTCTGTGTCTCCTGTCTGTTTCTGTGTCATCCTGTCTGTTTCTGTGTCATCCTGTCTGTTTCTGTGTCATCCTGTCTGTTTCTGTGTCATCCTGTCTGTTCTTCTTGTGTCTCTGTTTTTCTGTGTCATCCTGCTGTTTCTTGTCATCTGTCTGTTCTGTGTCATCCTGTCTGTTTCTGTGTCATCCTGTCTGTTTCTGTGTCATCCTGCCTGTCTGTTTCTGTGTCATCCTGTCCTGTGTTTCTGTGTCATTGTCCTGTCTGTTTCTGTGTCATCCGTCTGTTCTGTGTCATCCTGCTGTTTCTGTGTCATCCTGTCTGTGTTCTGTGTCATCCTGTCTGTTTCTGTGTCATCCTGTCTGTTTCTGTGTCATCCTGTCTGTTTCTGTGTCACTCTGTCTGTCTGTTTCTGTGTCATCCTGTCTGTTTCTTCTGTGTCATCCTGTCTGTTTCTGTGTCATCCTGTCTGTTTCTGTGTCATCCTGTCTGTTTCTGTGTCATCCTGTCTGTTTCTGTGTCATCCTGTCTGTTTCTGTGTCATCCTGTCTGTTTCTGTGTCATCCTGCTGTTTCTGTGTCATCCTGTCTGTTTCTGTGTCATCCTGCTGTTTTCTGTGTCATCCTGTCTGTTTCTGTGTCATCCTGTCTGTTTCTGTGTCATCCTGTCTGTTTCTGTGTCATCCTGTCTGTTTCTGTCATCTGTCTTCTGTGTCATCCTGTCTGTTTCTGTGTCATCCTGTCTGTTTCTGTGTCATCCTGCTGTTTCTGTGTCATCCTGCCTGTTTCTGTGTCATCCTGTCTGTTTCTGTGTCATCCTGTCTGTTTCTGTGTCATCCTGTCTGTTCTTCTGTGTCATCCTGCTGTTTCTGTGTCATCCTGTCTGTTTCTGTGTCATCCTGTCTGTTTCTGTGTCATCCTGTCTGTTTCTGTGTCATCCTGTCTGTTTCTGTGTCATCCTGTCTGTTCTCTGTGTCTTCATCTGTCTGTTTCTGTGTCATCCTGCCTGTTTCTGTGTCATCCTGTCCTGTTTCTGTGCATCCTGTCTGTTTCTGTGTCATCCTGTCTGTTTCTGTGTCATCCTGCTGTTTCTGTGCTCCTGTCTTTTCTGTGTCATCCTGCCTGTGTTCTGTGTCATCCTGTCTGTTTCTGTGTCATCCTGTCTGTTTCTGTGTCATCCTGCCTGTTTCTGTGTCATCCTGTCTGTTTCTGTGTCATCCTGTCTGTTTCTGTGTCATCTGTCTGTTTCTGTGTCATCCTGTCTGTTTCTGTGTCATCCTGTCTGTTTCTGTGTTCATCCTGTCTGTTTCTGTGTCATCCTGCTCTGTTCTGTTCTGTGTCATCCTGTCTGTTTCTGTGTCATCCTGTCTGTTTCTGTGTCATCCTGCTGTTTCTGTGTCATCCTGTCTGTTTCTGTGTCATCCTGTCTGTTTCTGTGTCATCCTGTCTGTTTCTGTGTCATCCTGTCTGTTTCTGTGTCATCCTGTCTGTTTCTGTGTCATCCTGTCTGTTTCTGTGTCATCCTGTCTGTTTCTGTGTCATCCTGTCTGTTTCTGTGTCATCCTGCTGTTTCTGTTCATCCTGCTGTTTCTGTCATCCTGTCTGTTTCTGTGTCATCCTGTCTGTTTCTGTGCCTGCTGTTTCTGTCATCCTGTCTGTTTCTGTGTCATCCGCTTTCGGTCATCCTGTCTGTTTCTGTGTCATCCGCTGTTCTGTGTTCTCTGTTCTGTGTCATCCTGTCTGTTTCTGTGTCATCCTGTCTGTTTCTGTGTCATCCTGTCTGTTTCTGTGTCATCCTGTCTGTTTCTGTGTCATCCTGTCTGTTTCTGTGTCATCCTGTCTGTTTCTGTGTCATCCTGTCTGTTTCTGTGTCATCCTGTCTGTTTCTGTGTCATCCTGTCTGTTTCTGTGTCATCCTGTCTGTTTCTGTGTCATCCTGTCTGTTTCTGTGTCATCCTGTCTGTTCTGTGCATCCGCTGTTTCTGTCATCCTGTCTGTTTCTGTGTCATCCTGTCTGTTTCTGTTTCATGTGTCCTGTTCTGTGTTCCTGTGTTCTGTGCATCCTGTCTGTTTCTGTGTCATCCTGTCTGTTTCTGTGTCATCCCTGCTCTGTTTCTGTGTCATCCTGTCTGTTTCTGTGTCATCCTGTGCTGTTTCCTGTGTCATCCTGTCTTCTGTCATCCTGCTGTTTCGTGCATCCTGCTGTTTTCTCTGTGTCATCCTGTCTGTTTTCTGTGTCATCCTGTCTGTTTCTGTGTCATCCTGTCTGTTTCTGTGTCATCCTGCTGTTTCTGTGTCATCCTGTCTGTTTCTGTGTCATCCTGTCTGTTTCTGTGTCATCCTGTCTGTTTCTGTGTCATCCTGTCTGTTTCTGTGTCATCCTGCTGTTTCTGTGTCATCCTGTCTGTTTCTGTGTCATCCTGTCTGTTTCTGTGTCATCCTGTCTGTTTCTGTGTTATCCTGTCTGTTTCTGTGTCATCCTGTCTGTTTCTGTGTCATCCTGTCTGTTTCTGTGTCATCCTGTCTGTTTCTGTGTCATCCTGTCTGTTTCTGTGTCATCCTGTCAGTTTCTGTGTCATCCTGTCTGTTTCTGTGTCATCCTGCTTGTTTCTGTGTCATCCTGTCTGTTTCTGTGTCATCCTGTCTGTTTCTGTGTCATCCTGTCTGTTTCTGTGTCATCCTGTCTGTTTCTGTGTCATCCTGTCTGTTTCTGTGTCATCCTGTCTGTTTCTGTGTCATCCTGTCTGTTTCTGTGTCATCCTGCTTGTTTCTGTGTCATCCTGTCTGTTTCTGTGCCATCCTGTCTGTTCCTGTGTCATCCTGTCTGTTTCTGTGTCATCCTGCTGGCTGCTGTTTCTGTGCCATTCTGCCTGCTGCCTGTTTCTGTGCCATCCTGCCTGTTTCTGTGCTCATCCTGCTGCTGCTGTTTCTGTGCCATCCTGTCTGTTTCTGTGCTATCCTGCCTGCTGCTGTTTTCTGTGCCATCCTGTCTGTTTCTGTGCCATCCTGTCTGTTTCAGTGCTATCCTGCCTGTGCCTGTTTCTGTGCATCCTGCCTGTCTGCCTGTTTCTGTGCCATCCTGTCTGTTTCTGTGCTATCCTGCTGGCTGCCTGTTTCTGTGCCATCCTGTCTGTTTCTGTGCCATCCTGCCTGTTTCTGTGCCTTTCCTGCTGTTTTGTGCCATCCTGCCTGTTTCTGTGCCACCCTGCCTGGCTGCCTGTTTCTGTGCCATCCTGTCTGTTTCTGTGCCATCCTGTCTGTTTCTGTGCCATCCTGTCTGTTTCTGTGCTATCCTGCCTGGCTGC
>JAPXFY010000022.1:63245858-63255858 GCA_030674185.1 Monoplex corrugatus
TGTTACTTGTCCATCTGTTGCGATCAAAAGAAAAGTGAACAAGAAGCAGACCGCTGGCGGTGATACCTTATCTCCGCTGCCTGGTATCAGGGAAGTCTAGTCGGTCACATTACTGATGTCTGTATTGTTATTGACTGGCTAGAAGATAAGGCTGAAAGAGTTGTTGGTCTGTGATTGACTGGCTAGAAGATAATGCTGAGAGTTGTTGGATCTGTGATAATGCTGAAAGTTGTTGGTCTGTATTGTTATTGACTGGCTAGAAGATAATGCTGAAAGTTGTTGGTCTGTGATAATGCTGAAAGTTGTTGGTCTGTATTGTTATTGACTGGCTAGAAGATAATGCTGAGAGTTGTTGTTCTGTTATTGACTGGCTAGAAGACAATGCTGAGAGTTGGTGGTCTGTGCTGTTATTGACTGGCTAGAAGACAAGGCTGAAAGAGTTGTTAGTCTGTTATTGACTGGCTAGAAGATAATGCTGAAAGATTTATTGGTCTGTGTTGTTATTGACTGGCTAGAAGATAATGCTGAAAGATTTATTGGTCTGTGCTGTTATTGACTGGCTAGAAGATAAGGCTGAAAGAGTTGTTGGTCTGTGCTGTTATTGACTGGCTAGAAGATAATGCTGAAAGAGTTATTGGTCTGTGCTGTTAATGACTGGCTAGAAGATAATGCTGAGAGTTATTGGTCTGTACTGTTATTGACTGGCTAGAAGATAATGCTGAAAGAATTGTTGTTCTGTTATTGATTGGCTAGAAGATAATGCTGAGAGTTGTTGGTCTGTGCTGTTATTGACTGGCTAGAAGATAATGCTGACAGAGTTGTTGGTCTGTACTGTTATTGACTGGCTAGAAGATAATGCTGAGAGTTGTTAGTCTGTACTGTTGTTGACTGGCTAGAAGATAATGCTGAGAGTTGTTGGTCTGTACTGTTGTTGACTGGCTAGAAGATAATGCAGAAAGTTGTTGGTCTGTACTGTTATTGACTGGCTAGAAGATAATGCTGAGAGTTGTTGGTCTGTACTGTTGTTGACTGGCTAGAAGATAATGCTGAAAGTTGTTGGTCTGTTATTGACTGGCTAGAAGATAATGCTGAGTTATTGGTCTGTACTGTTATTGACTGGCTAGAAGATAATGCTGAAAGAGTTGTTGGTCTGTACTGTTATTGACTGGCTAGAAGATAATGCTGAAAGAGTTGTTGGTCTGTACTGTTATTGACTGGCTAGAAGATAATGCTGAAAGAGTTGTTGGTCTGTGCTGTTATTGACTGGCTAGAAGATAAGGCTGAAAGTTGTTGGTCTGTACTGTTATTGACTGGCTAGAAGATAATGCTGAGAGTTGTTGGTCTGTACTGTTATTGACTGGCTAGAAGATAATGCTGAAAGTTGGTGGTCTGTACTGTTATTTACTGGCTAGAAGATAATGCTGAAAGTTATTGGTCTGTACTGTTATTGACTGGCTAGAAGATAATGCTGAAAGAATTGTTGTTCTGTTATTGACTGGCTAGAAGATAAGGCTGAAAGAATTGTTGGTCTGTACTGTCATTGACTGGCTAGAAGATAATGCTAAAAGTTGCTGGTCTGTACTGTTGTTGACTGGCTAGAAGATAAGGCTGAAAGTTGTTGGTCTGTGCTGTTATTGACTGGCTAGAAGATAATGCTGAAAGTTGTTGGTCTGTGTTGTTATTGACTGGCTAGAAGATAATGCTGAAAGGGTTGTTGGTCTGTGGTGTTATTGACTGGCTAGAAGATAAGACTGAAAGAGTTGTTGGTCTGTTATTGACTGGCTAGAAGATAATGCTGAAAGTTATTGGTCTGTTCTGTTATTGACTGGCTAGAAGATAATGCTGAAAGAGTTGTTGGTCTGTGCTGTTGTTGACTGGCTAGAAGATAATGCTGAGAGTTGTTGGTCTGTGCTGTTGTTGACTGGCTAGAAGATAATGCTGAAAGAGTTGTTGGTCTGTACTGTTATTGACTGGCTAGAAGATAATGCTGAAAGAGTTGTTGGTCTGCACTGTTATTGATTGGCTAGAAGATAATGTTGAAAGAGTTGTTGGTCTGTGCTATTATTTACTGGCTAGAAGATAATGCTGAAAGAGTTGTTGGTCTGTTATTGACTGGCTAGAAGATAATGCTGAAAGTTATTTGTCTGTTCTGTTATTGACTGGCTAGAAGATAATGCTGAAAGAGTTGTTGGTCTGTGCTGTTGTTGACTGGCTAGAAGATAATGCTGAAAGAGTTGTTGGTCTGTACTGTTATTGACTGGCTAGAAGATAATGCTGAAAGAGTTGTTGGCCTGCGCTGTTATTGACTGGCTAGAAGATAATGTTGAAAGAGTTGTTGGTCGGCACTGTTATTGACTGGCTAGAAGATAATGCTGAAAGAATTGTTGGTCTGTATTGTTATTGACTGGCTAGAAGATAAGGCTGAAAGAGTTGTTGGTCTGTACTGTTATTGACTGGCTAGAAGATAATGCTGAAAGAGTTGTTGGTCTGCACTGTTATTGACTGGCTAGAAGATAATGCTGAAAGAATTATTGGTCTGTATTGTTATTGACTGGCTAGAAGATAATGCTGAAAGAATTGTTGGTCTGCACTGTTATTGACTGGCTAGAAGATAAGGCTGAAAGAGTTGTTGGTCTGCACTGTTATTGACTGGCTAGAAGATAATGCTGAAAGAATTGTTGTTCTGTATTGTTATTGACTGGCTAGAAGATAAGGCTGAAAGAATTGTTGGTCTGTGCTGTTATTGACTGGCTAGAAGATAATGCTGAAAGTTGTTGGTCTGTACTGTTATTGACTGGCTAGAAGATAATGCTGAAAGTTGGTGGTCTGTACTGTTATTGACTGGCTAGAAGATAATGCTGAAAGTTATTGGTCTGTACTGTTATTGACTGGCTAGAAGATAATGCTGAAAGAATTGTTGTGTTATTGACTGGCTAGAAGATAAGGCTGAAAGAATTGTTGGTCTGTACTGTTATTGACTGGCTAGAAGATAATGCTAAAAGTTGCTGGTCTGTACTGTTGTTGACTGGCTAGAAGATACGGCTGAAAGTTGTTGGTCTGTACTGTTATTGACTGGCTAGAAGATAATGCTGACAGTTATTGGTCTGTGCTGTTATTGACTGGCTAGAAGATAATGCTGAAAGAATTGTTCTGTTATTGATTGGCTAGAAGATAATGCTGAGAGTTATTGGTCTGTGCTGTTAATGACTGGCTAGAAGATAATGCTGAGAGTTATTGGTCTGTACTGTTATTGACTGGCTAGAAGATAATACTGAGAGGTGTTGGTCTGTGCTGTTATTGACTGGCTAGAAGATAATGCTGAAAGAATTGTTGGTCTGTACTGTTGTTGACTGGCTAGAAGATAATGCTGAGAGTTGTTGGTCTGTACTGTTGTTGACTGGCTAGAAGATAATGCTGAAAGAGTTGTTGGTCTGTGCTGTTATTAACTGGCTAGAAGATAATGTTGAGTTATTGGTCTGTGCTGTTATTGACTGGCTAGAAGATAATGCTGAAAGAATTGTTCTGTTATTGATTGGCTTGAAGATAATGCTGAGTTATTGGTCTGTACTGTTATTGACTGGCTAGAAGATAATGCTGAAAGAGTTATTGGTCTGTACGGTTATTGACTGGCTAGAAGATAATGCTGAAAGAGTTGTTGGTCTGTGCTATTATTGACTGGCTAGAAGATAAGGCTGAGAGTTGTTGGTCTGTATTGTTATTGACTGGCTAGAAGATAATGTTGAAAGTTGTTGGTCTGTGGTGTTATTGATTGGCTAGAAGATAATGGCGAAAGAGTTGTTGGTCTGTGGTGTTATTGACTGGCTAGAAGATAAGGCTGAGAGTTGTTGGTCTGTACTGTTATTGACTGGCTAGAAGATAATGCTGAAAGAGTTGTTGGTCTGTGCTGTTATTGACTGACTAGAAGATAAGGCTGAGAGTTGTTGGTCTGTACTGTTATTGACTGGATAGAAGATAATGCTCAAAGAATTGTTGGTCTGTGCTGTTGTTGACTGGCTAGAAGATAATGCTGAAAGAGTTATTGGTCTGTACTGTTATTGACTGGCTAGAAGATAATGCTGAAAGAGTTATTGGTCTGTACTGTTATTGACTGGCTAGAAGATAATGTTGAAAGAGTTGTTGGTCTGTGGTGTTATTGACTGGCTAAAAGATAATGCTGAGAGTTGTAGGTCTGTACTGTTGTTTACTGGCTAGAAGATAATGCTGAAAGAAATGTTGGTCTGTTATTGACTGGCTAGAAGATAATGCTGAGAGTTGTTGGTCTTTGCTGTTATTGACTGGCTAGAAGATAATGCTGAGAGTTGTTGATCTGTACTGTTATTGACTGGCTAGAAGATTGTGCTGAGAGTTGTTGGTCTGTGCTGTTATTGACTGGCTAGAAGATAATAATGCTCAAAGAATTGTTGGTCTGTGCTGTTGTTGCCTGGTTAGAAGATAATTCTGAAAGAATTTTGGGTCTCTTGGTCTCTTTTTTGTTGTTGTCTTTTGGTCTCTTGAACATTAGTTCTGACATCTGATGTGTATGTTAACAAGAAACAACACGAGGGTGTGGATGGGACCCAGAGCACCAATGCCCCGCCACTCTCCGGACAGTCATCTCTCAAGCTTCCGGCGCCACTCGATTCACCCCTTCCTGAGGAATAGTGTGGCCTGCACATGAATAATCGTCCCATTCCCGATTCTGTCTTCCATTGTCTTCCACTCTCTCTTTCCGCTTCGATATACGTACAGCTTTCTCTTCTTCCATACCCCCAAAAAAACAACAACAAACAAACAAAAAACAAACAAACAAACAAAACCCCCCCACAAAAAACAAAAAAAAAACAACAAACAAAACAAAAACAAAAAAAAAGCAAAACATCAAAAGACCAGACCAAAACAAACAAACAAACAAACAAACAAACAAACAAACAAACAAACAAAAACGTACACATATATGTGTCTCCCCCCCTCTCTCTGTCTCTCACCCCTCTACCCCAATCTCTCTCTCTCTCTGTCTCTGTCTCTCTCTGTCTCTCTCTCTGTCTCTCTCTTTGTCTCTCTCTCTCTGTTTTTTGTTTGTTTGTTTGTTTGTTTTTCTCAGACGGTTCAGTCAGTAATGTGGCTGTTCCATTTGATGTCGTGTGGTCCTCTTTACGGTTAACGACTGGTATCCATCGTTTATGGTTTCATTCTCTGATCGTTTGTCGGGAGAAAAAGTTGCAGTAATCAGCATCAGTTTCATCATTGTCACCGTCATTGCCTCTCTAGGGCTGTGTCTGCTTTCGTCCTTCTCTCTTTCTTTCTCTGCTCTCTGCCCCACCCCCTCCGCGAGCGTGTGTTGGTTTTGTGTGTGTGTGTGTGTGTGTGTGTGTGTGTGTGTGTGTGTGTGTGTGTGTGTGTGTGTGTGTTGGGTTTTGGGTTGTTTCTAGCTGAGTCTTTAGCAAATTTGATGATAGGCTGGAGCAATGAGATAATGATGATTACATGTATAACAATATTAAGTCAGCGCTATGTATTGATATATTAATGAAATAAAAAGCGCACACTCTCATCATTCACCAAAGCATTCACTCATAGCGACTGAAATTCAGGGGTACAAAATTACACACATGCTTGGGAGGGGGGGGGGGAGGACAGGAGGGGAGTAGGACGAAAGGATGGTGTTGGAGGGGGGAAATCAGTGCTGGACAGAAAGCCATGTTTCATGTTAGTCTTTTAAGAAGACAGAGTGTTACTGTATGTTTTCATGTTAGTCTTGTAAGAAGACAGAGTGTTACTGTATGTTTTCATATTAGTCTTGTAAGAAGACAGAGTGTTACTGTATGTTTTCATGTTAGTCTTGTAAGAAGACAGAGTGTTACTGTATGTTTTCATGTTAGTCTTGTAAGAAGACAGAGTGTTACTGTATGTTTTCATGTTAGTCTTGTAAGAAGACAGAGTGTTACTGTATGTTTTCATGTTAGTCTTGTAAGAAGACAGAGTGTTACTGTATGTTTTCATGTTTGTCTTGTAAGAAGACAGGGTGTTACTGTATGTTTTCATGTTAGTCTTGTAAGAAGACAGAGTGCTACTGTATGTTTTCATGTTAGTCTTGTAAGAAGACAGAGTGCTACTGTATGTTTTCATGTTTGTCTTGTAAGAAGACAGAGTGTTACTGTATGTTTTCATGTTTGTCTTGTAAGAAGACAGTGTTACTGTATGTTTTCATGTTAGTCTTGTAAGAAGACAGAGTGTTACTGTATGTTTTCATGTTAGTCTTGTAAGAAGACAGAGTGTTACTGTATGTTTTCATGTTAGTCTTGTAAGAAGACAGAGTGTTACTGTATGTTTTCATGTTAGTCTTGTAAGAAGACAGAGTGTTACTGTATGTTTTCATGTTTGTCTTGTAAGAAGACAGGGTGTTACTGTATGTTTTCATGTTAGTCTTGTAAGAAGACAGAGTACTACTGTATGTTTTCATGTTAGTCTTGTAAGAAGACAGAGTGCTACTGTATGTTTTCATGTTTGTCTTGTAAGAAGACAGAGTGTTACTGTATGTTTTCATGTTTGTCTTGTAAGAAGACAGAGTGTTACTGTATGTTTTCATGTTAGTCTTGTAAGAAGACAGTGTTACTGTATGTTTTCATGTTTGTCTTGTAAGAAGACAGGGTGTTACTGTATGTTTTCATGTTAGTCTTGTAAGAAGACAGAGTGTTACTGTATGTTTTCATGTTAGTCTTGTAAGAAGACAGAGTGCTACTGTCGAATAGACGGGGAAGGTCATTCCAGTTGTATGGACAGACAGAGGAAAAGAGCAACGACCGACTGTAAACATCTTTATCGAGGAATTTGTGGGCAAGTAGTATCAGAAGCAGAACGGGGAGGTCGAGCTGGGGAGTACATTCAGTGATGGTCACAAAGATAAACAGGTGCAGTACCATTGATGCATGTGTAGCATAATGTATTGATTTTGTGTGAAATGCTCAGAGAAATAGGCAACCAGTGGAGAAAGTGAAGCAAGGGAGTGGTATGATCGTATCTCTTTTAATGAAAGGCAAGACGGGCCACGGAATTCTGCATGCACTGGATGTCCAGAATGCACTTAGATTTAATCGTCGAGATCGATTTGTTGGTTCACAGTACTTGCAGTCGGGAATGTGTGTGTGTGTGTGTGTGTGTGTGTGTGTGTGTGTGTGTGTGTGTGTGTGTGTGTGTGTGGTCATTTAAAAAAATTTTTTTTAGTAAAGGTGTTTTCCACCGTTTTCTTATTTTGTTGTTGTTGTTGTTTCCAATCCGACCTATGTTTTCTCGGATGCGCTTATACACGATGTTTATTCACGCCGACAGGCGTTATGTTTTTGCACAGTCTGTGTTGTCCATTTTGGGTGGATGTGCATGCTGGGTGTTTTCATGTTTCTATAAGCTGCCGAACTCTGACACAGCTTGCAGGATCTTTTGCGTGAATATTTTGTATTCTTCGTGTGTATGTCCCAGCAAGGGTGAGTTGTTAGTCTGCGTGCTAAGAATGGTTGGTATGGTGCGAGTTTAAGGTTACGAATAAACCATTGTGGGGTCATCATCACCATCAGGTACCCTCCCTGCCACATAGCGTTGGCGATCATGGACTTCCATCTGTCTCTATCTCCTGCTGCCTCAAGCATCTACTCCACCCTCCTCGTCTTCAGCCACTCTGCAAGTCCGTCTAGTATTGTCTCCCTGGGTCTACCTGGTGCTCTCTTTCCCTCCAGCTTTCCCGTTGTGACCAGGTGCTCCAAATCCCCTTTCCTCATAAAATGGCCTATAAATGTTGCCTGTCTTTTCCTAATCTTCCTTATGAATGATCTACTTGTGTCTGCCTCCATCAAGACTGTCTTGTTTGTTTTCTTTGCTGTCCATGGAATTCTCAACATTCTTCTTAGAAACCACATCTTAGCTGCTTCAATCTTGTTCTGGCTTTGCTTGTTGACTGTCCACGCCTCACAACCGTGCAACAGTATATAATATCTATATCTGGTTCTATATAACATTCAAGAAGTCTCTTTCTGATGTTAATTAATAGGCATTTGTTCGTAAGAATGCTTGTCATCTTGAATGTTGTTTTGGCTTGGCCGATTCTGCTGGCTATTTCTGATGTGCATCTGCCATCTGGGTACGCAGGGATAATTTCTCCCCGTTGTAAATAGCAGCTCCTGGTTTGGGTGAACACCCTCTTTTCTCGCTGTTTGCGTGTTTTCCCTTTTCTGTAGTCGCTTTCATATCTCTGTTTTGTGCGCCCCGGCCCATTCACCTTGTATGTTTTCTAGAAACTCTCCTTATGAGCTATGGAGATGCTAGTCTGCCTTTCGCACCTCATATTTCTCAATATCTGTGCATTCTGTCTTTCTCAGTCTGTTCCTGTATATTTGTATGTCTCCTCATACTCCCTCCATCTTTGTTCCCCACCCCCACCCTGCGTCTCTCTCACTCTCTCTCCCTCCCCTCTCCCTCCGCCCCCCACCTCTCTCTCTCTCTGTGCGCTTGCTGACTGTGACCACTAATGATGTGATAGAGTCGAAAGGCCACGCGTGTGTCCGACTGTCCTGCTGTGATGGATCTTGTCTTGTCCTCTTGTTTTTGTTGTCTTCCTCCCACAGGGATCAGGGCGTAGCCTTTGCCATTGTCTGTCTGTCTCTCTGTCTGTCTGTGGCCAGGACCTGTTTATCTGTTTGTGTTGGCAAGCTGTGTTAGTCTGTTTGTTCGTTTAGGCCAGATGTGTTGGTTTGTCTGTTCGTTTGGTCCAGATGTATTGGTCTGTCTGTTTGTGTAGGCCAGACGTGTTGGTCTGTTCGTGTAGACAGCTGTTTTGGTCTGTCTGTCTGTGTAGGAAAGGTCTCATGGCCTGTCTGTTTGTGTAGGAAAGGTCTCATGGTCTGTCTGTCTGTGTAGGAAAGGTCTCATGGCCTGTCTGTCTGTGTAGGAAAGGTCTCATGGCCTGTCTGTGTAGGAAAGAACTGTGCGCAAGACGCTTTTGGTTATTCATGTAGGTAAGACGTGCTTGGGCAGGATGTTTTGTTGGCAAGATCTGTCTGTGTTTGTGTCTGTTTTGTGGGCAAGATCTGTTTGGGCAAGGTCTGTTTTTGTCTGTCTGTGTGGGCAAGGTTTATCTTTTTGTGTAGACCAGAACTGTTTTTGTGTGTAGGGCAAGTTTGTCAGTTTGTGTGGATAGGACCTGCTCCTCTGTTTGTGTGGGCAAGATCTTTCTGTCTGTGTGGGTAAGAATTGTTTCTCTGTCTGTTTGTGTGGACTAGATGTGTTTGTTTGTGTGGGCAAGATGTTTTTCTGTCTGTGTAGGCAAGATGTATCATTTTGTGTGTGCATATGTTTTTCTGTCAGTGTAGGCAAGATGCATCATTTTGTGTGTGCATATGTTTTTCTGTTAGTGTAGGCAAGATGTATCATTTTGTGTGTGCATGTTTTTCTGTCAGTGTAGGCAAGATGTATCATTTGTGTGTGCATATGTTTTTCTGTCAGTGTAGGCAAGATGTATCATTTTGTGTGTGCATATGTTTTTCTGTCAGTGTAGGCAAGATGTATCATTTTGTGTGTGCATGTTTTTCTGTCAGTGTAGGCAAGATGTATCATTTTGTGTGTGCATATGTTTTTCTGTCAGTGTAGGCAAGATGTATCATTTTGTGTGTGCATATGTTTTTCTGTCTGTGTAGGCAAGATGTATCATTTTGTGTGTGGATATGTTTTTCTGTGTGTGTGTGTAAGCAGACAGAGAAGAGGATGTCTTAGCACACACACACAGGATATGTTTGTTGACCTGCCCCCTCCCTCTCTCCCTCCCTCCTCCATCCCTCCATCCCTCCCCATCTCTTTTTCTTCTTCTTGCTTGTTTTTCAACCTCTCTCTCCGAAATTAAAGACCCATCTTAGATTGAAGTTAAGGATTCATCTTATCCTTAAAGCCAGGATATTAATTGTTCTCTCCCTCTCTTAATCTATCTCTCCTCCCTCTTCCACCCGTCCCTCCCACTCCC
>JAPXFY010000022.1:63260858-63275858 GCA_030674185.1 Monoplex corrugatus
GATTTGGAGCACCTGGTCACAACGGGAAAGCTGGAGGGAAAGAGAGCACCGGGTAGACCTAGGGAGAGAATGCTGGACGGACTTGCAGAGTGGCTGGGGATGAAGAGGGTGGGGGAGATGCTGGGTGCAACGAGAGATAGAGATGGTTGGAAGTCCATGGTCGCCAACGCCATGCGGCAGGGCACCTGATGATGATGATGATGATATGTAAACGACTTTTCTGTCCTAAGAGGAAGACAAGGAAGAAAAAGAAGAGGCGGGAGGGGGAAAGAGAGAGTAGAAGACAGTGATGCTGACATACGTGTCTTAGTGGTAGGCCCTCCGGGAGATGGACCGATGACAGCTGTCACACACTACGACCATTGAGTCTGTGTAATCCTGGTGTTAATCTCTTTATCGTAACAACAGTCACTTTGCCCGTCTTAAGCATGGGGGTAGTGTGTAAATAGATAGTCTTCTGAACCTCGTGTTGTGATATATGATATCGTTTTGATAGACTACTGAACAAGTAGGCCTCCGTCAGTCTGAGTCGAATATGGATGATGCGCCCTTGTGTCGTGTCGAGCTGAATTGACGTCTCTGTGGCAGCGTCGGCTGTCGTTGATAAGCCTGTACTGACCTAATGTTATAATATGTATGATGTAGGAAATCCAAAACAATTGCGACCGCCTGCGTTCAAGCGAACAGGAACCAGAAAAAGCACAAAAACAAATCAGAACGCGTATTTAATACAACCAGACAAGACAGGCGCAAATGTTTCGGCCAACTGGCCTTTGTCAAGTGTAAACGTAAGATCACAAACGAACAGACACCAAATACAAAAATTAGGAAAAAAGAGTAAAACTTCCCTGCTGCCTCGTCCTAAGTTTTGTATTTGGCGTTTGTTCGTTTGTAATCGTATATTTACACTTGACAAAGGTCAGTTGGCTGAAATTTTGCGCCTGTCTTGTCTGGTTGTATTAAATACGCGTTCTGATTCTATTTTCATGTTTTTTCTGGTTCAAAGATGATGTAGTGTTTGATAGAGCACTGACCTGGCGCTAGGCTGCCGAAGCTATTTCCCCTTCACGTGAATAGTGCCACAGTGTGAGATAATAGGATAACCTATGTCTTTGGAATTAGAGTTGCCTGCTTTGTTGCGATGGCTCTGTTTTCTTTTTGTCTTCTACCCCAGACCACGTATCCCTTGTTCAGTCGCTGTACCTGGTTCACAATACAGGTACACAGCAATACACACATCCATACAATGAACAGGCCAGTAGTCTGGAGATTTCTTGATTCTGTAATCACTGGGATGGGGGGGGGGGAAACTTTCATTAGTGGGAAGTGGGGGGGGGGGGAGAGAATAGTTACAGTCACAGAACTGGTACAGTCAAACTAGGACATAACCCCGACCATAGAGATCAATCACAAAAGCAGTATAATCAAAGGAGGACATAAACTTCGATCATGAAATATCAATCCCCCCACCCCCACCCCCCAAAAAAAGGCTGGTACTCCACTCCTAAGACACATGGTCCTAACCCATAATACGTACCCGGCATATATATAGATCTATGGATATATGACTCCACAACGTGTTTGTCACGGATAATACTAGTCACCGTCATTGCATGTTCCACTCTAAACAACCATAACTTACTGTGAAGCAAAATAGCACACAAAGACAGAATAATTATGTTTAATCATACTCGCTCCAACTGGCGCATACACCAAGCCCATATAACTATCCCAATAATTGTGAAGTGAATTGTAACAAAGGAATATTACAGGGTCCATTCCTTTGGCTATGAATAAAAAAAAAAGTGCGTGTATTAAATCCGACTCGATCAGCACTGACATCAACTGTGCACATGTATAATCGCACAGTAAAGATTTTTACTCCAGTTTATTTTTCTGTTATTGTGAGCACTGATCATTACAGCCACGATTCTTTGTTACCGTGTGTTGGTCATGATGGCCAGTGGAGAGACAGGCAGGACTGATTGTGACACGACCAAACCAAAACGATGTCCTTTAAAGAGAAACAATACAAAACTAACTTGAGACTTGAAAGAAATTTTAGTCGTGCCTAAACAGAGGATCTGCCAAGCCAGTGTGATCCAACATACAAAATAAAACAGTTAATGTCAAGACATCTTCTTTCCAACTATGACATATTCTTCTCTGCTACGTCATCCTCTTCTCTGTCTGCTACGTTATCCTGTTCTGTACTATGACATCCTATTCTGTGTATGCTACGTTAGCCTGTTCTGTGCTATGACATCCTGTTCTGTGTATGCTATGACAGCCTGTTCTGTGCTATGACATCCTGTTTTGTGTATGCTATGACAGCCTGTTCTGTGCTATGACATCCTATTCTGTGTATGCTACGTTAGCCTGTTCTGTACTATGACATCCTATTTCGTGTATGCTACGTTAGCCTGTTCTGTGCTATGACATCCTATTCTGTGTATGCTACGTTATCCTGTTCTGTACTATGACATCCTATTCTGTGTATGCTACGTCATCCTGTTCTGTCTATGACATCCTATTCTGTGTATGCTACGTTATCCTGTTCTGTACTATGACATCCTATTCTGTGTATGCTAGTTATCCTGTTCTGTACTATGACATCCTATTCTGTGTATGCTACGTTATCCTGTTCTGTACTATGACATCCTATTCTGTGTATGCTACGTTATCCTGTTCTGTGACTATGACATCCTTTCTGTGTATGCTACGTTATCCTGTTCTGTCTATGACATCCTATTCTGTGTATGCTACGTTATCCTGTTCTGTACTATGACATCCTATTCTGTGTATGCTACGTCTAGCCTGTTCTGTACTATGACATCCTATTCTGTGTATGCTACGTTATCCTGTTCTGTACTATGACATCCTATTCTGTGTATGCTACGTCATCCTGTTCTGTACTATGACATCCTATTCTGTGTATGCTACGTTAGCCTGTTCTGTACTATGACATCCTATTCTGTGTATGCTACGTTATCCTGTTCTGTGCTATGACCATCCTTTCTGTGTATGCTACGTCATCCTGTTCTGTCTATGCCATCCTATTCTGTGTATCCTGTTCTTATATACAGATCCTGTCTGTATATGACATCCTATTCTGTGTTATGCTACGATTATCCTGTTTCTGTACTCTGACATCCATACTTCTGTGTATGCTACTTAGCCTTCTACAAATGACAATCTATTCTGTGTATGCTACCGTTAACCTGTTCGTACTCAAGCCATCCTATTTGTGTATTGCTACGTTAGCCTTTCTGACTATGAAACATGTTCTGTGTATTACGTAGCCTCGTTCTGACTAGACATCCTGTTGCTGTGTATGCTACGTTAACCTGTTTTACTATGCCATTATTTCTGTGTAGCTACGTCATCCTGTTCGATACTATGACTCCAGTCTGTGTATGCACTAGCCTGTTCGTACTATGAATCCTGTTTGTGTATGCTACGTTATCCTGTTCTGTACAATGACATCCAAATTCTGTGTAAGAATACGTTTTCCTGTTCTGCTGCAGTGACATCCTAGTGTGTGTAATGCTAGTTAGCCTGTTATGTGCAGACATCCTATTCTGTGTATTGCTACTTGCCTTTCTGTGCTATGACATCCTTTCTGTTAGCTACGTTATCCTATTCTGTACTATGACATCCTATTCTGTGTATGCTACGTTAGCCTGTTCTGTCTATGACATCCTTTCTGTGTATGCTACGTTATCCTGTTCTGTACTATGACATCCTATTGTGTGTATGCTACGATAGCCTGTTCTGTCTATGACATCCTATTCTGTGTATGCTACGTTAGCCTGTTCTGTACTATGCCATCCTATTCTGTGTATGCTACGTTACCTGTTCTGTACTATGACATCCTATTCTGTGTATGCTACGTTATCCTGTTCTGTACTATGACATCCTATTCTGTGTATGCTACGTTATCCTGTTCTGTACTATGACATCCTATTCTGTGTATGCTACGTTATGCCTGTTCTGTACTATGACATCCTATTCTGTGTATGCTACGTTATCCTGTTCTGTACTATGACATCCTATTCTGTGTATGCTACGTTAGCCTGTTCTGTACTATGACATCCTATTCTGTGTATGCTACGTTATCCTGTTCTGTGCTATGACATCCTATTCTGTGTATGCTACGTTATCCTGTTCTGTACTATGACATCCTATTCTGTGTATGCTACGTTAGCCTGTTCTGTACTATGCCATCCTATTCTGTGTATGCTACGTTATCCTGTTCTGTACTATGACATCCTATTCTGTGTATGCTACGTTATCCTGTTCTGTACTATGACATCCTATTCTGTGTATGCTACGTTATCCTGTTCTGTACTATGACATCCTATTCTGTGTATGCTACGTTATCCTGTTCTGTACTATGACATCCTATTCTGTGTATGCTACGTTATCCTGTTCTGTGCTATGCCATCCTATTCTGTGTATGCTACGTTATGCCTGTTCTGTGCTGTGACATCCTGTTCTGTGTATGCTACGTCATCCTTTCTGTGCTATGACCATCCTATTCTGTGTATGCTACGTTACCTGTTCTCGTGCTATGACATCCTATTCTGTGTATGCTACGTTAGCCTGTTCTGTACTATGACCATCCTGTTCTGTGTATGCTACGTTATCCTGTTCTGTACTATGCCATCCTATTCTGTGTATGCTACGTTAGCCTGTTCTGTGCTATGACATCCTATTCTGTGTATGCTACGTCATCCTGTTCTGTACTATGACATCCTATTCTGTGTATGCTACGTTATCCTGTTCTGTACTATGCCATCCTATTCTGTGTATGCTACGTTAGCCTGTTCTGTGCTATGACATCCTATTCTGTGTATGCTACGTCATCCTGTTCTGTACTATGACATCCTATTCTGTGTATGACTCCTGTTCTGTCTATCATCCTTTCTCTGCTACGTTCCTGTTCTGTGCTATGACATCCTCTTTTCTGTCTGCTAGACATCCTCTTTGTGCTATGACACTCTTGTCTGTCTGTTACATCATCCTGTTCTCTTTCTGTACGACATCCTCTTTTCTGTCTGCTAGACATCCTCTTTTGTACTACGACATCCTCTTTTGTCTGCTAACATCCTTTTTTTCTACGACATCCTCTTTTCTGTCTGCTAGACATCCTCTTTTGTACTACGACATCCTCTTTTGTCTGCTAGACATCCTCTTCTGTCTGCTACGACATCCTCTTTTGTACTACGACATCCTCTTTTGTCTGCTAGACATCCTCTTCTGTCTGCTACGACATCCTCTTTTGTACTACGACATCCTCTTTTGTCTAGACATCCTCTTCTGTCTGCTACGACATCCTCTTTTGTCTACGACATCCTCTTTTGTACTACGACATCCTCTTTTCTGTACACGACATCCTCTTTTGTACTACGACATCTCTTTTGCTTGCTACGACATCCTCTTTTGTACTACGACATCCTCTTTTGTACTACGACATCCTCTTTTGTACTACGACATCCTCTTTTGTACTACAACATCCTCTTTTGTACTACGACATCCTCTTTTGTACTACGACATTCTCTTCTGTCTGCTACGACATCCTCTTTTGTACTACGACATCCTCTTTTGTACTACGACATCCTCTTCTGTCTGCTACGACATCCTCTTTTGTACTATGACATTCTCTTCTGTCTGCTACGACATCCTCTTTTGTACTATGACATCCTCTTTTGTACTACGACATCCTCTTTTGTACTACGACATCCTCTTCTGTCTGCTACGACATCCTCTTTTGTACTACGACATCCTCTTTTGTACTACGACATCCTCTTTTGTACTACGACATCCTCTTCTGTCTGCTACGACATCCTCTTTTGTACTACGACATTCTCTTCTGTCTGCTACGACATCCTCTTTTGTACTACGACATCCTCTTTTGTACTACGACATCCTCTTTTGTACTACGACATCCTCTTTTGTACTACGACATCCTCTTCTGTCTGCTACGACATCCTCTTTTGTACTACGACATCCTCTTTTGTACTACGACATCCTCTTTTGTACTACGACATTCTCTTCTGTCTGCTACGACATCCTCTTTTGTACTACAACATCCTCTTTTGTACTACGACATCCTCTTTTGTACTATGACATTCTCTTCTGTCTGCTACGACATCCTCTTTTGTACTACGACATCCTCTTTTGTACTACGACATTCTCTTCTGTCTGCTACGACATCCTCTTTTGTACTACGACATCCTCTTTTGTACTACGACATCCTCTTTTGTACTACGACATTCTCTTCTGTCTGCTACGACATCCTCTTTTGTTCTACAACATCCTCTTCTGTCTGCTACAAATCCTCTTATATGCTGTTTAGCTTCCCAGGCCTCCGCCGCCTTTTTTTCCCCATACCATACCAGCGTATTGATGTTCTTTTGTCAATTCATTGAGATGCTCGGTAGATTGGTATTTACCTTCAGTTATTGAAATAATAAAATATCCAGGGATGGGCGCTTGCTGCCTGTTCTGCAGTGTTTTTTTTTGTCCCTGTCTGACGTTTCATGTACATGTCCTTTTTAACAGATATTCTGTATTTCTTTTGTTATTGATCATAAACCTTTTATTTGTGTCTGGAAGGAATCGGATAAACGTAAAGGCTGGCGTCATGGGTTTATTGACATTCTGAAATATCAGCTGGACGTAGTGTATTTTTTCAAATGTTTGCATTGTGTGGAGATATGCTTTAGGTTTGAGGGACGAAAAACATGTCTATGTAACAACGTTTTTTCTTCTTCTTTGTTTTCTGCAGGCCTCAAATGGCCTGTAAATAGTTGATTAGTCTCTAAATAGTTGATTAGTCTCTAATTGACTTGTAAAGTGAAAGTAAAGTTAGTGTGGGTATAGTGCAGTGGTGTTGCCTGCCGGTAACTCGTGACTGACTGGCTGGGTGCAAGAGGGAAGGACATGGTTTGATGTCAGTCGTTGGTTCAGTCAGACCACTATATGGTCATAGCATTGTTAACTAGTAAATACTGTTCAGATGTAGTCTCCCATCCCACCCCCCCCACCCCCCTCATGAAGCGCCATGCCGCGAGAAAGTTGCTTACTCATTGTTTGTGAATAGTTATAAGAATGTGACAGTATTACACCTTAGAAGGCGACACTTACTTTTTCCACTGTCACTACTCATGACCTTCACTTCGACAAAAGTTACAAACACTTACG
Source organism: Monoplex corrugatus (assembly GCA_030674185.1). Classification (NCBI taxonomy): domain Eukaryota; kingdom Metazoa; phylum Mollusca; class Gastropoda; order Littorinimorpha; family Ranellidae; genus Monoplex; species Monoplex corrugatus. The sequence continues at coordinate 63,268,068 of JAPXFY010000022.1, forward strand.
TTTAACATCCTCTAGTGTGTGCTGCCTTCGGGAGCGTCGATTAGTTTTTCAAACATACGTATCGAGTTATAAGCAGCGACCAGTTATTGATTTAATAAACATTCTTGTCAACTTGTAGCTTTCAGTGGGACGGAGGGACGGAGAAATGGTTCTGTGCAGTTTAATGATCAGTCGGAGAACAAGGGAAACAGTTATGTGCTGTCAGAAAGAAGCATACAATTTTCTCAGCTGTGTAAGGCTTTAGGGAGCATCGATTATTAGCAACATTGTATCCAGTCAGTGACAAAAGTCGATTCATTGACTAACTCGACGTTCTTACTTGTGTTGTACCTCGGAGAGCGCGTGTGTCATTTCCAACATCTTTAACCAGTTGTTGTCAGCAACAAGTGATTAGCTTAACAGACATTGATGTCATCCCAGGGCTGTCGGGTGACGCGGACAGAAAAAGGAAAGACAAGAGTTACACATTGTTAATGGCCAGTAAGAAAGCAATATGGAACCAGCTAATATTCCCTGTTCTGCGCTATCTTGTATACGTATACCGGTAATTATAAATGCTTTGGGATTTTCTTTTCTTGTTCGTCTTTTTTCGGTTGCCGTCTTCATGGTGAGATTATATCTGGTGATGTCTGTGGCAGTTTTTTTTTTTTAGTTCTTGCCTGCTGTAAAGGTCACAACGCTACTTGAACCGGGAGCTTCTATAACGTCGGTGTGCGTATCCATTTACTGACGACAGTATGTTTGTGACTCAACATGACACTAATGTCAATCCTGCTTGGCGAGAACGGGATGTAGGGGGTGTGCGGGGAGAGAGGGGGGGGGGTTGGAGGTGGGGAGGGGAAGGAGGAAGGAAAGCGAGAAGACGGTTCATTCAGTCCCCTTGGGTCGATCTCTCCTATCTCATTCCAAGCATTGGAAAACGGTTCAGGTAGCTCCCGTGACCTTTGCAGACGTTTTAAAAGCTGTAGTAGATCCAGGCAACCTTCCTGCTGAGCTGTCTGCTTTTGTCAGGACTATTTTGATTCACAGGAGTGTAAAACGTACATCCAAAAAAGAAAACGGAAGTCGGATTGAAAGCACATTGTTTTATTCTGTCAGTGGCTGCTCTCGAGTATCAGCCCATCCCGCAGCGAAGCAGTGCCTCTCTGGTAAGGTTGATGACTTTATGGATGTTTTTAAAGAAATATGTCCAGAGATTTGCTTTTTTTGTTTGTTTTTTGTTTGCTGCCATAGTTATATCGCCTGTCTGTGGCCATGTCCAAGAAATGACATGTATTAATTATTCTGTTAACGTTCTACGCCGTTGTGTACGTTGTTAATGCTCTCCTTCATTGTGTGCATTATACTGTCAACCTTTTAACGGCTCCTCTGTTGGATGCATTGTGCTGTTAACATTCTCCTCCATTGTGTGCTATACTGTTAACATTCTCTTCCATTGTGTGCTATACTGTTAACATTCTCCTCCATTGTGTGCTATACTGTTAACATTCTCCATTGTGTGCTATACTGTTAACATTCTCCTCCATTGTGTGCTATACTGTTAACATTCTCTTCCATTGTGTGCTATACTGTTAACATTCTCCTCCATTGTGTGCTATACTGTTAACATTTCTCCATTGTGTGCTATACTGTTAACATTCTCCTCCATTGTGTGCTATACTGTTAACATTCTCCATTGTGTGCATTATACTGTTCACATTCTCCTCCACTTGTGCATTATACTGTTCACATTCTCCTCCACTGTGTGCATTATGCTGTTCACATTCTCCTCCACTGTGTGCATTATGCTGTTCACATTCTCCTCCACTGTGTGCATTATACTGTTCACATTCTCCTCCACTGTGTGCATTACTGTTCACATTGTCCTCCACTGTGTGCATTATGCTGTTCACATTGTCCTCGACTGTGTGCATTATGCTGTTCACATTGTCCTCCACTGTGTGCATTATACTGTTCACATTCTCCTCCACTGTGTACATTATACTGTTCACATTCTTCTCCACTGTGTGCATTATACTGTTCACATTGCCCTCCACTGTGTGCATTATACTGTTCACATTTCCTCCACTGTGTGCATTATACTGTTCACATTCTTCTCCACTGTGTACATTATACTGTTCACATTCTCCTCCACTGTGTGCATTATACTGTTCACATTGTCCTCCACTGTGTACATTATACTGTTCACATTCTTCTCCACTGTGAGCATTATACTGTTCACATTGTCCTCCACTGTGTGCATTATTTGTTCACATTCTCCTCCACTGTGTACATTATACTGTTCACATTCTCCTCCACTGTGTGCATTATACTGTTCACATTCTCCTCCACTGTGTGCATTATACTGTTCACATTGTCCTCCACTGTGTGCATTATACTGTTCACATTCTCCTCCACTGTGTACATTATACTGTTCACATTCTCCTCCACTGTGTGCATTATATTGTTCACATTCTTCTCCACTGTGTGCACTATACTGTTCACATTCTCCTCCACTGTGTGCACTATACTGTTCACATTCTCCTCCACTGTGTGCATTATACTGTTCACATTCTCCTCCACTGTGTGCATTATACTGTTCACATTGTCCTCCACTGTGTACATTATACTGTTCACATTCTTCTCCACTGTGTGCATTATACTGTTCACATTCTCCTCCACTGTGTGCATTATACTGTTCACATTCTTCTCCTTTGTGTGCATTATACTGTTCACATTCTCCTCCACTGTGTGCATTATACTGTTCACATTCTTCTCCTTTGTGTGCATTATACTGTTCACATTCTCCTCCATCTCCAAACGGATTTACTCATTTGATCAGACATCAGGAGAGAAGTCTTCCTCTGTCGTCAGTTTGTGTCACTGTGTGTTCAGATTCAAATTTCTCAATGGCCTTTTGTGACGTTTTGTCCCCGTGCATTTGCTGTGGACTGTTTCAGTTTAAATACTATCTCCACCTTCTGGAAATCTTGTGCAAGAAAATTTCTCTTTTCTGTCACTGTCTTTGTTTCTTCCTTGCTCCTTTGTTTTCTGTTACCTCTTCCTATCATGAACTGCCTTGCTAGTTCATTCACCTGTATGTATTCTATAAAGCCTTAATGGTTTCTTTTAGGGTTGATAATTGGATACATTATTCACTGCATTTTTAATTCCAAGAAAGTGTGATGTGCAGAATAAATTTTAGGTAATTTAGGCCATATTTTCTGTTTTAGGTCGTTAGTTATGTTTACATTTGTATTCAGGTATGTTTTTAACCCCCTGGACAGAATGATGAACGCTAGGACTATATCCCTACATCATATGCATGAATGCACTGATATGTGGAGTTGATTTTCTTTTCTAGTTGTTAACATTTTCAAGGTCAACAAGGTTTTTGTATATGTTTTGAGATGGTTATAGGCCGGATATGGCTTTGTGCAATGGGCCGGGCTTTAAACAATGATGACAATGACAATTGTAATATCATTGTTATTGATTTTTCATAATGTCCTGTCAAAAAAACAGGAAATTGTTTCATATCGATCCACGCCTTCTGTATGACTGCAGTGGTTTTTTGAGTTATTTATGGACGGACATTGAATCATTAGTCTACTTCTGTGGTAGGTGCGGGTGCGGAAATCAGAATTCATTGGCACCGAAATGGTGCATACCGCTTGTGTGCCATGGAAACGTAGCCCTGCTTGCCAGCACGTGTTATTGTGCGTGATTTGTTTTTAACGTCTGTTGGAATTAACATGTGCTTATAGACAAACAGTTTTAGGGAAGAGTGTGTGGGGTAAAACTTGTTGTTTTAGTCTGGTAGTAATGCACAAACCGACAGGCCTTAATTAACGTGGCCAATAATTTGTTGTCTATGGTAAGAGTACCAATGACAGGATGTATGGCGTCTGTCTGTATAATTATAATTCGTATATGATGAAGTTACGTGATCACTGCGGTCACACCGACACTCAGTCTGATGGAACGATGTATGTGTGTGTGTGTGTGTGTGTGTGTGTGTGTGTGTGTGTGTGTGTGTGTGTGTGTGTGTGTGTGTGTGTGTGTGTGTGTGTGTGTGTGTGTGTGTGTTCGTTTCCTTCTTTGATTTAAGTCTGTTCGCTATGAGTGATATTAGACGGCGTGTGTGTGTGTGTGTGCGTGTGTGTGTGCGTGCGTGTGTGTGTGTGTGTGTCGTGTGTGTGTGTGTGTGTGTGTGTGTGTGTGTGTGTTGTGTGTGTGGTTGTGTGTTTTAGTATTGCTGCAAAGTGCTGATAACATCTCCTAGTCGCTTGTTGGTCAGTCCGCCATTCCAGTGTTTAAAACGAAATTGTTGTATGCTCTCTCCCGATCCTTGCTGGCCTCAGTAGCTCAAGTGGTTGAACTTGGGATTCACATAGTGATGGTTGTGGGTTTGAACCACGGGTGCACTACATAACAGCTGGCTTTCCTACTGTCCATCGCAACATAATTGTTGTTCTGGTGGTGTCGGAATGGGACGAATAAGTCCCCTTCCCACACTCCCATGGGATGGTTTCCTCTCGGTCATATCACTGAGGTGGATGCTGACGTAAAACTGAATCAAATTAATCAGTCATTTCTTGGACTGTGGTGTCCCAGCTTGACATGCAGTGCCGTGTCTCTGGCTAGATGGTCCTTGTGAAGCGGTGGTGGCTTACACATATCTGGAGAATGTGTTCTTCTGTCTAGATGTCAGCCAGGCCCGAGAGATACAGACACCTGCGTTGTTGATCAGGAAATTTGGGAACGCCCGTAGCGACTCCTCCGTGAAGTGGATGAAGCTTATCTGTGGAGTCCCAATGAACCGATAGTGCGCGCAAGGTTGGGTAGAAATTGGGGCTGAAAAACTGATGGGATCTGAACTTGCAACATTGCAGTTGTTAATCCGTTACGCTAACCACTAGCGCTGTGGCAGTTGGTACATTCCCATATTTGGCATGGAGTTAAAATCAAGGTCGGTCCGTTTAGAAAAAAAGATTAAATACTGACTTTGAAATTTGATGACGTTCTGTTACTAAAGTCTTCTACGTCAGTCATTTATATGACACAGAATCTTTCACGTCTCCCATCTGTCACATTAAAGTCTTTTACGTCAGCCGTATCTCACTGTAAAACCATCAACGTCAGCCATATTTCACATTGAACTCTTCTACATCAGCCATCTCTCATACTGAATGCTTCAGCCGTCAGCCATCTGTCATTGAACTCTGCATCCATCTCTCACACTGAACTCTTCTATGTCAGTCATCCCTGTCAGTGAACTCTTCTACGTCAGCCTTATCCCACGTTGAACTCTTCAGCCGTCAGCTGTCTCTTACATTGAACTCTTCAGCCGTGAGCTGTCTCTTACATTGAACTCTTCAGCCGTCAGCTGTCTTTTACATTGAACTCTTCAGCCGTCAGCTGTCTTTTTACATTGAACTCTTCAGCCATCAGCTGTCTTTTTACATTGAACTCTTAAACCGTTAGCTGTCTTTTACATTGAACTCTTCAGCCGTCAGCTGTCTCTTACATTGAACTCTTCAGCCGTCAGCTGTCTCTTACATTGAACTCTTCAGCCGTCAGTTGTCTCTTACATTGAACTCTTCAGCCGTCAGTTGTCTCTTACATTGAACTCTTCAGCCGTCAGTTGTCTCTTACATTGAACTCTTCAGCCGTCAGTTGTCTTTTTACATTGAATTCTTAAACCGTTAGCTGTCATTTACATTGAACTCTTAAACCGTTAGCTGTCTTTTACATTGAACTCTTCAGCCGTCAGCTGTCTTTTTACATTGAATTCTTCAGCCGTCAGCTGTCTCTTACATTGAACTCTTCAGCCGTCAGTTGTCTCTTACATTGAACGCTTAAACCGTTAGCTGTCTTTTACATTGAACTCTTAAACCGTTAGCTGTCTTTTACATTGAACTCTAAAACCGTTAGCTGTCTTTTACATTGAACTCTTCAGCCGTCAGTTGTCTCTTACATTGAACTCTTAAACCGTTAGCTGTCTTTTACATTGAACTCTTAAACCGTTAGCTGTCTTTTACATTGAACTCTTCAGCCGTCAGTTGTCTCTTACATTGAACTCTTAAACCGTTAGCTGTCTTTTACATTGAACTCTTAAACCGTTAGCTGTCTTTTACATTGAACTCTTAAACCGTCAGCTGTCTTTTACATTGAACTCTTAAACCGTTAGCTGTCTTTTACATTGAACTCTTCAGCCGTCAGCTGTCTTTTACATTGAACTCTTAAACCGTTAGCTGTCTTTTACATTGAACTCTTAAACCGTTAGCTGTCTTTTACATTGGACTCTTAAACCGTCAGCTGTCTTTTACATTGAACTCTTAAACCGTCAACTGTCTTTTACATTGAACTCTTAAACCGTTAGCTGTCTTTTACATTGAACTCTTCAGCCGTCAGCTGTCTTTTACATTGAACTCTTAAACCGTCAACTGTCTTTTACATTGAACTCTTAAACCGTTAGCTGTCTTTTACATTGAACTCTTCAGCCGTCAGCTGTCTTTTACATTGAACTCTTAAACCGTTAGCTGTCTTTTACAGTGAACTCTTAAACCGTTAGCTGTCTGTGGTGTCGTTAACGGGAACCACAGGCACTAATGGATACAAAACGTTTAAACTGCACAAATCTGACGTCACATTGATTAGAAGTTAATTTAGGACTTACTGGCTTTTATTCTTCTACGTCAAAATCATTGTAAATTTGACAAAATGGAAAGAAGTAAGTAAACATGTATGAAATAAAAATTCCATCGAGATTTCCAGCACAAAATTAGCACTCCCGACCTTCATCTGGAGAACTGGCCGTGCTTCATATATATCTCGGGGCGATGGCGGGTCTGAGGATTGTAATTCTCCTGTTTGTGTTTTACAGTGTGAGTAGTGGGAGCCCGGCAAGTGAAGGAAGAAAGGAGATCTGCAGATTTATTTTAGTGTGTCATAAGTAAATCTAGGACTATACTTTTCTTTTCTTACTTATACTGCTTATTAAGCCCGCACGGAGTGTAGGTCAAGCTATTAATTACAGTGGGAATACCCGAAGCGGTCGCGGAAAGTGAAAGTAGCGCAAGTGTAAACTGCATTGGCAAAGAATAAAAAACGCGGGATATAAATGAAATGGGAGGAAGAAACGTGCTGGAAGTCAACTGTGGATGCTAAACTGCACCTATACCGTCGGCCTCTTTACATCTCAGGAGATGATAGTCTGCACCAGGAGGTCTTGTGGTCATGACGTGCACTTTCTGCTGTGGCTGTGCAGGCCGATTCTTGAGTGGCAATCTCTATCACATCTGCCACATTCAAACTGAGTCGCTGTTGTCTGGTTTCTGGAACGTCGCCTGCGAAGAGCCCTTTTCTCATCTGCGCTTTCTGCTCTCCTCCTCTCCGCATTCACAACGCCTTGCTGAACGGCTGTCCTCCATGCCGCCCTGTCTTCCGCCAGAGTGTCCCAAGAGCCTGGGTCAATCCCCGAGCTTCTAAGGTCCTATACCATGCTTTATGTGATCAAGTACGGTACACAACAGGTCATCACATCAGGCTTCACGCCGTGGTGATCATTTCTTATTTGTGTAGGCGTGTTTCAGTTTCCTGCCCGTTTGCCACAGAACTCTTCAGCGACATAACGGCCGTCTGTCATCAGGCAGACTTCAGTCTCAAATTCTGTAGAAGAACCAGATGGACGGACAGAGAAACTGACACACACACGCAGAAAACGCGCTCGGGCGCACGCAGACGCACACACATAAGGACACACGCACACAAATTTGCTCCCGTCTGTCCATCTGTCCGTCCCTTGTC
>JAPXFY010000022.1:63280858-63395858 GCA_030674185.1 Monoplex corrugatus
AAGTATTGTTGTGAATACCAGTACCATCAACACAACGTATTGTTGTGAATACCAGTACCATCAACACAACGTATTGTTGTGAATACCAGTACCATCAACACAATGTATTGTTGTGAATACCAGTACCATCAACACAACGTATGGTTGTGAATACCAGTACCATCAACACAACGTATGGTTGTGAATACCAGTACCATCAACACAACGTATGTTGTGAATACCAGTACCATCATCACAACCACGAAATGAGTATATCCCTATAAGCTGCAGGTGTGCAATAGCTAAGTTGTTAAGACATCTGTCACAAGGGTAACTTGGCTTTAAGACGCACCAACTCTTTGGAGGCATGGGGTCGAATTCAGGTGGGAAAAGTGGAAAGAGGTGACGTCAGAAACGCCAGACTGCTTTGGAGGCACGGGTTCGACCCCCCCCCCCCAAAAAAAAGAAACAAAAAGAAAAAAAGCAGAAGAAGAAAAAAAGGGTAATTGTAGAAGGTTATGATCTGGATGTGCCCAGCCGCCTTAAGAGTGTAAGGAGTTCAGAGTCGAAACACTTGTTTGAGGGGAAGTTGGAGGTGTGTGTGGGGGAGGGCGGGGGGGGGGCGGTGTTTGTCTTGTGAGGACTTTCTACTGTTTACCTGTCCCCAGAGGGTCTTGCTTCTGTTGGCATATCAAGTGGTCCAGTGGAGGACTTCATTCATTCATTTCTGGAGTCAATAAAGCAGTATGTTTAATCCATCAGGTATGGGTTTCAGTTTGGTTTTCTCTTCAGAAGAAAGATTTACAGCAATTTTATGCTAACTTTATTGTTGTCACACGTCACAAAAACATTTTTTTTGTTCACATGATGTGATATAGCAGTGAAGAGGACATGATGGTTGGTGTTTGGAGTTTATTGTTTGGTCAAGAAGGATCCGTGGCACTATGACAGTTCCATATGCGCTCCACCCAAACCTGTCCGCTGTTATCTAGCAGACTCCCTGAACATGCGCAGAACGCTATGCACAATGTGTTGAAATTGGGGCGGGGGGGGGGGGGGAGGGGGCGGGGGGAGAAGGGCCTTTGAAACACTTAGCTTATACCACCGGAATGATGGAAACTTGAAGATCGACAGCATTTCATGGAAAAAGTATGTAGGAAAATTCATAACATATAAGAAGTTGAATTGAAATGGCTACAAGTACATATTGTACATAGAATTATTGGAACTAGTGTCATACTGAAAGAAATGTGACTTGAATATCTATTATTGTGATATTTGTTTGTTAACGAAAGATCATATATTGTGGATATGTTTTTATACGAAACGATTCTGGATAAGGCTCGAAGAAATCTTGAAATCAGAAAGTATCATCAGTGCAAATATTAGATTGACTGGAAAACTTGATATTGTTTGTAGTAGACGAAAATATGCACACATATTTGATACTGGATTTAATTATCCGTCTCCGAAAAATGTACATTCATAAATGCAAATTTGAAAAGGCTGTACCAAATATATTTCCTTTCAGAAGATATCTTGCCACAAAATACAGTGCAAAACTAAGCTGAACTTGTGCATCATTAATTAAAACGAAACGATTATCATTTTACCATTAATAGCAACCTAAACTTGATGCTGGCTATTTAATTTGTGATCAACATGCCGTCAGTGTATTGAAGTATGATTGTAATAATAATAATAATAATATATTTTATTTATATAGCGCAAAATCTTGACAAAATCAAATCTGAGCGCTGAGCGTAGACATGCATACATACCTACATACATATGAGCGTATACATGCATACATACATGCTTACATACTTACATACATAAATCTAAGCTGAGCGTATACATGCATACACACATACATACATAAATCTAAGCGTATACATACATACATACATACATACATACATACATACATACATACATACGTACGCACATGCATACATAATAATTACAGGGGCCAGTGGCTGGTGGTGTGCTTTAAGTTTGCGTAGGATTCAGAAATGACAACAACAAAGAATTTGGCACCTGATGGCAGTATTAGACATTCGATAGAATCACGCGATATGAAGCGGCGATGGCCTCAGGGGATTGTGAATCTGACTTAGTAACTAACTTCCCATGTATTCTGACAACTCTTTGTTATGATTTATGTAATCTTTTCTGGTTCTCATACATGTGCTTAAGCGTATGAATATTTTGTATCGATTGGAATTTTTCTTATGATACAATTGTCATTACGCTTTGATTTTATTGTTTGTATTGGCATTACTATGTTGAAAATGAAGTTTTAAAAAGTTTGTGAAAAAAGGTCAGGTGGACAGCGAGCAGGCCAGATTTTTTTTCAATGTTCCGGGCTGGGACTGAACTCGAGACATACGATCTTGAGTCAATGGCTCCATGGAAAGAACCAACCAGCCCGCGTGAATAAAAGTGTGACCCACCTTAGTGTCGAATCCGGGGAGTTGAACCCTCACCTTTTGCGTTATGAGCCAGGTGTTCTGATAACTAGTGCATATGTATAGTGAGCTAATGGGCCAGTGGCTGGTGGTGTGCTTTAAGTTTGCGTAGGATTCAGAAATGACAACAACAAAGAACTTGGCACCTGATGGCAGTATTAGACATTCGATAGAATCACGCGATATGAAGCGGCGATGGCCTCAGGGGATAATTTGTAATGCAACAAACATTTTACGGTCGTTTCCCTTGCGTGTTTCTCCGCCGAGTTTGTTTCTGATGATAAAACGACCTTACGTGAGGAAGAATCATAAAAGGACAGCGTGAAACGTGGACCAGGTGAGAACAAAAGCCTGTAATGTGTACATAGTCAGGTTATTATGGACGATGAAAGAAAGCGAAGATGTTTTACATCACGTTTTGTCTCCCCTTTCCTAGACATGTATTCCGCGTTGCTTCAGCAGTTTCACTGTCATGCGAGGAGAAGGCTGGGGTGTGGGGAAGTCATTCGTCTGTTACAACAGTTCCTGCAGTTTATTCTCGTATGATATGACACGGACGCCTTCTTTGTGTCCACTGTCTTGTTTTTTTTCATTTTTGTCCAATTTCTTCAATGTTTCTGTCATTGTCATCTGTTATGTTTCAACATAATTGTACTTTTCAGTTGTTAATTTTCTATTTAAAAAAATCCCATACAGGCCTGTACTTGAGATTCTCGATAAATTGTGTATAGATAATGATTTGTAAATATTTTGGTTGTTTACGCTTGCGTATAATTCTGGGGGGTTTGTGAGGGCTTTATCGTACAAGATGGGTTTAGTTTTCGTTGGTAGCTCCACCCCCCCCCCCCCAGTCAACATTTTGATAATGATATGAACATGATATAAAGTTGAACAGAAGGGTGTCTACAATCAGTCTTTGCCGAAAATCACCAATAAACTGTGTCTCATCACCAGCTCCTTGGAAAAATCAAACGTCACCAAACCCATATTCATTCAGACACATACGTATACTAGCAACCCAATTATTCTTACCTTCAAATAGCATCTTATAGGATTTTTTCGGCAGTGTATTGTCTTCCATGTGCAATAGTTTTTACCAAAATTGAATACATCGTACTACTGAATGAACAAACAATAGGTATCTGTTTGTTTCTCCATATACTAAATCATTAGATGTGCGTTTATCCAGTCCTAAATATTTTTTCAAAGCAAATAAGTATACAGCTTCACAATGCATAACTGCCTTATGTAATCCCCAAATTTCTGCTCCATACAGCAAAATTGGCTGTATTTGTGGATCAAATATTTTAACAAGTAAATCAAACGAATTATTATTCATAATACACAAACGGCGCGGAAGCACAAAGCTATCTCTGGTATGCTGCAGTCTACCTGGTGTTTTTGCACAGATAAGGGCTCTGGAACCAGGAATAAGCGTTTTAAGTCAGACTCGACACACGTTTGTCAACACTTCAATGCCGGAAGTAGGCTCCCCGAGAGAGAGAGAGAGAGAGAGAGAGAGAGAGAGAGAGAGAGAGAGAGAGAGAGAGAGAGAGGGGGGGGGAACTGCATGTTAACTGTCAACACAGAAGACGATAGTTTCTCCTAACAAACGGCTGAGCCAGATGAAATCGATGTTTCTTTTGAAATCCCCATGCACATTAGCTTGCTGTTGTTTTCCGATGTTTCTTTTGTTTCCTTGTGTTTCTGTTGAGCTATGTCACGACCAGAGAGCAGTGTTTCCTTCCGTGGCAAATATCCATGATGTCAGTGTCCAGACAACTTTCTGTGTGATCATATTCAGTGACCTTCGCCTTACGAACTTTTGGTTTTGTTTTAATTTTTGAGGAGTAAGTGCTTAGACGGTTGTAGATTTGAAGTTAGTGGTTATTTCGATCAGTTGCACTTTACCTGTACTCGTAAACGTAGAAAAAATGAAGACGATGGCGTTTTGAACTTTGTCACATTTTTTTACGTGATTTGAAAAACCAAACTGCTTTTTACTTCTAATTAGGCTTTTAGTGCTATGATGTCATATGTTTATTCATGGTCATGCAATTAAAGATTGATGTTTTAGAATTGTGTGGATTGTTTTTGTCGACAGTACTACTAATAGAACTCGGTTCTGTAGAGTCTTTCCCACAGTCGTCGATACACAATAGTCCAACACCTCAGGGGTCGGCTCTGTCTTCTTTTCCCTTCTCGGTGCACACATCTGCTGGTGGAACAAATAAACAGGAGTCTTGTCCAGCAGACAGGCTTGCAGACGACATTGGTCTGTCTGATTTGACCACTGATGATGACGACTACCGCCACAGACGTGCAGTTGATCGACGTGTGTGTTGGGTGGCGTGACGTAAATTATTTGCATTTAAGTGTTGGTGAAACAGAGAGGATAAAGAATCAGAAAGAAGAGAAATGATGGGGAAAAAAAACCCAACAACGAAATACACACAGTTGAGAGAGTCAAGATATACAAATCTTGTAATTTGACACTTGGTTATGTCACATAGGGAATAAAAACGCGGATAACGTGAAGAAAGTTGGCACCAGTCCTGTGTTTTAAGGAACTCATACGTTTTATCAACTGTTGCATACATTTCGCGCTTTATGTGTAGTTCAACAAAAATAAGCAGAATATGCTTTAACTAGTGTTTTCAATGACATATAAATTTGCCGTTTGGGGGAAAAAAAAGCAGACCGATGTTATTTGGGTAAAAGCAAGCGGACACACAGGCAGTCGCCAGCCAGCAGACAGGTGACAGACGGATTGCACTTTGCGTGACGATATCCAAGACTTCAGCCCGGAGTTTATATCTAGATGGATTGACGTGAGTGTCACGGACTACAGCTGCGCGCGACAAGCCAGCCATCAGTTATTGTTTTTGAATTTTCCATGTTTGCATTTTATGTTTTTTTTTTCTCATGACAGCAATTATTGCCAAAGTTCTGATACAGCTAAATTAGATAATTAATTAAAGGGATCAAAATTTACACATACCATAGGGAAAGGGACTTTTCAGTTTTAATGATTGAAAAGAAATTCCAGTATTTTATATATATATATATATATATTATATATCTAATATATCTATATATTTATATATATCTATATATCTATATCTTATATCTTATATATATATAAGCATTTATTCCTTACTTTGGATAAAATCAGTTATACTGATTAACAGAGCTGATAGTAAGATCTTCAGAAATTGTTTGTGATGTAGGAAGTTTGATTAAATGGTTCTTTGGGTGTTTATTCATTTATCTATTTTGCTCTTTTTTTTGCAGACAGTGTCGCCTTCTTTTGGTAACGCAGAAAATAAATTGTAGTTATGACGCTAGAGATTTAAAGTAACTTCATGTATTTGCGTTATTTGTGAACATGGCGCAAAGTCTTGGTCTTTTTTTTCCCCCAAACACAGGGCGTGCAACTAGCGTTTCTTTCTGAACATCTGTATCTGTCGGGTTACGTGGTGTTGTGTGGCAGTGTTTTCTTGTTGTTGCTGCGGTTTTTTTTTTTGTCTGTGAAACGTGGCTGCTCCTCCTTCCTTCCACCCCCCCCCCCCATCCCACGGGTTGTAATAACAGCTCGTCACATTCAGTCTTCCCCACCCATCGTTACTGTACAAATAATATCGTTTATGTTTTGAGCTGAACTCTTACTTCACAATTTTGAAGCTGGTTATTGTTGTGGCTGCTTCAACGAGCACTTTATGCACACTACATACAGTGGATGTATTCTAATATCTCCTTTTTCTTTTTGTCTAAAATCACTTTAGTGAATAGACATTAAATCAAATACCACCACCACCACCTACAGTGTTTAGCGTCTAATGTGAAAGACTAGCACTAAAGCCACCGCTCTAGGTCTACACTTTAGCGTACAGAAAACAGGGACAGATGATGTAGAAGTCTCCGTCCTAACCAGGTATCGTAAGTGCTTCTGACCACGAGGCCACCACTGTACAAAGCGGTAGAGCATCTTTGTAAACCTGATTGTGCAGGAACTGTTGAAACATCTGACATTGATACAGTATTGATGTTTCTGATTCGTTGGATGTCTTGGTGACTATCTATCTATCTATCTATCTATCTATCTATCTATCTATCTATCTGTCTGTCTGTCTGTCTGTCTGTCTATCTATCTATCTGTCTATCTGTCTATCTATCTGTCTATCTATCTATCTATCTATCTATCTATCTATCTATCTATCTATGTATCAGTGTGTCTGTCTTTCTATCTATCTGTCTATCAGTGTGTCTGTCTCTCTATCTGTCTATCTGTCTATCTATCTATCTATCTATCTATCTATCTATCTGTCTATCTATCTATCTATCTATCTATCTATCTATCTATCTATCAGTGTGTCTGTCTGTCTATCTGTCTGTCTATCTATCTATCTATCTATCTATCTATCTATCTGTCTATCTATCTATCTATCTATCTATCTGTCTATCTATCTATCTGTCTATCTATCTATCTATCTATCTATCTATCAGTGTGTCTGTCTGTCTCTATCTGTCTGTCTATCTATCTATCTATCTATCTATCTATCTATCTATCTATCTATCTATCTGTCTATCTATCTATCTGTCTATCTATCTATCTATCTGTCTATCTATCTATCTTCTGTCTATCTATCTATCAGTGTGTGTCTGTCTCTCTATCTGTCTATCTATTTATCTGTCTGCCTTGTCTATCTGTCAGTCTTATCTGTCTACCAATCTGGTTGTCTAATTTGATATCTGCCTGCTCACGTGCGCATTCGCCCTTTCACCACCCATCCAGCTGTCTATTGATTAGTCTGTCTGTCCGCATGTTTATGTGTGCGTGTGTGTGCGCGTATGTTTGTATGTGTGTGTGTGTGTGTGTGTGTGTGTGTGTGTGTGTGTGTGTGTGTGTGTGTGTGTGTGTGTGTGTGTGTGTGTTTATCCATCCATTTATTCATTGACTGCGGTGTCCGGTTTATGCCTGTTAGATCTTCCTGGTCTGTGTAAATAAAGAGTCACGCCGTTCATAAATTGCACAGTTCCATGTTCAGATAGCATTGAGGCCACGTCAGTAATGACGGAGTTCCCTGTTAATGTAGTATTGACGTCAGTAATGACAGAATTCCGTGTTAATGTAGTATTGATGTCAGTAATGACAGAATTCCCTCTTGAGATTGTATTGACTTCAGTAATGACAAAGAATTCCCTGTCAAGATGATATTGACGTCCGTAATGACATAGTTCTCTGTTAAGATGATATTGACGTCAATAATGAATTCCCTGATAAGATTGTATTGACGTCAGTAATGCGTTCTCTGTTAAGATTGTATTGACGTCAGTAGTGAGTTCCCTGTTGAAAATGTATTGACGTCGGCAATGATTTTCCTATTAAAACAGTATTGACGTCAACAATGAGTTCTCTGTTAAGATTGTATTGACGTCACTAATGAGTTCCCTGTTAAGATTTTATTACGTCACTAATGAGTTCCCTGTTAAGATTTTATTGACGTCACTAATGAGTTCCCTGTTAAGATTTTATTGACGTCAGTAATGAGTTCCCTGTTAGGATAGTACTGAGATCGGCAATGACAAGTGCTTCTATTTTACTATATTGACATGAATAGTGATAGCAGTGCTTTCTTTCAGTCTTTCTTTCAACGTGTTTGCTCTGCCGTGATTTTAGGTAGACATAAGAATCGTTTGGCATCGGTATTATAAGACACATTAGTCCTAAGTCAAGGTCTTGTCAGCATATTGGATGTATAATTATGTCCTAAGTCAAGGTCTTGTCAGCATATTGGATGTATATGTCCTAAGTCAAGATCTTGTCAGCATATTGGATGTATATGTCCTAAGTCAAGATCTTGTCAGCATATTGAATGTATATGTCCTAAGTCAAGATCTTGTCAGCATATTGGATGTATATGTCCTAAGTCAAGATCTTGTCAGCATATTGGATGTATAATTATGTCCTAAGTCAAGGTCTTGTCAGCATATTGGATGTATAATTATGTCCTAAGTCAAGATCTTGTCAGCATATTGGATGTATAATTATGTCCTAAGTCAAGGTCTTGTCATCATATTGGATGTATAATTATGTCCTAAGTCAAGGTCTTGTCATCATATTGGATGTATATGTCCTAAGTCAAGGTCTTGTCATCATATTGGATGTATAATTATGTCCTAAGTCAAGATCTTGTCAGCATATTGGATGTATATGTCCTAAGTCAAGATCTTGTCAGCATATTGGATGTATATGTCCTAAGTCAAGATCTTGTCAGCATATTGGATGTATATGTCCTAAGTCAAGGTCTTGTCATCATATTGGATGTATATGTCCTAAGTCAAGGTCTTGTCATCATATTGGATGTATATGTCCTAAGTCAAGATCTTGTCAGCATATTGGATGTATAATTATGTCCTAAGTCAAGATATTGTCAGCATATTGGATGTATAATTATGTCCTATGTCAAGATCTTGTCAGCATATTGGATGTATAATTATGTCCTAAGTCAAGATATTGTCAGCATATTGGATGTATATGTCCTAAGTCAAGGTCTTGTCAGCATATTGGATGTATATGTCCTTAGTCAAGATATTGTCAGCATATTGGATGTATAATTATGTCCTATGTCAAGATCTTGTCAGCATATTGGATGTATATGTCCTAAGTCAAGGTCTTGTCAGCATATTGGATGTATAATTATGTCCTATGTCAAGATCTTGTCAGCATATTGGATGTATAATTATGTCCTATGTCAAGATCTTGTCAGCATATTGGATGTATATGTCCTAAGTCAAGGTCTTATCAGAATATTGGATGTATATGGAGTCTTATTATGGCTTATGCCATGATCGTCATTAATCTTTTTTCTTTCTTTCACGTGGCATCTGTGAGTCGACGCATATGGAATTTATCCCAACTTAACTGAAACAAATGTAGATAGGCATGGCTTCTCTCTTCCCGCCCTAGGCCACCTCAAGAGAAATACCAGCTGAACACTTACTGAAGAAATCTATAACAAGAACGACACAGTAGGACTCTGAAAGTAAAACCGTGCGATCGGTAAAATGAAGGACTGCTAGGTATGATAGCTACAGCATGTTCATTGTTAGAATGAACAGAACTTGTCAAGGTAAGAGTTTACAGTTGGATATTGGCGACGTGATGAATGGGTGGTCAGGACACCAGTCTTTCTGTTGCAAGGTCTGGGTTTTGAACCTGCTTGGGTACTGTCTTGAGGGGTGGGGTGGGGATGAAAGGTGAAGATTTTGCTGATTTCCAGGTCAACATATGTACAGGTCTGCTAGCACCTGAATCCCCTTCATGTGTGCGTATGCACGCTAAAGATCCTACGGCAGTTGAAAGTCGTGAAGAGAAGGGTATTCGCCTGACTGCCCTGGTATAAAACATTGGAGAGATTTCCCAGGTCCCTCCCCTTGAAGGCCAATTTGCCTTCTTGCCTTCTACGACATTGCCTTCTTGCCTTCTTCAGTCGTAGTTAGAAAATAGGTTTCGTTGCTTTGCAGCGACACGGTCTCAACTGGGAGAGCTGCCCGAGTTTCACATGGTAACTCCAGTGTGTGATAAAAGAAATGACTATGACTGAAAACATCAAATACTCAATGTTTAAGATCCCGTAAGCCAAACTGGTGTTCTGTGGCTTATGGAAATACAAAACACCCACCATGGATACCCCCGAAAAACCATGATAGCCTTATGGCGGGGTGAAAACAACTGCCGTACACGTACAGTCCAACTCTTATATTCCAGTGCAAGTGGAATTTTCAGCCCACGAATGACAAGAGGAAAAAAAAAACCAACCATAGCCTAGCTATTCTTACAGCCTCCCTCATTATATAAACATTGTTGCATAAAATCCAGATTTTGTACTTTTTAAGGTAACTGTGATTTTAAAGAAGCTTCAGTTGAATTGAAACTTGATAGGCATAGAGGACGATGTTAGTTTCTTCCCCACAGTGAAAACAGATTTTAAATACTGTCAGAAATTCCGGTGCAAAAAGATTTTAGAAATTGTCAACAGTTCCTGAGAATGAGCTGTATACATACTTTTCTTGAAAAGTGAGTGCTAATATTTTTACCTTTGTACATTTGACGTTGACTTAAGTACCTAGGCACCTTACCTTTCAAAACTTAACGCTTTCGAGTCTTCAACAGTTCACACGTTTTATTAGATTTGGTTAATGTCCACCCATCAAAAGCTGTTTTATTGAACATTTCTCTTTGTGTGTGTGTGTGTGTGTGTGTGTGTGTGTGTGTGTGTGTGTGTGTGTGTGTGTGTGTGTGTGTGTGTGTGTGTGTGTGTGTGTGTGTGTGTGTGTGTGTGTCTCTGTTTCTCTTTCTTTGTCTCTTGTCTCTCTGTCTGTCTCTGTCTCTGTCTCTCTCTCTCTCTCTCTCCTCTCTCTCTCTCTCTCCCCCACCCTCCATCCCTTCCTCTCTCTCACACACCTCAAAGACACACACACATGTATAGGTGCACAGAGAAATTTACATACATGTGTGTGTGCGCGCGCGTGTGTGTGTGCGTAGTGTTGTGTTGTGTGTTGTGTGTGTGTGTGTGTGTGTGCGCGTGCGCGCGTGTGTGTGTGGAACCTCGGCTAATGGTATTAACATTTGGTTTCTGTCATGTTTATGGTGTATCCCTGTCACACAGCCTTTGTATCGTAACTTGTATGATATTGATCGACACTGCATTGTGACACTCTCTGGAGCATACTGGTGAATACAAACTGCCTGTGTGCCTGGTGAACTGTGTTGGGGTCACTGATGACGACTATACATGGTCTACAGTGAAGAAGTCCTTGCATCCACTTTTATTACGGGCCAGTGAACAGTTAGGGCATTTCAGGCTGTATATATCACACACCACCACCACAACACCTCACCGCATAGCATTTCAGGGCTGTTATACTACTACCACCACCACCACCCACACACCACACACCACCACACGCACACCTGACCCATAGATGCATTTCAGGGCTGTTATACTACTACCACCACCACCACAACCAACACCGTTCACCAACATCATGACACACACCACCACCACACGCACCCCTCACCACCAAAGACACCTCCAAAACATCAACAAAGAATGGACCAGTTCGCCTTTCATAAGAATACATCCTTCCCAAAATCGCTTGTCAAATGTTAAACAAAATAAGATCAATGAGACAGAAGACCAAACCACTGAGCCTTCCTTGCTAACCTGCCATCTCCAGGTTTCATAATAACTAAACAGAATCGATAAAATGCAGAAGATAGACACACACACGCGCACGCACGCACACCACACACACACACACACACACACACACACACACACACACACACACACACACACACACACACACACACACACACACCTCTCTCTCTCTATCTCTCACCCATACACGCATATGCTCAGTCATTTCACACACACACACACACACACACACACACACACACACACACACACACGCACGCACGCACGCACGCAGCACGCACGCACGCACACACGCAGAATGGACGGTGAGCGCCCATCCCAATGTTTACAACCGCATTATTCAGGCAGCAGTATAGAGTAGTTCAGCATGCATCCCAAGGATTTCACAGGGAGTAACGAGACAAATGGACCTGAAGGCAGAAAGATGAGATGGCAGAAAGATCGAAGGGGACTGAAAAACCAAGAAAGCAGATAGAAAAGAGGATGTTTGTAACATGCCATATACAATTAGATGTAAGGAGATAGAAAAAGGATGTTTGTAACATGCCACATAGATGTAAGGAGATAGAAAAGAGGATGTTTGTAACATGCCATATAGTGTAAGGAGATAGAAAATAGGATATTTGTAACATGCCATATAGTGTAAGGAGATAGAAAAGAGGATTTTGTAACATGCCATATAGATGTAAGGAGATAGAATAGATATTTGTAAATGCATATAGGTTAAGGAGATAGAAATAGATTTTGTAACATGCCATATAGATGTAAGGAGATAGAAAAGAGGATTTTGTAACATGCCATATAGATGTAAGGAGATAGAAAATAGGATTTTGTAACATGCATATAGGTGTAAGGAGATAGAAAATAGGATTTTGTAACATGCCATATAGATGTAAGGAGATAGAAAAGAGGATATTTGTAACATGCCATACAATAGATTAAGGAGATAGAAAATAGGATGTTTGTAACATGCCATATAGGTGTAAGGAGATAGAAAATAGGATATTTGTAACATGCCATATAGATGTAAGGAGATAGAAAAGAGGATGTTTGTAACATGCATATGGTAAGGAGAAGAAAATAGGATGTTTGTAACATGCCATATAGTGTAAGGAGATAGAAAATAGGATGTTTGTAACATGCCACATAGATGTAGAGTAGAAAATAGGATGTTTGTAACATGCCAATAGATGTAAGGAGATAGAAATAGGATGTTTGTAACATGCCACATAGATGTAAGGAGATAGAAAAAGGATGTTTGTAACATGCACATAGATGTAAGGAGGTAGAAAATAGGATGTTGTAACACAAAGAGTAAAAGAAAATAGAGTTGAAAGCCACATAGATGTAAGGAGTAGA
Organism: Monoplex corrugatus; assembly: GCA_030674185.1. Taxonomy (NCBI): domain Eukaryota; kingdom Metazoa; phylum Mollusca; class Gastropoda; order Littorinimorpha; family Ranellidae; genus Monoplex; species Monoplex corrugatus. The sequence continues at coordinate 63,293,895 of JAPXFY010000022.1, forward strand.
AAAAGGATGTTTGTAACATGGCATATGGAATTAGACGGGCGGCGAATGGGCATCACAGTGTTTACACACGACATAGGCCTGAAAGTAAAGCAGACCAACTACGCATTTGAAGGATTCCATGTGGAGACGGCCAGGAAACCGATGAAGGAAATGGACAAATGGACTGGTAAGCAGTTCAAAGACTTGACAGAGGAAAGGCAGAAAGAAAAGAGCAGATGGAAAAGATGAAAGAGGGGTAACAAAGCAGTTAAACAAAAATGAAAGAAGAGGAAAAGAGCAAATAGAAAAGGTGACAGAAAAAAATGAAAGAGAGGTAACAAAGCAGACAGAAAAAAATGAAAGAGGGATAACAAAGCAGATAGAAAAAAATGAAGGAAGAGCAAGAGATTTAAAAGAAAAGGTGAAAGAAGACAACGAAAGCAGATAGAAAAAGGTGAAAGAAGACGAAGAAAGCAGATAGAAAAGATGAAAGACAAAGAAAGCAGATAGAAAAGATGAAAGAAGACAAAGAAAGCAGATAGAAAAGATGAAAAGACAAAGAAAGCAGATAGAAAAGATGAAAGAAGACAAAGAAAAGCAGATAGAAAAGGTGAAAGAAGACAAAGAAAGCAAAGAAAAGGTGAAAGACAAAGAAAGCAGATAAAGAAAAGATGAAAGAGATAAAAGAAAGACAAAGCAATAGAAAAGGTGAAAGAAGACAAAGAAAGCAGATAGAAAAGGTGAAAGAAGACAAAGAAAGCAGATAGAAAAGATGAAAGAAGACAAAGAAAGCAGATAGAAAAGATGAAAGAAGACAAAGAAAGATAGAAAAGATGAAAGAAGACAAAGAAAGCAGATAGAAAAGGTGAAAGACAAAGAAAGCAGATAGAAAAGATGAAAGAAGACAAAGAAAGCAGATAGAAAAGGTGAAAGAAGACAAAGAAAGCAGATAGAAAAGATGAAAGAAGACAAAGAAAGCAGATAGAAAAGATGAAAGAAGACAAAGAAAGCAGATAGAAAAGTGAAAGAAGACAAAGAAAGCAAATAGAAAAGGTGAAAGAAGACAAAGAAAGCAGATAGAAAAGATGAAAGAAGTAAGAAAGCAATAGAAAAGATCAAGAGTGAAAAGCAAATAGAAAAGATAGAAAGAAGTGAAACAGCAAATAGAAAAGATGAAAGAAGTGAAACAGCAAATAGAAAAGATGAAAGAAGTGAAAAGCAAATAGAAAAGGTGAAAGAAGTGAAACAGCAAATAGAAAAGATACAAGAAGTGAAACAGCAAATAGAAAAGATGAAAGAAGTGAAAAGCAAATAGAAAAGATGAAAAGAAGTGAAACAGCAAATAGAAAAGGTGAAAGAAGTGAAACAGCAAATAGAAAAGATACAAGAAGTGAAACAGCAGATAGAAAAAGATACAAGAAGTGAAACAGCAAATAGAAAAGATACAAGAAGTGAAACAGCAAATAGAAAAGGTGAAAGAAGTGAAACAGCAAATAGAAAAGATACAAGAAGTGAAACAGCAATAGAAAAGATGAAAGAAGTGAAACAGCAAATAGAAAAGATGAAAGAAGTGAAAACAGCAAATAGAAAAGATGAAAGAATGAAACAGCAAATAGAAAAGATGAAAGAAGTGAAACAGCAAATAGAAAAGATACAAGAAGTGAAACAGCAAATAGAAAAGATAAAAGAAGTGAAACAGCAAATAGAAAAGATAAAAGAAGTGAAACAGCAAATAGAAAGATACAGAAGTGAAACAGCAAATAGAAAAGATAGAAAAGTGAAACAGCAAATAGAAAAGATACAAGAAGTGAAACAGCAGATAGAAAAGATACAAGAAGTGAAACAGCAAATAGAAAAGATACAAGAAGTGAAACAGCAGATAGAAAAGATAAAAGAAGTGAAAACAGCAAATAGAAAAGATACAAGAAGTGAAACAGCAAATAAAAGATACAAGAAGTGAAACAGCAAATAGAAAAGATCAAGAAGTGAAAACAGCAGATAGAAAGATACAAGAAGTGAAACAGCAGATAGAAGAAAAGATACACAGAAGTGAAACAGCAGATGAAAAGATAAAGAAGTGAAACAGCAGATAGAAAAGATACAAGAAGTGAAACAGCAGATAGAAAAGATACAAGAAGTGAAACAGCAGATAGAAAAGATACAAGAAGTGAAACAGCAGATAGAAAAGATACAAGAAGTGAAACAGCAGATAGAAAAGATAAAAGAAGTGAAACAGCAGATAGAAAAGATACAAGAAGTGAAACAGCAAATAGAAAAGATACAAGAAGTGAAACAGCAAATAGAAAAGATACAAGAAGTGAAACAGCAAATAGAAAAGATAACAAGAAGTGAAACAGCAGATAGAAAAGATACAAGAAGTGAAACAGCAAATAGAAAAGATACAAGAAGTGAAACAGCAGATAGAAACGGTGAAAGAAGTGAAACAGCAAATCGAAAAGATAAAAGAAGTGAAACAGCAAATAGAAAAGGTGACATGAGAGCAACAAATCCAATAGAAAAGATTAAAGAAGACAAAGCAGATAGAAAAGACGAAAGAAGAGACACAGCAGATAGAAAAGAAGAGAAACAGAGCAGACAGAGAAGATGAAAGAAGAGAAAAAGCAGATAGAAAAGATGAAAGAAGACAAATAAACAAGATAGAAAAGTTGGGAAAAAAGTCAAACAGGCAGATAGAACAATGAACGAGGAGAAAGAAAGCGGATAGAAAAGTTGAAGGAAGTCAAAGAAACAAAGCCAACAGAAGAGATGAAAGACAACACACAAACAGAGCAGATCGAAAAGCATATCTTGCAGAACAGACGGTGTTCCTGGTGTAGTGGATTGCGAATGCCACCCCTTGTTTGCAATCTCATTACGTAGGCGCCAGATTGGAGCAGTCTTGTATGCATCTTTGAGACGGCACATACAAGGCTTTCAGGAAAACAATGAGGCTGTGGACCTTTAGACGCAGAAACGGAAATGACGGAAATATTGACAAAGACAGAAAGACAGCGGAGATAGCGAAGAGGTTGTTTGAGGCTTACTACACCCAGAAAAAAAAAAGCGCTACTAAAAAGGAGTGTTTGTCTATACCACGCACAGAAAATGGGGCTGCTTTTAAAAGGATGTTCGTGTATGCTACAGAAGTAAATGGGTCTACTTAAAAAGGGTGTTTAACCCTAAACACGTAGAAATGGGGTTAGGAAAAAGGGGTGTTCGTTTCTACCTCAGAAAATAGGGTTAATAATAAAAAAAAAAAGGATGCTCGTTTATACCACACAGAAATACATTTACAAAAAAAAAAAAAAAAAAAAAGTTAATACCACGCACGGTAAATGGAGTTCCATAAAAAGAGTATGCCTGCATGTCACACACAGAAGTGGGATTACTAGGAAGGAGTGTGTGTACAATCGTAGTGTGTCATTACTAGAAAGGAGTGTGTGTACAATTGTAGTGTATCATTACTAGAAAGGAGTGTGTACAATCGTAGTGTATCATTACTAGAAAGGAATGTGTACAATCGTAGTGTGTCATTACTAGAAAGGAGTGTGTGTACAATGGTAGTGTATCATTACTAGAAAGGAGTGTGTGTACAATGGTAGTGTATCATTACTAGAAAGGAGTGTGTGTACAATGGTAGTGTATCATTACTAGAAAGGAGTGTGTGTACAATGGTAGTGTATCATTACTAGAAAGGAGTGTGTGTACAATTGTAGTGTATCATTACTAGAAAGGAGTGTTTGTACAATTGTAGTGTGTCATTACTAGAAAGGAGTGTGTGTACAATCGTAGTGTATCATTACTAGAAAGGAGTGTTTGTACAATTGTAGTGTGTCATTACTAGAAAGGAGTGTGTGTACAATCGTAGTGTATCATTACTAGAAAGGAGTGTGTACAATTGTAGTGTATCATTACTAGAAAGGAGTGTGTGTACAATTGTAGTGTATCATTACTAGAAAAGAGTGTTTGTACAGTCGTTATGTATCGTTACTAGAAAGGAGTGTTTGTACAATTGTAGTGTATCATTACTAGAAAGTGTTTGTACAATTGTAGTGTATCATTACTAGAAAGGAGTGTTTGTACAATTGTAATGTATCATTACTAGAAAGGAGTGTTTGTACAATTGTAGTGTATCATTACTAGAAAGGAGTGTTTGTACAATTGTAGTGTATCATTACTAGAAAGGAGTGTTTGTACAATTGTAGTGTATCATTACTAGAAAGGAGTGTTTGTACAATTGTAGTGTATCATTACTAGAAAGGAGTCTGTGTAAATCGTTGTGTATCATTACTAGAAAGGAGTGTTTGTACAATCGTTGTGTATCATTACTAGAAAGGAGTGTTTGTACAATCGTTGTGTATCATTACTAGAAAGGAGTGTGTGTACAATGGTAGTCTATCATTACTAGAAAGGAGTGTGTGTACAATCGTTGTGTATCATTACTAGAAAGGAGTGTGTGTACAATGGTAGTGTATCATTACTAGAAAGGAGTGTGTGTACAATGGTAGTGTATCATTACTAGAAAGCAGTGTGTGTACAATGGTAGTGTATCATTACTAGAAAGGAGTGTGTGTACAATGGTAGTGTATCATTACTAGAAAGGAGTGTGTGTATAAAGGTAGTGTATCATTACTAGAAAGGAGTGTGTGTACAATGGTAGTGTATCATTACTAGAAAGCAGTGTGTGTACAATGGTAGTGTATCATTACTAGAAAGGAGTGTGTGTACAATGGTAGTGTATCATTACTAGAAAGGAGTGTGTGTATAAAGGTAGTGTATCATTATTAGAAAGGAGTGTGTGTACAATGGTAGTGTATCATTACTAGAAAGGAGTGTGTGTACAATGGTAGTGTATCATTACTAGAAAGGAGTCTGTGTACAATGGTAGTGTATCATTACTAGAAAAGAGTGTGTGTATAAAGGTAGTGTATCATTACTAGAAAGGAGTCTGTGTACAATGGTAGTGTATCATTACTAGAAAGGAGTCTGTGTACAATGGTAGTGTATCATTACTAGAAAGGAGTGTGTGTACAATGGTAATGTATCATTACTAAAAAGGAGTGTTTGTACAATCGTAGTGTATCATTACTAGAAAGGAGTGTGTGTACAATGGTAATGTATCATTACTAGAAAGGAGTGTGTGTACAATGGTAGTGTATCATTACTAGAAAGGAGTGTGTGTACAATCGTAGTGTATCATTACTAGAAAGGAGTGTTTGTACAATTGTAGTGTATCATTACTAGAAAGGAGTGTGTGTACAATGGTAGTGTATCATTACTAGAAAGGAGTGTGTGTATAAAGGTAGTGTATCATTACTAGAAAGGAGTCTGTGTACAATGGTAGTGTATCATTACTAGAAAGGAGTCTGTGTACAATGGTAGTGTATCATTACTAGAAAGGAATGTGTGTACAATGGTAATGTATCATTACTAAAAAGGAGTGTTTGTACAATCGTAGTGTATCATTACTAGAAAGGAGTGTGTGTACAATGGTAATGTATCATTACTAGAAAGGAGTGTGTGTACAATGGTAGTGTATCATTACTAGAAAGGAGTGTGTGTACAATCGTAGTGTATCATTACTAGAAAGGAGTGTTTGTACAATCGTAGTATATCATTACTAGAAAGGAGTGTGTGTACAATGGTAGTGTATCATTACTAGAAAGGAGTGTTTGTACAACTGTAGTGTATCATTACTAGAAAGGAGTGTGTGTACAATGGTAATGTATCATTACTAGAAAGGAGTGTGTGTACAATTGTAGTGTATCATTACTAGAAAGGAGTGTGTGTACAATCGTAGTTTATCATTACTAGGAAGTAGTGTTTATACAATCGTTGTGTATCACTTTTCCAAAGTGGAGCTAAAAGAAAAGCAATGCTAGCAGCAAAGTAACCGGGGTTATGACGACTGTGCCTGATCAAACGGCATCGGCATCGGTAAAGACAACTGCGCTTGTTCGGCAGTATTGACATGGACCACAACCACCAGGCTTATCTGACAGAGTCCTTATTGGATGTGAAGTAAAACATCAGTTTGCCATTACCCCAGTAACCAGCCAGGGCCATGCTATACTGCGGCCGTCCCTGTCCCCTCCCCTCCCCACCCCTATCCCTCACCCCTCACCCCCTCGATACAGTTTTCTGTTTTGATCAATATTGTAGTTCTCCTTGTCTATTCTGATTCCTATTTTTCTGTGCGTTTCAATTTTTGGAGGGTTTCTCTTACTGCCTTCCTCCTCCCTCTCTGTCTCTCCCCTTCTCCCTCCATCTTCTCTTTCTCCCTTGTGGAGACAGTCTCGGTGTGTATCATCAGCTGTCCAGGCACTGTGTCTAGTGCTACTGAAGTGAGTGTATGTAGTACACTACAGTCAGTAGTGAGTCAGTAACAAAGAAATGATTTTAGGTAGACTACACCAAGTAAATGGCGCAACTAAAAAGGAGTGCGGGTAGTATACCACACTCAGTAAAATGAGAAAGTTGAAAAGGAATATTTGTAGCATACATCATTCAGTAAATGGGCATTTAAAAAGGACCTTCGTAGTACAAGGAGTGCGGGTAGTATACCACACTCAGTAAAATGAGAAAGTTGAAAAGGAATATTTGTAGCATACATCATTCAGTAAATGGGCATTTAAAAAGGACCTTCGTAGTACACACTATGTAATAAATAGGACAATAAAAAGGAGTATTAATAGTATACCACACTCATTGAATAGGACAACAAAAAAGGAATGTTTTTAGTATACTACATTCAATAATTGGGACAACAAAAAGGAGTGTTTGTAGTTTATATCCGTCAGTCAATAAATGGGACATCTAAACAGAATGTTTATAGTAGGCCTATACTACACGCAGTAAATGGGATCTAAAAAGAAATTTTGTAGTATATGTTGGATATTTCTTTGAGCGTCTGTTCACAACTGTGCTGAATGTTTGCACCATACTACACTGAGTGAATGGGACAATGGAATAGGAGTGCTTGTAACATACAGCGCTCAGTAAAATGGGTCAACCGAAAAGGAGTCTTTGTAGTATACAGTACTCAGTATATGGAACAACTAAAAAGGAGTGCTGATGGTATACGATACTCAATGAATGGGACATTTAGAAAGGAGTATTTATGATATGCACTATTTAATAAAATGGAACAACTAAACAGAAGTGTTTCTAGGATACACCACTCAGTAAATGGGACAACAAAAAGGAGTGTTCCCAGAAAATGAGACAACAAAAAGGAGTGTTTGTAATATACCACAACACAGAAAATGGGACAACAAAATGGAGTGTTTGTAATATACCACAACACAGAAAATGGGACAACAAAAAGGAGTGTTTGTAATATACCACAACACAGAAAATGGGACAACAAAAAGGAGTGTTTGTAATATACCACAACACAGAAAATATGACATCAAAAAAATGAATGTTTGTAGTATATCACAACCCAGAAAATTGGACATCAAAAAAGGAATGTTTGTAATATACCACAACCCAGAAAATAGGACATAAAAAAATGAATGTTTGGTAGAAAGAAACTCTAGGGAGAGCTAGACAACAGAAGGTCTTCAGAGAAGTAACCCCCTTTAGACAAGTGTTTCGGCCCTGAATTCCTTACACTCTCGGGGGGCCGGGCCACATCCAGGTCATGACTCCTGGATGCCCTTCTGCTGTTGTCTATTTTTTTTTTTCCCACGCCGGGGATCGAACCTGGGCGATTCTGCGCTTCAGAACTGCGGTACGCGGTTTTACCAATGTGCTAACGGGGCACACATCATCTGTAGGGAATTTAATCCTTATGAAGTTCACTTTTTTCGTTCCTCCTTGCCCAGATCCAGCTTGAGCTCCTTTCTGCTGCCTCTGCCATCGCTTTAAGGGCTCTAGTCCTCTTCTTCCCAGAAATGGCGAGTTGTTTCATGAGATCATAAGCGGAGGTGCCCACAAACCCTCTTGCCCCGACCTCTATGGCGAAGATTTTGACCCGCAGACCTGCTTTCTTCAGGGTGCTGGCAAGACCGGCGTATTTTTCGGTCTTGTAGATATGTGCTTCTTCCATTCTGCTTTCGTATGGCACAGTGAGTTCTATCAGAATCACTTGTTTCGAGGAGTCAGAGTGGAGAGCGATGTCTGGTCTCATGCCTGTCTTGCTGATGACATCTGGGTAATTTCTCCACTCTGGGAGGTCTGCTGTACACTCCCAGTCGACTGCTCCATCCAGAAGACCCTTTGGCAATGTGCTGGTTGTCATAGCACTTTCGGGCCAGACCTGTTTCCCTCCTGCTTTGTAGAACGTTGTCATAGCAATTGGTGCGTTTGGGGTCATGTTTTTTTCGCTAACCACATCTGTGATCACTTTCAGAACTTGGTTGTGCCTCCATGTATACCTTCCTTGGGCTAGCGCTACTTTGCAAGAGCTTAGGACATGTTCCACTGTTTGTTTCTTCTGACAGAGCGGACATGCTGGGTCGTCTGCTTTCCCCCATTTCACTAAGTTTGCATTCGAGGGGAGCAGGTCATATACAGATCTGAGGAGGAAGCTTATCCTTAGAGGAGCCATGTGCCACATATCGTTCCAGCTGAGACTTCTTTGGAGTGCACTGTCCCATGTTGTCCATTGCCCCTGTTGACCTTGCTGGACTGCCTTCTGCACTCTTCTGACATCTTCTTCTTCCTTCAACTCCTGTATGATCATGTCTCTTTTTTCCTTCCCTTTGGCTTTGGACCACCACTGCATTTTTGTTGCTCCCAGTCCCTGTCTGTTGGTTTGCGTGTGTCCAATTATTTCTTTGATGCTGAGGTTTCTCTTGGCATTGTTTACAGCCTCTTGGACTTTCCACTTTCTGCCAGTTCTCAGCTTTGGATGAACTGATCTCACGATATTGTCTTCCGATTCCTCCAGCATGCTCAACAGTCTTGCTTTTCCAACTTTGTATTCCTCCACTATGGATTTGAGAGGTAGCTTCAGCATTGCTTGACGACAGTAGAATGCAACATCAGTGAGACCAGGTGGGACACCGAGCCATTTTCTTGTGTATTTGTTGATTTTGGCTTCCATTGCTTCGACTGTGCTGGTGCAAATGTCATAGATTAGCAGTGGCCACAGCAGCTTTGGTATCAGCATGAACTGTAGACACCAGACTTTGTATTTGCCTGGCAGTCCGCAGTTATCTATTTTCTTCAGGCCTTCTTCTGCTGTTTGCTTGGTTTCACATCCCCTTTGTGTGTCTTTCAGGGAGTCATCATACTATCTTCCGAGACTTTTTACTGGCTCTTCTGTGACAGTGGGGATGGCTTGGTTGGCTACCATGAATTTGACTGAATCTGCCACTTTTCCTTTTCGCAGTGAGAGACTTCGGGATTTCTTAGGTTTGAACCTCATTCTTGAAGAGGCCACCAGCTCATCCAGCTGCTTTAAGATTTGGTGTGTCTCTTCCTCATCCGTGGACAAGACTGTTGTGTCATCCATGAAAGCTTTCAGAGGAGGCATCTGGTATCCATCTCCCAGATTCACTGGACCTGAACTCTTCATTGCAGCTTTCAAGATGACTTCCATTGCCAACACGAACAGTATGGGAGAGATTGCACAGCCCATTGCAATGCCCACCTCTAGGTCTATCCAGTCCGTGGTGTATTCTTTGGTAGAGAACCGCATTGAGAACCCTTGGAAATACTTCCTCAGCATTGTTCGGATGTTTTCTGGGATGTGATACATTTCAAGAGCCAGCTGGATCATATCGTGTGGAACTGATCCATATGCATTCGCCAGATCAAGCCAAACTACGTCAATGTCTCTCTTCTCTGTTCTTGCTTTTTGGATGGCATCCCAAATCAACGTGGCATGTTCCAAGCATCCAGGCATTCCTGGTATGCCTCCCTTTTGGACTGACATATCCAGATACTTGTTTTCAGTCAGGTATTTTGTCAATCTTGCTGCCATAACAGAGAAGAAGATTTTCCCCTCGACGTTCAGAAGTGATATTGGCCTGAACTTATTGATGCTGCTGGAGTTCTGCTCCTTCGGAATGTACACTCCTTCAGCTCTCATCCATTGGTCGCTGATCTTCTGGTTCCTCCATGCTGATCGAATCATCTTGTGGAGCCACTCGAGCACTTTTGGGCATTTCTTGTAGAGCAGGTATGGTATTCCGTTTGGTCCAGGTGCTGACTTGGCTCTGGCTTTCTTTACTACGTTCTTCACTTCATCCAGTGTTGGTGGTTTGTTATTGAATTTTCCTTCTGGCGCTGCAGGCCAAACCAGATTCTGGATTTCAAGTGGTGCCTCGCGCTGAGAATCGGAATATGTTTCCCTGAGATGCTGCTCTAGGGTTTCCTTGCCCACTGTGAGAGTCCCTGATTTGGGTTGTTCAAACAGCTTTCTTGAAAAGTCAAAGGGATCTTTGAAGAAACGATCTTGAGTCTTCTTCTTTTTGCTCTTTCTTCGCCTTGCTGATTCCACTTTGCTGAGAGCATTGTGTTTGGCCTTCAGATCTTTCCAGAGTTCCAGGAGCCCTTGCTTCTCGAATTCTGAGGCAGTTTTCATTCGCTTTTTAAGCTTCCTTTTCTCCCTCCGGATGCTCTCCATCTGTTGCTGTCTTCTGGATTTCTGGGGAGGCGTTTTTTGTCTTTGGCTGCTTCACTCCATAAGTGTCCCTGCAGATAGAGTATATGATGTCTCCGTATGTGTCAAGTTTGTGTTCCAGCGTACTGTTCCCTATTAGCGCATTCAGCTTAAGGACAAGTTCCTCATCTAATTTCTCCCATTGTTTTTTTGCACTGGCAGGCGGCAAATTGAGTTTTCCACGTTTGGCGTTAAGAGCTTGTGCAAAATCCGCATCAGAACCGTCAGCGTGGATGTCCTTGGCACTCTGGTTTAATTCCTGGCCTTGGTCATCCAACGTCTCACCTGCTATCGCAGTGCGCTGCTGCTGGTTCGTATGTGTCTTCAAACAGCCCATTTTTGTCCTGTGGATCTTCATGCCGCGTTTGGTGGTGAATCTCCTTCCACACGCACACGGAAATTCCAACTGGTCATTAATCATGGTCCGTTGTGCGTTTCCAGTCGTGATGGAGTCAGTGCCGATGGATTCATCATTCTCTCCCCCTTTCGGTGAATCCTGGGAGCATCTTTCATTTGAAAAACTCGTGGCATGTTATCAAAGGCAAGGTGGGAAGCCAACCCACAAAGCCCGCAGATCTAGTCTTTCCCAGTGTCCTTCGGTCTTTCCCGAATGTCCTCCGAACTATTCCCGGAAGTCAATGGACTGACCATGTGCAGGTAGAAAGAAACTCTAGGGAGAGCTAGACAACAGAAGGTCTTCAGAGAAGTAACCCCCTTTAGACAAGTGTTTCGGCCCTGAATTCCTTACACTCTCGGGTGTAATATACCAGAACCCAGAAAATGGGACATCAAAAATGGATGGTACTGTTAAGTATAGCTCACTAGGGAAATAGGGATACTGTTCATCCTTAAGTATAGCACACTAGGGAAATGGGGATACTGTTTATCCTTAAGTATAGCTCACTAGGGAAATAGGGATACCGTTTATCCTTAAGTATAGCTCACTAGGGAAATAGGGATACCTGTTACCCTTTAGTATAGCACACTAGGAAAATAGAGATACTGTTACCCTTTAGTATAGCACACTAGGGAAATAGAGATACTGTTATCCTTTAGTATAGCACACTAGGGAAATAGAGATAGTGTTACCCTTTAGTATAGCATACTAGGGAAATAGAGATACTGTTACCCTTTAGTATAGCACACTAGGGAAATAGAGATACTGTTACCCTTTAGTATAGCACACTAGGGAAATAGAGATACTGTTACCCTTTAGTATAGCACACTAGGGAAATAGAGATACTGTTACCCTTTAATATAATAATATATAATAATTACAATATTTATATAGCGCAAAATCTCGATAAAAATCAAATCTAAGCGCTGAACATACACTTACGCACGCGCGCTCACACACGCACACACACACTTACACATGGCTATAAATGGGGAAAAAGAATAAAAGCAATGGAAAATTATAGAGAGCATATTATATACAAATATATATTACAATGTGATTCCCCTCCGAGTGGAGACAGGCTACAGAGGGGGGATGAGTGAGGTCAGGATTTTATGCAGAGGAGAAAAGGTGAGTTTTGAGAGCGGACTTGAAGGAGACAAAAATAGGTTGCTGACGGACAGAGAGAGGAAGTTTGTTCCAGGAAAGTGGACCAGAAACAGAGAAGGCTCGTGGACCATAGGTATTGAGCTTGGTGCGTGGAAAGCGAAAAGTCAGAGGAAATAGAGATACTGTTACCCTTTAGTATAGCACACTAGGGAAATAGAGATACTGTTACCCTTTAGTATAGCACACTAGGGAAATAGAGATACTGTTACCCTTTAGTATAGCACACTAGGGAAATAGAGATACTGTTACCCTTTAGTATAGCACACTAGGGAAATAGAGATACTGTTACCCTTTAGTATAGCACACTAGGGAAATAGAGATACTGTTACCCTTTAGTATAGCACACTAGGGAAATAGAGATACTGTTATCCTTTAGTATAGCACACTAGGGAAATAGAGATACTGTTACCCTTTAGTATAGCACACTAGGGAAATAGAGATACTGTTACCCTTTAGTATAGCACACTAGGGAAATAGAGATACTGTTACCCTTTAGTATAGCACACTAGGGAAATAGAGATACTGTTATCCTTTAGTATAGCACACTAGGGAAATAGAGATACTGTTATCCTTTAGTATAGCACACTAGGGAAATAGAGATAGTGTTACCCTTTAGTATAGCACACTAGGGAAATAGAGATACTGTTACCCTTTAGTATAGCACACTAGGAAAGTGGATGGTACTGCTTATAACGGAGGAAACATTACTCCTGGTGCTCTTACAGGGATGGTTATGACGATTGTACCTGGTCCACAGTGATGACATTGATCAGTGAGAAACGATTGTGTGTTGGACAGTATTGACACCGGCAACAACGTCAGCCAGGCTCATCTGACTCTGTGTTTGTGTCCCTTTATTGCAAGTCAAGTAAAACGTTAGTTTGTCACACGCTCCATACTGTAGTTTTCCTGGTTTCTTACAGTCTTTGTTTCTGGTTTTGATCCCCGCTTCCATAGATCTCTCTCTGTCCGTCTGTCGCTGTTCCTCTGTCAGTGGTTTTTGTTTTTATCCTATTGTCTTAATACACTAGATCAGCTACGGCCGCCCGTCGTGGGGATGTCGGGGACTCTTTTCAGTATAAATACTGTCCCCATCTTTCGGAAATTGTGTGCTAGAAATTTCTTCTTTTCTGTCATTCTCTCTGTTTCTGCCTCGTTCCTTAGCATTCTGTCATTTCTTCCTATCACTTTCTGCCTCGCTTGTCCATTCACCTGTATGTGTTCGATAAAGTCTTGCATACTTTCTCTTAGGATTGATAATTTGGTACATGTATTAAGCGCATTTTTGGCTCTAGGGAATTGAGACGTGTGGAGGCAATTTTAGGTAATTAAGGCCCGTTTTTATGTTTTAGTATCATTAGTTATGTTTAAATTTGTATTCAGTTTTTTTTTAATCCCCTGTGCTACAAATTGGACGGAGTGGTCAAGGCCAGGGGCATCTCCTTAGATTATATGCATTGACATGGGTACTTAATTTTATTCTTTTCCTTTTTTTTTTTTACCCCCTGTTGAAATATTGTGTATGTTTTGAAACGGTTATAACTCTTATAATTTTATGGTTCTACGCAGTTGGCTGGGCTTCAATGAATAAACAAAAATAACAATAAGCTATGGCAGATCCGCTTCCGTAATTTCGCCTTGAACTAATCTGTATACCATTCAGCGAGGGAAAATACAGTTGCATTTCTTTTTTTTTTTTTTTGTTGGGGGGGGGGGGGGTGTCCTTTTGTCTTTCTACCTCTCTCCAACGCCACCCCCTCCCCGACTTCCTTATTTCCCAACACTCTGTCTCCACCTATTCTTTCTCTCTCTCCACCTCCCTTTCTGTATTCCCCTTCCCCCTTTTTTTTCCTTTCTTCTTTCTCCTTCCCTACCTCCTTTCCCTTTCTCTCCTTCCCCTGTTGAGTCTTTTTCATTCTAACCCTCCATCTGTTCGTGTCTTCGTCCTCCCCTTCTCCCATTCCCTGTGTGTCCAGACAATCTCGATCTATCACAGGGATAGCAATGTATGGCGTTGTCCGTGGAGAATTATGTGGGGTGTTGTTGGGTATGCCTCTTACAGTAGGTAGGGTCAGATGTGTTGTTAGTGTTTTCGTCTGTGATGTCATTGTAAGTTTGCCCTGTCTGCCCACTACCACCCTCCTGTCTCTGTCTGTCCTCTACCACCCTCCTGTCTGTCTGTCTGCCCACTACCGCCCTCCTGTCTCTGTCTGTCTGCCCACTACCACCCTCCTGTCTCTGTCTGTCTGCCCACTACCACCCTCCTGTCTGTCTGCCCACTACCACCCTCCTGTCTCTGTGTGTCTGCCCACTACCACCCTCCTGTCTGTGTGTCTGCCCACTACCACCCTCCTGTCTCTGTCTGTTTGCCCGTTACCACCCTTTTCTCTCCGTCAGCCTGTTTCTCTGTGTCTCTGTCTGCCTTACTGCCTGCCTGTCTCTCTCTTCCCTCCCACTTTCCCCCCTCTCTGTCTTCATCTCTATATTCACCAAGAACTGGGGGAAAAATCCAGACACTTTCATTGCCAGATGTGGCCTGACCATATAGACAGTGAACAAAAGAAGCAAAAGAAGACGATCTCTGTGTATTTGTCTCTGTTCTCTCCCCCTTCTTCCTGTCGTAGACTGTACAGTAACAGTGTGCAGTGACCTCGGTCAGGTTACTTTGTTTAACCCTTTGACTCCCGCACCCTGTCCACTGGCATCCTGCGTTATCAACAGTGCTAGCAAAGCAAAACTTAACCCTTTAATTCACTCATCCTATCCACCAGCTTCCTGCAGGAAGCTGGTGGATAGGATGAGTGAATTAAAGGGTTAAGTTTTTGCAGTTGGTGGATAGGGCACAGGATTCATAGGGTTAAAGCCCAGCCGACAGCGTAGAGCCATATCAGGGCTATAACCGTTTCAACACACTCAATACTTCAACAGGAAAGAAAAGGAAAAGAAAGTTAAGTACACATATCAATGCATTCGCGCACATAATCTAAAGAGATGCCCCTGGCGTTGACCACTCCGTCCAATTTATCGCACAGGGCATTTAAAAAACATACCTGAATACAAATTTAAACGTAACTAAAAATATTAAAACATATATAAGAATTGGTCTGAATTCCTTAGAATTGCTTTTGCATATCTCGTTTCGCTAGAGTAAAAAATGCACTTAATATATGTACCTAATCATTAATCCTAAGAGAAGGTATGTAAGACTTCATCGTACACACTCTGTTGAATGGACCATCAAGGCAGAAAATGATAGGAAGAAATGACAGAAAGCAAGGCAACATGTCAGAAACAAAGATAGTGACAGAAAAGAGGAAATGTATAGCACAGCATTTCCAGAAGGTGGGGGATACTATTTATACTGAAAGAGCCCCCGGCATCCCCACGGGGGTCCTCGGTCAGGTAAGGTCGAGTTTGGCTGTGTTGTCATTGTGAGCTTTAACGTGATATGGCCTTAGTGGTCGGCTGGGCTATAAGCCACATAAACTGAACTGTCATTTTAGGCTTTGCGCTGTCTACGCCACCTCTATCACCCTCCCCCCTCTCTCTCTTTCGGTCTGTATGTGTGTCTGCCTGTCACTGTTTTCCGTTCTGTTACCTTATCCTTCTTCCTCTCCCACCCCTGATATGGACTTAGTGGTCGGCTGGGCTATAAGCCACATAAACTGAACTGTCATTTTAGACTTTGCGCTGCCTACCCCACCTCTATGACACCACTCGCTGTCGGTCTGTGCGTGTGTCTGCCTCTCATTGCTTTCCTTTCTGACGCCTTGTCCTTCTTCTTCTCCCGCCCCATTCTAGGAGTCTTACACGTACGTATCTTTATCCCTGATATTTCACTGCTGTCAGGGAAATGAGAAACCGTAGAGAACACAGTTGTTTCCAACGATTCTGTCCAGTTATGATGGTTCTTATTCGTTAAAGCTTAAACATCAGTTTGAATAGTATACTAAGTCATAGTGAGGTTTCCCCTGTAAATGTACATCATTGCTCTCTGCATGCGCATATGGCGTCTTCGTGGCATTTCATGCTCAGAGATGTGTTTTGTGTTACTGTGTTACTTTCGCAGTCTAACCGTCCTCAACGGCCGTCTCGAGGCTTGAAATCAGGCACACAGACTTAATTTTAAGTCTGCAGTTGTTGCACGTAAACAAAAGAACACATACTCTCTCTCTCTCTCCTCACTCTGTCTGTCTGTCTGTCTGTGTCTGTCTGTCTTGTCTCTCTCTCTCTCTCTCTCTCTCTCTCTCTCTCAAAAGAACACATAATATTCTCTCTCTCTCTCTCTGTCACACACACACACACACACGCACGCACGTGTGGGAAGAGTGAGGCAAGGAGAAAGAGAAAATGGAGAAGAAATGAGTATAGATTAGGAAAACATTCAGGCCAGTAATTTTAAGGCTTTGGTTGAACTGGTTGTAACCCAGAACATATCCATGCACATCAACACAGATCATGCCCAGTCAAACGTCTGCAGCTACAAGTTACTGATGAGCAACGACAAAGGAGGATTGATAGGACTATACGTTAACCATAAACAGCCGAGAAATGCTTGGTAGTATCACACAATAACTCACATGAAGAAGTCAGAATAAAGCCGTGTCTTTAAGACAGACAAACCGATATTTGTGAAAATCCTGCACGCATTCTCTTTCTCACACTCGCTGTTTGATTTTGTACAAATGAAGAAGTTGTAGCCTCATTAGTAGGTGCATCAGAGCAAGCAGAAAGAAAAAAAGCGGTACATATATCTACTGTTTGCTCGTGTCGTTTTCCTGCAGTATTTCAAGACACGGGTTTAGAAACGGGGGAAAATGGGAGTCCGCTGTTCAAACAGAAGATGAGACAGGATCAGTGACAGAGTTATCGACCCCCAGGTCTTCATCAAGGCGTAATGACCGGATCACAGGCAAACGACACAACACAGTCAAAGCCAGTTGGACGATGTGACGGGGGGTAGGGGACATAACCATTGATTGAAAAAGTCGGTACAGTGAGTGGCTGACAGTTCCTGATCCCGATCATCTTTGTTGGTCTGTAGGAAGTGTGGCCGCTACACAAGCAGTTTTAACTGCGATACTGCTTTGTGGTGTTTTTTTTTTTCACCCGTCACTGGGTATTGTACAGATCTCTTCCATTGTGCTGTATATTGTATGACTGTTGTTAATACCCGTAATGTATAAAGCCCAGTCTGTTGCTCAGAGCCATAACAGGGCTATAACCATTTCAAAACACATACACAACCTTGTTAATCCTGAACACGAAAGCCATGGAAAAGAAAATTAAGTGCTAGGATATGCCCCTGGCTTTGACCATTCCGCCCAATTTATCACCATGGTATTTAAAAAAAAAAAAAAAAGAAAGAGAGAGAGAGTATAAAAGAAGGAAAAACCAACAACCAAACAAACCTAAATTCAAATATATAAACATAACTAAGTACGCTAAGACATACATAAAATCTGGCCAAAATCACCTAAATTTGTTTCTACACATCACAAATCCTGAGAGCCAAACTGCAGATAATGCATGTGCCCAATTATCGATCTTAATAGAGAGTGTTGAAACAAGGCTTTGTAGAACACAAATGATGAATGGACCAGCGAGGCAGAAAGTGATAGAAGAGATAGCAGAAAACAAAGGAACACGCTTGACAGATCGATTTTATTTTCGTATAGACGTACTGATATCACCTTTTTGCTGTCTGTGCAAACATTTCTAATTTGCAGATGTTACTAGCATATTGAAACGACACACTTCATCAAGGCATGGGAGTTGTATCTTAATCCTGATGCTCAGACTGAGAAAAAAAAAGAAAAAAAAAGGGGGCGAGAGAGAGAGAGAGAGAGAGAGAGAGAAAGAGAGAGAGAGAGAGAGAGAGAGAGAGAGAGAGAGAGAGAGGATTTGCTTGTAGAACCGTATTTGCTGCCTGTCACGAGTTTTCAGCCCGAAGGCTTTTCTTCAGATAGTCAGATCTCGCCTGTTTTACTGTGAGTTGCACACATATTGTACATATTTGATTGTGTGCCCTCAATAAGTTGCCAGGAGCAGTCTTCTGTTAGACTGTAGCTGTTGTGTGCCCTCAATAAGTTGCCAGGAGCAGTCTTCTGTTAGACTGTAGCTGTTGCGTGCCCTCAATAAGTTGCCAGGAGCAGTCTTCTGTTAGACTGTAGCTGTTGTGTGCCCTCAATAAGTTGCCAGGAGCAGTCTTCTGTTAGACCGTAGCTGTTGTGTGCCCTCAGTAAGTTGCCAGGAGCAGTCTTCTGTTAGACTGTAGCTGTTGTGTGCCCTCAGTAAGTTGCCAGGAGCAGTCTTCTGTTAGACTGTAGCTGTTGCGTGCCCTCAATAAGTTGCCAGGAGCAGTCTTCTGTTAGACTGTAGCTGTTGCGTGCCCTCAGTAAGTTGCCAGTAGCAGTCTTCTGTTAGACTGTAGCTGTTGCGTGCCCTCATTGCCAGTAGCAGTCTTCTGTTAGACCGTAGCTGTTGTGTGCCTTCATTGCCAGTAGTAGTCTTCTGTTAGACCGTAGCTGTTGCGTGCCCTCATTGCCAGTAGTAGTCTTCTGTTAGACCGTAGCTGTTGGGTGCCCTCATTGCCAGTAGTAGTCTTCTGTTAGACCGTAGCTGTTGCGTGCCCTCATTGCCAGTAGTAGTCTTTTGTTAGACTGTAGCTGTTGCGTGCCCTCATTGCCAGTAGTAGTCTTCTGTTAGACCGTAGCTGTTGGGTGCCCTCATTGCCAGGAGCAGTCTTCTGTTAGACTGTAGCTGTTGCGTGCCCTCAGTAAGTTGCCAGGAGCAGTCTTCTGTTAGACTGTAGCTGTTGCGTGCCCTCAGTAAGTTGCCAGGAGCAGTCTTCTGTTAGACTGTAGCTGTTGCGTGCCCTCAGTAATTTGCCAGGAGCAGTCTTCTGTTAGACTGTAGCTGTTGCGTGCCCTCATTGCCAGTAGTAGTCTTCTGTTAGACCGTAGCTGTTGTGTGCCCTGATTGCCAGTAGTAGTCTTCTGTTAGACCGTAGCTGTTGTGTGCCCTCATTGCCAGTAGCAGTCTTCTGTTAGACCGTAGCTGTTGTGTGCCCTCATTGCCAGTAGTAGTCTTCTGTTAGACCGTAGCTGTTATGTGCCCTCATTGCCAGTAGCAGTCTTCTGTTAGACCGTAGCTGTTGTGTGCCCTCATTGCCAGTAGCAGTCTTCTGTTAGACCGTAGCTGTTGTGTGCCCTGATTGCCAGTAGCAGTCTTCTGTTAGACCGTAGCTGTTGTGTGCCCTCATTGCCAGTAGTAGTCTTCTGTTAGACCGTAGCTGTTGTGTGCCCTCATTGCCAGTAGCAGTCTTCTGTTAGACCGTAGCTGCCCCGTTTTCAGAGTATGGTACGCCATGGACAGTCTTCTCAGTGTACTTTTTTGTTTGTATCGCTTTCAGTCTTTATGTCCATCTCCTTTTCCTGTGTAGCTGCCCATTCGTTTGGCTTCATGTCAACTACCTCTACCCCCTGCACGCTTCCTCTTACAGTTCTCCTGGCCCTGTTTTTCTGTTCCATCTTGTGCACGGCTGTTGTGGTACAGTACCTACACCGCTCATTTCGTCTGTCCATCTCCACCTCCAGTCCCACCGACATTGAGGTCACCATGAGGACAGGGTGTGAGGGGCCACAGAATCTGGGATAACTTTCATGGTGTTATGAATATTTCATGATGACGATAGTGCTGATGCTCTGGAGTTCCATTTCGGACTGACATTGAATGACAGAGTTGAACTCTGCGTATACTTTTCATAAGGCATCCTGGCATCAGTCAAGCCTGAAATACACAGACACCAGCAGTGTTGGTCAGACAACACCCACAATGACACGGTCCATGTCATCCCAACGAACCTATAGCACGCTGTCTTCAGCAAGAATCGGTAGGGGCCAAAAAGCCGCATTTTATTTATTTATTTATTTATTGTACGAACAAGATTCAAACCCATGAGCTCCCAGTCAGTAATCGTTGAACTGCTGTCTTCGCCGCGTTGATTAGTGAATTTGTCACTCAAGTTTTTAACCCTTTGACTCCCTCACCCTGTCCACCAGCATCCTGCATTGCCAACCACGCTAGCAAAACAAAAACTTAACCCTATGACTCCCTCATGCTATTCACCAGCTTCCTGCAGGAAGTTGGTGGATAGAGTAAGGAGTCAAAGGGTTAAGTTTTTGCAGTTGGTATATAGGGTGCGGAAGTCAAAGGGTTAACATTGTAAGGCCAGACATGCCTCTCAAGCGATAAAGTGGGCTGTGATGAGTGAAACTATAAAGTGGGTCTGTGATTGTATACAGTACACAGATCTCACTTGCGTTGCTGTGTTTTGTGCAGAGATCTGAGCTGTATTACTGTCTGTTGTGCAAATGTAAGCTGTTGTGTATTGTACAGTGAATTGCTCAGATCTCGTGTGTTTTTATGTATGTTGTATAAATCTCATCGTTTGATTATCAGTCGTACTGATCTCTGGTCTGCGTGTATCTGACCATTGAAAGAAAAGTTTTATAAGCGGAATCTTCGTTTAGCTGCCAGCCGTGAGTGTTCAGTTTCCTCTCAACGGTTCCTACCCCACCCCCATCCCCGCCCGGTCCCTCCAGAAACTGTAGAGGAGTGTTCTGAGCTTACATGTACAGTTTTTGTGCTTTGTATCTGCTTCTATGCAAGCTGAATGGGTAGCGCAAACTGTGTTAGATTTGAGAAGTTGTTCTACAACATGGGAGATAATTCCTACGTGACTCTCAAGAGTTATGTTCTTTGATCAATATATGTAGATGTCATATGTTTTCCTGCATGTATTGCCATAGATGTCTCCTCTTTAAACGGGTCTCGATTGTTTAACATAGTAATTATTCATAAAAAGAAATGACTGCCGGAGATAGCATTATCAAGTAGAGTAAATGCAGGTACGTGCTTCATAGCGGGCTTATACTTCTGTCTTCTGTGGGCTTCCTGGCACTGGGGACGTGGACAGAATGGACATGGGGTTGGTGGTGTGTTGTGGAGCCGGAATGAGTGGTGTGGGACCAGCGGGACCCAGATGGCGTGCAACTTGGGAAGGGGGGGGGGGTGCAAGTACTTATGTTCACACACTGATCTGATGGCTGTGTTGCTGTGTGTTGTGCAGAGATCTCAGGGTGATGACCAGGAACGGGAAAAACAGAGGAAAGAGCTTGAGGCAGCCAACGACATTCTGCACAAAGAGATTGAAAAACTCGAACAGGCACTCCAGCAAACTGAGGGACTTGTGAGTATAATGGGGTTGTGTGAGTATAATGGGGTTGTGTGTGTGTGTGTGTGTGAGTGTGTGTGTGTGTGTGTGTGTGTGTGTGTGTGTGTGTGTGTGTGTGTGTGTGTGTGTGGTGGGGATAGCGCTCGCTGCGCGCGTGGGGTGTGTGTGTGTGTGTGTGTGTGGTGTGTGTGTGTGTGTGTGAAGTTGGGATGGCGTGCACGCGGACGTGTGTGCATGAGAGAGAGAGAGAGAGAGAGTGTGTGTGTGTTTGTGTGTGTGTGTGCGTTTGCGCGCGAGCGCGCGTGCACATGGATACGTGCATTTGTGCGCGTATTGTTCCCTGTGTTCTATATGAAAAAGAGAGAAAGAATTTTATACTCCATATAGAAAGTACGCAGACACACATGCACATGCATGCTTACTCGAACATACCCACACACGCACACACATGCACCACACACACACACACACTCTCTCACCCCTTCTCGTAATGTATTTGCACGTGTGTATCATAGTATACTAACGCTTAGGCGTCTGTACTATGTAGTATACTAAAGTTTAAAATTAGACATAATGTATGTGTGTGGTGTGTTTTTGCAGAAGGAGGACCTGTCCCAGAAAAACTTGGAGTGTGACACATTAACAACCACCTTGGTGCGTCTGAAGGAACAACAGTCTGAGTTGGTAAGAACACCTGGCTTCATTCACAATGCTGTCTGTTTCCTGTCCCTGACTGATTGATTGATTGATTGATTTGGTTCAGTTCTTACATCGACTCAGGTGATATGGCCGACGGGGATAACCATCCCAGGGAAGTGGGGGAAGGGGGACTTATTTAATCCTATACTGACACAACCAGAACAACAATGATGTTAAAATGGGACAGTGAGAAGGCCAGTTTTAATATAGCGCACCCTGGGATTCGAACCCACAACCATTAGCATGTGAATCCGACGCTCAAACCAACTGAGCTGCTGAGGCCCGCCTGTCCCTGATACCTAGATACCTGTCCCCGATACCTAGATACTTGTTCTGGATACCTAGATACTGTCTGTACTAGATCTGTCTGGATACCTAGATACCTGTCCCTGATACCTAGATACCTGTCCTGATACCTAGATACCTGTCCCTGATACCTAGATACCTGTCCCTGATACCTAGATACTTGTTCTGGATACCTAGATACCTGTCCTGATACCTAGATACCTGTCTGATACCTAGATACCTGTCCCTGATACCTAGATACTGTCCCTGAACTTCCTGATACCTAGATACTGTCCCGATACCTAGATACATGTCCCTGATAACTAGATACCTGTCCCTGATACCTAGATACCTGTCCTGGATACCTAGATACCTGTCCCTGATACCTATATACCTGTCCCTGATACCTAGGTACCTGTCCCGATACCTAGATACCTGTCCCTGATACCTGTACCTGATACCTAGATACCTGTCCCTGATACCTAGATACTGTCCTGATACATGTCCCTGATAACTAGATACCTGTCCCTGATACCTAGATACCTGTCCTGGATACCTAGATACCTGTCCCTGATACCTGTCCCTGATACCTGTCCCTGATACCTAGATACCTGTCCCTGATACCTAGATACCTGTCCCTGATACCTGTCCCTGATACCTAGATACCTGTCCCTGATACCTGTCCATACCTAGATACCTGTCCCTGATACCTAGTTACTGTCCCTGATACCTGTTCCTGATACCTAGGTACCTGTCCCTGATACCTAGATACCTGTCCTGATACCTAGATACCTGTTACTGATACCTAGATACCTGTTACTGATACCTAGATACCTGTCCCTGATACCTAGATACCTGTCCCTGATACCTAGATGCCTGTCCCTGATACCTAATATCTGTCCCTGATACCTAGATACCTGTCCCTGATACCTATATACCTGTCCTGGATACTAGATACCTGTCCTGGATACCTATATACCTGACCCTGATACCTATATACCTGTCCCTGATACCTAGATACCTGTCCCCGATACCTAGATACCTGTCCCTGATACCTGTCCTGATACCTAGACACCTGTCCCTGATACCTAGACACCCATCCCTGATACCTAGATACCTGTTACTGATACCTAGATACCTGTTACTGATACCTAGACACCTGTCCCTGATACTATGATACCTGTTACTGATACCTAGATACCTGTCCCTGATACCTAGATACCTGTCCCTGATACCTGCCCCTGATACCTAGATACCTGTCCCTGATACCTAGATACCTGTCCCCAATACCTAGATACCTGTCCCTGATACCTAGATACCGGTATTTAAACAGGCAGCAACAACAACAATGGGATAAAAATGGAAAGATGAAAAATCAGAGGGTGTTTTGTTTACCTGTATGCGACTGACACAAACAAACAAACAAACAGAGACAAACTAACAAACAAAATGGCAAAACGGCATATATTTTACATTCGATAATGATGGGCACTGTTTTTCTAACATCGTCGTTCAAACAGCTACAGAGGAAAGAATTTTGTTGTTTTTATTTTTTTATTTTTTTTACCCATATTTCCATGTTGTTATTTGCATGTAGAAGACCTTAAGATCGAAATGCTTTGAATCAGCCTGCTTTTTAGGTTGTTTTTTTTTTTAATACTTTTTCTTCTTTTTCGTGTTTTTTTAAATTGTTTTTGTTTGTGGGGAAGAGAGGTATATTCCGTTTTTCAAGGATGCATGTATGCACATTGTCCTTTGGACCATACTGTGCAGACGGTATGTTGCTGCATAGTCTGCATACTCTGTCTTCGATGGGCGTCCATCGGGGTGTTTTCATGTTTTAGTCAGCCACTTGTCACTGGCATGGCTTACATAATTGTTAACATGTTTACTTCATGTTCTGCCGTCGTATGCACACAAAAAACGTTTAGGCACTAATATGATATGCACACATTTCGACCTGGGGGTTCGGAAAAATATCCACTCCTCACCCTCATGGCGGGAAGGTACCCAGGCAGGATCGAACCTTGGAAGTCCAACGTCTTACCCACTTACTGTCGTTTCTGTCAGTAGGTTAATTTAGACTTGATGAATGTAGTTTCCTGTTTTTGTACTGATCAGACTGTACATCTTGCCTTCAGGCATCCATTGTTCTAGAATTTTCTACAGATGTTAATCATGACCTCGTGTAAAACTTGACACTTCAGTTTTCTGCAGAGAACGTGTTAGTATTGCGCGTTGCTTATTTACTTTTTTGTTGATATTGACAAATCAGATCAGTACTTCTGAAACATTTCTGATCTCCTGTCCAGTGTTCCGTTTATAGATTTTGATCTTGGATGCCAGTTAGATACAAGGGAAGCAACTTCAGTCTGATCGGCCACAAGAGTAGGGCCATTTTACAGCATCTTGTATCAACTTTCCGTATTGCTCTGGATTTTACGTCCACACTGAACATCACTAAAGATCTATGTTCTTCTTTAGAATGAAATAATAGTTGATGTGCAAAATACCAAGATTGGCGTCTTTATTTCTGCAATTCAGAAGTCGTAGATGGCACGGTAGTATCCTAATTTTTGCAGTGATTAATACATTGGAACTGTCTTTTAATTGCAAGAGGCTTCCTTTCCATGCTGTGATTATTGCTATACTTGGGCCCAGGGATGTAAGTAGTGACATAGATTGGTTATTCCGCAAACCTATGGCCTGGGTCGACCTCTGCGTCAATTTAGATTGGTTATTCTGCAAACCTTTGGCCTGGGTCGACCTCTGCATCAATTTAGATTGGTTATTCTGCAAACCTATGGCCTGGGTCGACCTCCGCATCAATTTCTGCTTTTGTCAAATTGACATTCATACCTTGAAACAATGGACAAAGATTGTTGTTTAGTAAATGATAATTCATTCATGTAACGAGAAACACTGCAGGACGCAGTGAGTATTACTATAGAACAGATTGAGGTTCGAGGTGAATTTGAGAATGAAAAAGTAACAGTCCTAAGTGAAATTTATGAAATTTATGACATGAAAAATCCCCAAAGATATGTCAAATTCAATTTTCATTGCACTCCTAAAAGAAGCAGGGAGGGGGTCTAGAGTACAAACTCCATCGTACTGTCGGCTTGATGAGCAATGTGACAAAGATTCAGTTAAGAATAATCATGATGAGGACAAGGAACAGACTCAGAACAGAAATAGCAGAAGAATAGTGTAGATTCGTTGAAGGGAAAGGAACTGTTAATGCCATATACATCCTAAAAACTATTATAGAAAGATCAGTTGGGTTGAATAAGGATTTATATTTATGTTTTGTTGATTATACGATGGCTTTTGATCGGGTAAGACACAAAGAATTGATCAACCAGCTAGAAAAGCTGAATGCTAATGGAAAAGATCTAAGAAAAAGAAGGAATATGTATTGGGAACACACAGCAACAGTGAAAGCAGAAAATGATCTAAGCGCTTTCCAAAAAAATCAAGAGAGGGGTTAGGCAGGGATGTGTTCTGTCACGAGATTTGTTTTCACTTTATAAAGAAACCATTATGAGAAACTCAGAAGAGGGAGCTGAAATGTAGTTTCTAAAAAGAACGGTAAGAGTTTCATGGACAGCAAAGACAACAGACGAGACAGTCTTAAAAGAGGCAAACACAAAAAGAACGGTAAGAGTTTCATGGACAGCAAAGAAAACAGACGAGACAATCTTAAAAGAGGCAAACACAAAAAGAACATTAATGAAGAAGATTAGGAAAAGACGAGTAACGTTTATAGGACATTTTATGAGACAAGGGAAATGTGAGCACGTAGTAACAACAGGAAAACTGGAGGGAAAGAGAGCACCAGGTAGACCCAGATATAAAACATTGGACAGTTTGGCAGAGTGGATGGGGACGGAGAGGGTGGGATATGTACTTGCAGTGACAAAAAAAAAAAAAAAAAAAAAAAGGAAAAAAAGTCGTGTGGAGGGCCGTGATCGCCAACGTCATGCGACAGGGCACATGATGATGATGAATTTACTTGGTGAATGATATGTCATTCATGTGGCGATAGTTAGCTTGGTAAATGATATTTCATTTATATGGTGATAGTTTGATAAATGATATGGCGTTTTGTGTATTACTAACCAAGATCGGAGATATTTTGTCAAGTCTGTGTGGTTTCTGTTTCAGTCTTTGGTGGTAAATTTTCCTGTTTGCATTGATTTGTGTGTTATTTCGTTCATTTTCTGGTGACAGAAATTCACCACAACCCTAAATTGAAGCTAGTTGAATGACATCCAGCGTAATTTGTCTCTGTAAGCTCAAGGGCCCTGAGACATAGAGAGTCTGTTCGGTTAAATTAAAATATCTGAGATCTCAGAAAAGGACATTGATTACAACTACCATCACAATGCAAACCACAATTAGGAAACGAATAAAAGAACAAAATTTAAAACGCTGGCACAAACACACCCGTACGCACACACACGCACGCACACGTACGTGTTCGTATATTGTTGGGTGCAAAAACAGGGGAAGTAACATTTATCAGAAAAAGTGGTTTAATAAGGAAGAGTTTTCTCTCTTGGATAAACGTTTTGTGTGTGTGTGTGTGTGTGTGTGTGTGTGTGTCTGTGTGTGTTGTCTTCTGCACTAGTTAGTAGTCTTCAGGAATGGAAGTCTTGTTTCTTTTGCACCAAACCTTTTTGACACGTATACACACATACATGCGTGTGCACACACACGCACACACGCACATGCACTCACACATCTCCTACTCACACACACACACACTCACACACACACACACACACACACACACACACTCACACACACACACACACACACACATTGTATCTGAAATGGACACAAAATAAGTCAAATCGCATGTATTTATAAACGTCATCATTAAAAACAAATCTCAAAACGCATTCATCACAGATAATCAGCTTGGGGACGTTTGTGGTCAAACGAGAAGTTTGTAGTCTTAAAAAAGTGAGAAGGAATCAGTGAGCATGTCTGCCAAATGAAAAGTTGTTAACCTTAAGAAAGGAAAGAAATCCATAAGCATTTTGTGTACATGAAGGTCCCGCTGTGTGGCTGGCCTGAAGAGGTTTTTGCGTTTGCTTTTTTTCTCTTTTTTTTTCCTCTTTTTATGCTTTAAGTGAATTAATCTGTTAACCATTTTATATATATAGTGGCTTCGTTTCTTTCTTGTGTTGTTTTTTGCATCTGTTTTTTGTTTGACATGTATATTTGTGTGTGAATCGAGCAATTTTTCACAATGTTGTTTCCAGTGATTAGACTTGACCCATTCATTCTAGTAGTCCTGGATGAATTTTCTTTTTAAATTTTCAGATTGTTGGCTTCATTGATTTATGTGATCTCTATGTATATACTAGTTCTTTTCTTGTTCTTTAATTTTTTTGTTGATCAGATGAAATTTTGCAATGTTTAATCGAATAGCGGGTAGGGAACGATGGAAAAGGGGGGGGGGGGGGGGGAGAACTGGTGACTTAGCGGGCGGGCAGCAGTGTTGCATTATGCATTCTTGGTATAAAACTCTGATTAATGATACAGCTTTCGGGTTGACAGCACTTCTCATGTATTATCCCTTTTTGTTTGTTTTGTCTTTACTTTTGCTGCTGTATATGACTGTCTGCTTGTTTACATTTATTTTGGCCCTGAACCAGAAAATACGAATTATATTGATATTTGAAAACAACACAACTGGGCGAAAATGGCAAGGGACGTTACTCCAAGAAGCAGTTATTGCAAGCGATCACACTGTCTGTATTGGGGTTATTTTTCTTGCGTCAAGTTTTCTTCAATGTTGTCTGTCTGCAGTGCCCAGTTTTACATGATCTATCTTTCCTTTGGTGTGTGTGTGTGTGTGTGTGTGTGTGGTGTGTGTGTGTGTGTGTGTGTGTGTGTGTGTGTGGTGTGTGGTGTGTGTGTGTGTGTGTGTGTGTGCGCGTGCGTGCGTGCGTGCGTGCGTGCGTGCGCGCGCGCGTGCGTGCGCGCGCATGCATATAGTGCTATATTATGTCGTGGTGATAACTGTGATCACTGTACGCCAGTGGTGTAGGTATGTCGTCTTTCATGTTTAGTATTATGAAGAAAATTATTAGTCTTTATTATCAAGATTAAAACAAGTATAATTATAAAACTCTTACATTTTTGTAATAATTAGGTGATATTGTCTTGTAACGTAGGAATTTGCGATGTCTATAATAAGGATGGAAAGGCTTGAGATATCAGAATTTCCTGTAGTGACAATAAAGTGGTTTTGAATCGAATTGAAGGATTCGGCTGGTTGTTATAGGAATGGTAGGACAGACAGGTTTTACAACGATTGAATGGGTAAGTTAGTTTGTTAAACGAATGAAGGGGTAGGTGTTGGTTGTTGTACAAAGATTGAAGGGGTAGGTTTGTTACAACGATTGAAGGGGTAGGTTGTTTGTTACAACGAGTTGAAGGGGTTGGTTGTTTGTTACAACGAGTTGAAGGTGGTGTTCACGAGTGAGGTTTTGTTGTTACAACGAGTTGAAGGGGTAGGTTGTTTGTTACAACGAGTTGAAGGGGTAGGTTGTTTGTTACAACGAGTTGAAGGGGGTTAGGTTTTTGTTACAACGAGTGAAGGGGTAGGTTGTTTGTTACAACGAATTGAAGGGGTAGGTTGTTTGTTACAACGAATTGAAGGGGTAGGTTGTTTGTTACAACGAATTGAAGGGGTAGGTTGTTTGTTACAACGAGTTGAAGGGGTGGTTGTTTGTTACAACGAGGTTGAAGGGGGTTGTGTGTATGTTTTGTTACAACGAGTTGAAGGGGTAGGTTGTTTGTTACAACGAGGTGAAGGGGTTGGTGTTTGTTAAGTAGGTGTGTTTGTTACAACGAGTTGAAGGGGTAGGTTGTTTGTTACAACGAGGTGAAGGGGTTGGTTGTTTGTTACAACGAGTTGAAGGGGTAGGTTGTTTGTTACAACGAGTTGAAGGGGTTGGTTGTTTGTTACAACGATTGAAGGGTTGGTTGTTTGTTACAACGAATTGAAGGGGTAGGTTGTTTGTTACAACGAATTGAAGGGGTTGGTTGTTTGTTACAACGAGTTGAAGGGGTTAGGTTGTTTGTTACAACGAGTTTAAGGGGTTAGGTTGTTTGTTACAACGAGTTGAAGGGGTTGGTTGTTTGTTACAACGATTGAAGGGGTTAGGTTGTTTGTTACAACGATTGAAGGGGTTTGGTTGTTTGTTACAACAGAGTTGAAGGGGTTGGTTGTTTGTTACAAACGAGTGTAAGGGGTTGGTTGTTTGTTACAACGAGTTGAAGGGGTTGGTTGTTTGTTACAACGAGGTTGAAGGGGTAGGTTGTTTGTTACAACGATTGAAGGGGTTGGTTGTTTGTTACAACGAGTTGAAAGGGGGTTGGTTGTTTGTTACAACGATTGAAGGTGTTGTTTGTTACAACGAGTTGAAGGGGTTGGTTGTTTGTTACAACGAGTTGAAGGGTGTTGTGTTGTTTTACAACGAGTTGAAGGGGTAGGTTGTGTCAAGGTTGAAGGGTAGTTGTTTTTACAACGAGTTGAAGGGGTTGGTTGTTTGTTACAACGATTGAAGGGGTGGTTGTTTGTTACAACGAGTTGAAGGGTAGTTGTTTGTTACAACGAGTTGAAGGGGTAGGTTGTTTGTTACAACGAGTTGAAGGGGTGGTTGTTTGTTACAACGAGTTGAAGGGGTAGGTTGTTTGTTACAACGAGTTGAAGGGGTAGGTTGTTTGTTACAACGAATTGAAGGGGTTGGTTGTTTGTTACAACGAGTTGAAGGGGTAGGTTGTTTGTTACAACGAGTTGAAGGGGTAGGTTGTTTGTTACAACGAGTTGAAGGGGTAGGTTGTTTGTTACAACGAGTTGAAGGGTAGGTTGTTTGTTACAACGAGTTGAAGGGGTAGGTTGTTTGTTACAACGAGTTGAAGGGGTAGGTTGTTTGTTACAACGAGTTGAAGGGGTAGGTTGTTTGTTACAACGATTGAAGGGGTAGGTTGTTTGTTACAACGAGTTGAAGGGGTAGGTGTTTGTTACAACGAGTTGAAGGGTAGTTGTTTGTTACAACGAGTGTGAAGGGTAGGTTGTTTGTTACAACGAGTTGAAGGGGTAGGTTGTTGTTACAACGAGTTGAAGGGGTAGGTGTTTGTTACAACGAGTTGAAGGGGTAGGTTGTTACAACGAAGTTGAAGGTGGGTAGGTTGGTTAGTTGTACAACGAGTTGAAGGGTGTAAATGAGTGTTGTTACAACGAGTGAAGGGGTAGTTGTTACAACGAGTGAAGGGGTAGGTTGTTACAACGAGTGAAGGGTAGGTTGTTACAACGATGAAGGGTGTTGTTACAACGAGTTGAAGGGGTAGGTTGTTACAACGAGGTTGAAGGGGTAGGTTGTTACAACGAGTTGAAGGGGTAGGTTGTTACAACGAGTTGAAGGGGTAGGTTGTTCAACGAGTTGAAGGGGTAGGTTGTTACAACGAGTTGAAGGGTAGGTTGTTACAACGGGGTGAAGGGGTAGGTTGTTACAACGAGGTGAAGGGGTAGGTTGTTACAACGAGTTGAAGGGGTAGGTTGTTACAACGAGTTGAAGGGGTAGGTGTTGTTACAAGGAACTGTCAAGGTAGTTTGGTTGTTACAGGAAGAGTACAAAAGCGTCAGAAGAATGCTACAAGCAGTAAGGTGGAGGTCTTGAGGAACGATGAAGGACTATACCAAGGTAGTCATTGTTTCTTCAGTGTTGTTTGTCTAACTCGGAGTGTTGAATGTACGATTGTGTCTACTGTCTGAGTTTTGTCTGAACTGTCGGTCTGTTCAACTGTCTGGTTTGTTGAACTGTGGTTGTGTCTACAGCTGGGTCTGAACGTCCGGTCTGTGTCCACTGTCTGTGTTTGTCTAACGAGTCTGTGTAAGGGTGTGTTTGTCTGAACTGTCGGGTTGTGTCCACTGTCGGGTTGTTACTGAACTGCCCGGTCTGTTTGGTGTTTGTCTGAACGCAGGCTATCACCACGTCTGTGTTAGTCTGAACAGTCCGTCAGTGGTACTGTCTTGGTGTACTGAACTGTCGGTCTGTGTCCAGCGTGAGTCGATTGTTCCGTCTGTTCACTGTCTTGTTTGTCTGAACTGTTCCGATCTGTGTCCACTGTCTGTGTTTGTCTGAACTGTCGGTCTGTGTCCACTTCTGTGTTTGTCTGAACTGTCCGATCTGTGTCCACTGTCTGTGTTTGTCTGAACTGTCCGGTCTGTGTCCACTGTCTGTGTTTGTCTGAACTGTCCGATCTGTGTCCACTGTCTGTGTCAGGGACATGTCCTGGAGACCGACCTCACGTGGAATGAAAGTGTCTGAAACATAATGTGATAGATCTTTTTTTTTCAGATCAAGCATTTTTGTTCAATGTTTTGGCTGAGAAAACCTTTTTTTACATATTTATCTGCGTCGATATATTTTCTATTGGCAGCAAGTCACCCATGTCCGCTTCTCAGCTCCATGCCGTGAAAATTTTGAGGTCTGTCTGCAACAATGGTGTATTACAAAAAGAATGAAGAAGGAAGATAATCCGTTCTGGCAGTAAACCCTGTTTAAAAAGTTTTAATCGGAGTTAATTGAAAATTATGCTTGCGGCCAGGTGAGCATGAATCCTTTGTATGGAACTTTTCTGTACTTATTGTGATGCGAATTTTTCTTCGGTTTTGTTGAGAAGACCGTATCGGTATCCGCGTGGGGCTGTTGCCAGGACAACCCTGCAAGAAAACGTGTGTGAAGTATGGTGGCCACTGTCTGTCGAGACGAGTGTTGTGTGTATGTGTGCTGATGTCTGTCTCTATCTCTTTCTTCCACTCTGTTTCTGATCCCTTCATTCCTCTCGTATTGTGTCTGGTGTCCATCAGTCCTTCTTCCGTTCGCTCTTCCTCTCTCTTTTGCTCTCTTTTTCTGTTCTGTGTCTGATTCTCTTATCTCTTTTTGTTTTGTACTCTTCTGACTGTCTCTCTTTCTCCCTTGTTTCTCTTTCGGCCTCTCTTGGCTTCTGTCTGTTGTCTGTCTGTCTGACTGTCTGTCTCTGTCTCGCTTTGTCTCTGCCTTATCTCTCTCTCGTCTCGTTCTCGCTCTCTCTCTCTCACTCTGTCTCTGTCTGTGTCTGTCTGTCTGTCTCTCTCCTTGTCTCTGTTTCTCTCTCTCTGTTTCTCTCTCCTCTCTTCTCCCTATGCCTCTGTTGCTTCCTCTTTGTTTGCCCTCTTTTTCTCTTTCCCTGTTCTTCATTGCCCCATTTCTTTATCGTTTTCTTTTCTTTTTTCGTCTTTTCGTTTCGTTCTGGCAATTTTTTGTTTTCACTGCATTTGTAATGGTGCACTGTCCTCCTGCTCATTTCTTCTTCATGAAATCCTATCTGATCGACCGTTTGAATCAGAGCAGGCAGCGTTGAATTCCAGTGAAGTGACCTAGCGCCAGTGCAGGGTCTCTCCTTTGGTGGGTAGCCCCATTGCGGCGGCTTCACATCTCTGGCGCTGGAACTTCAACTGGATAAACTTGGGGTTCGTGGTGTGTCGTGGAGCCAAAACGAGCGGTCTGGGATCAACCCAACTGACGACGCAGAAGTTGGGACCAAAAAAACAAAAACAAAACAAAACAAAACCCCCAAAATCAACAACACAAAAGCTCGTGTAAATATAGTAGAATGTTATTCAATGTGTAGTCGAGCCATTTGATTTAATTTTATTCATATATTCTTTTTTGCACTTCTGTCTGTCTCATATTCCGCCACGCACATATCTGTATTTCTGGATGTCTGCCTCTTTGTCTCTGTTTTACACGGTGTCCTTTTCTGTCTCTTCTGTCTGTCTGTCTGTCTGTCTCGCTCTCTGTTTCTGTATTCTGTATTCTGTGTGTTTTCTGTGTGTGTTTATGTGTGTGTGTGTGGTGTGTGTGTGTGTGTGTGTGTGTGTGTGTGTGTGTGTGTGTGGTGTGTGTGTGTGTGTGTCTACATGTATGTCTCTGTGTTTCTGTCTCTGTCTCTCTCGCCCTCTTTCTCTGTTTCTCCTTTGCTGGCTCGCTCGCTCGCTCATGTACACATTTTTTTTCGTCTCGCCCAAGGTTTGGTCTTCCCATTCGAGTTTGTTTCATCATCTTGTTAAACCTAATGATATTCTGTTAACTGTTGTGTTCTGTTCTGTTCTGTTCGCGACTGGGTGTTAAGTGAGAATGGCAGTTCGCATCCGGGTACAACTGACAGCTTAGGTGCTTAACACCACTACCCCTTCAACCATCCACGCACGCACATACGCGCGCGCGCGCGCACACACACACACACACAGACAGACAGACAGACACACATACACACACACATACACACACACACACACACACTCACACACTCACACACACAACACACACACACACAACACCACACACACACACACACACACACACACACACACACACACCACACACCGTGGGCGTATTACCTAGCACGTCATGCACACTCAGATGGATTAGACAACTGGATACCTAGATGGACGTATTGACAGGTATATGGATGAATAAATATGTTGTATGGTGTGATAAACGAGAGCGTGATGCTGGTAGTTGTTTCAAAACGTTGCCAGTGCATTGTCCTGGCTGTGAAGCCACCACAGTAGTGGTCAGGAATATACATGTAGAGAGTGGAGTCAGAAGGTGTGTAGTGAGTTCTGAATGCATATTGGTCGTGTGGTGACTTCTTCCTCCCTGACACAACTTCTACAAGTTTTAGCGGGAATCGTTCATGTAAAAAGTGTCCTCAAATCAAAGAGGCTGATACGTACATGTGACAGATTTTGTGTGTGTGTGTGTGTGTGTGTGTGTGTGTGTGTGTGTGTGTGTGTGTGTGTGTGTGTGTGTGTGTGTGTGTGTGTGAGTGTGTGTGTGTGTGTGTGTGTGTGTGAGATATATATATATATATATATATATATATATATAGAGAGAGAGAGAGAGTGAGAGAGAGAGAGAGAGAGAGGTGTGTGTGTGTGTGTGTGTGTGTGTGTGTGTGTGTGTGTGTGTGTGTGTGTGTGTGTGTGTGTATGTAAAATATTGAAGAAGTAAGCTTGTGTGAGAGAATATGTGTCCTTCACAGAGTACATGTGATGGCAAGGATTTGATGAATGTATACGTTTAAATTCACTGGACCCATTTTCCAGATGTTAGAATTAGTGTTAGCGTTAAATTAGCATTAGTGTTGTCAGGTATTGGTGTTAGTGGTAAATTAGTATTAGTGTTGTCAGATGTCACTGCTAGTGTCGGCGGTAATTTATTGTAACACGAAAATGTCTAGTTGATTGTACATATGGCATGACAGTGTGCACCATCCACTGTTTTGTGTAATATAAAACAACAACAAACAACAACAACATGGCAGCCCTATGTTGGTTGCTGTAATTATTATGGTAATTACAATTTTTTGGGTCTGTTTTGTTGTCATTGCTTACGATTTCACAAATAAGTCTTCTTTCATTCTTTGTTTTCACTCGTTGACCCAAGTCTTTCATTTACCACGACAAAGAAGAGTCATTTGTGTCGGTTTGCTCTAAAGTTGTTTGAAACAAACACACAAGCAAGCGAACGAACAGTGATTTGACGTGATGTCCTTGCATACAAACAGACAGACACACAAGCAGGCAAAGCAAACGAATAGTGATTTGACGTGATGTCCTAATATACAGACATGCAGACACACAAGTAGGCAAGCAAACGAATAGTGATTTGACGTGATGTCCTAGCATACAGACAGACACACAAGCAGGCAAGCAAACGATTAGTGATTTGACGTGATGTCCTAACACACAAACATACACACAAGCAGGCAAGCAAACTAACATGATTTCAAGCGGAATATATTACAGTGACATAACCGCCTGGTTATCGTACATGTTTATGACACAGGAGTGAGAGTGAATGAGACAGGGACAGAATGGACAGCAGGCAGTCTTCAGAACCAGGTCTATCAGCCAAGCAGGAACGTGGTGCAGTTGCTTGTGTCGTGTGGCCTTCTTGTTGAGTAATGGCCATTCATCGTGGCTGTCAGCTACAGCTGTAGCCCAGTGTCCAGGCTTGTGGCAGCTGAGAGAACCCTTCTGACACAGCCACAAATCTCTGCTATGGACGACGACTCGAGTCAAAAGCGAACAAACGGAATTATGGCTATGAAAATTGGATGCAAGCCTACGGCGCATTTCTTAGCTGTGCGACTTTCACGGCGTTTGCTGTAGGTAATCGTAAGTTCTACTGTTAGACTGTAAACGTCGCAGACTAAAATCATGGACTCGGCTGCAGGTGTGACTAGTGACTCTGATTGGTTTTTGCCTTTAGAATCATAGTAATACCAAGTGTGTGATAGGTTTCAAGTTTATCTGCATCTTAAAAATTGATCTCTTGGGGGGTGGGGGTGCGTGGGTGTGGGTGCCAACAGGCTCAAAACGATCGATAATAGGTAGATTCTTTTTTTTTCTTTTTTAGCATTGTCATTTGATTAAAGAGGGCTCTACGGCTAAAAACAATATTGCTGGCATATGTTCACTGTTACCTTTCTGCTATTAGGACCCCCCCCCCCCACACACACACAAGAACACACACAGTGCGCGCATGCGTAGCCCATTCGCCCTTAAATAGTTAATTGATATTCCGTGGTTGTAATTAGAATGATTGTTTCTCTTGAAACTCCTAGGCTAGCGATGTCCATCAAATGCAGCAGGCGGAATTGGCATTAATTGTCTCTGGAACTAGTGAGCCTTTATTACGATTTTGCATTATGCAAATCAGCACGTAACGGTGGCAGTTCCAGCTGTGTATTTTGTCTTTGAAGGAAGGGTAGACCATCAAGTAGTTTTGTTGTTACTTTGCCCAAGAAACGCCGCGACTCGTGCAGTAGTTCCCATGTCTGCTACTTCACAAATGCCTATGCGATGACGAATTTCATCTCATAGATTTAATGAAAATTGCAGTTGTGGTGCCTTAAAACACACATAGCTAAACAGAGCCCCGTACACTTCATTTGTAAGCCAGTGACTGGCAGCGCCAGGTGACATCATTTTTAAACCGACGTTGTGAAATGTGTTTTAACCCTAGCCCTACCCCAAAATCTCACCAGTGGGTTGGGTTTTTCCTGAATGGACTGCTGATTCCGAGGATTAGGTTTGTGGTTGGGTTAGTGTTAAGAGTTAGGGTTAGATTAGCATTAGTATCGTCAGACGTTAGTGTTAAGAGTCAGAGTTAAAATAATAATAATGATGTTGTCAGACGTTAGTGTTTAAGTTAAGGTTAAATTAACATTAGTATCGTCAGATTTTGTGTTAGTGTTAACGTTTAATTAGCATTAATATCATCAGACATTAGTGTTACATCAGCATTAATGTCGTCAGATGTTAGTATTAGTGTTAGCGTTAAATTAGCATCGGTGTCGTCAGATGTTAGTGTTAGCGTTAAATTAGCATTAGCATCATCAGACGTTAGTGTTAGTGTTAAATTAGCATCAATGTCGTCAGATGTTAGTGTTAGCGTTAAATTAGCATTAGCATCATCAGACGTTAGTGTTAGCGTTAAATTAGCATCAGTGTCGTCAGACGTTAGTGTTAGCGTTAAATTAGCATTAGCATCATCAGACGTTAGTGTTAGTGTTAAATTAGCATCAGTATCGTCAGACGTTAGTGTTAGCGTTAAATTAGCATTAGCATCATCAGACGTTAGTGTTAGCGTTAAATTAGCATCAGTGTCGTCAGATGTTAGTGTTAGCGTTAAATTAGCATTAGCATCATCAGACGTTAGTGTTAGCGTTAAATTAGCATCAGCGTCGTCAGATGTTAGTGTTAGCGTTAAATTAGCATTATATTAGCATCATCAGACGTTAGTGTTAGTGTTAAATTAGCATCACTGTCGTCAGATGTTAGTATTAGCGTTAAATTAGCATTAGCATCATCAGACGTTAGTGTTAGCGTTAAATTAGCATCAGTGTTGTCAGATGTTGGTGTTAGCGTTAAATTAGCATTAGCATCATCAGACGTTAGTGTTAGCGTTAAATTAGCATCAGTGTCGTCAGATGTTAGTGTTATCGTTAAATTAGCATTAGCATCATCAGACGTTAGTGTTAGTGTTAAATTAGCATCAATGTCGTCAGATGTTGGTGTTATCGTTAAATTAGCATTAGCATCATCAGACATTAGTGTTACCGTTAAATTAGCATCAGTGTCGTCAGATGTGTTATCGTTAAATTAGCATTAGCATCATCAGACGTTAGTGTTAGTGTTAAATTAGCATCAGTGTCGTCAGACGTTAGTGTTAGCGTTAAATTAGCATTAGCATCATCAGACGTTAGTGTTAGTGTTAAATTAGCATCAATGTCGTCAGACGTTAGTGTTAGCGTTAAATTAGCATTAGCATCATCAGACGTTAGTGTTAGCGTTAAATTAGCATCAGTGTCGTCAGACGTTAGTGTTAGCATTAAATTAGCATTAGCATCATCAGACGTTAGTGTTACCGTTATATTAGCATCAGTGTCGTCAGATGTTAGTGTTATCGTTAAATTAGCATTAGCATCATCAGACGTTAGTGTTAGTGTTAAATTAGCATCAGCGTCGTCAGATGTTAGTGTTAGCGTTAAATTAGCATTAGTGTTGTCAGGTATTGGTGTTAGTGGTAAATTAGTATTAGTGTTGTCAGATGTCAGTGCTAGTGTCGGCGTTAATTTAGTGTTAGTATCATCAGACGAAGTGAAGTCTAGAACCAAGATGACGGCGGTAATCGTCCAACAGCCAATCAGAGACATGTGTATGGATTTCGTTTAGAAGCATCTCCTGAAACGTTCAAAGAAGGAGGAAGGTTTTAGCGGGCTTGTGACAAAATCGTCAGCAAATTTGGCAATACTTGACTGCTGATGCACGTGATGGATAAACTTACAATTCCAGTTGATGATAGTTATGCGTCCTTCATTGTAAACAGTATGAGAAAAGAGACCTGAATTCGTTTATGAAATGGGAATTTGATATCTTTAATTCGGCCGAACGGTGTGGAAGCGAGCAGATTTCCATAATTGCCCAGCTTTGCGGGCATGACGTCAGGTGCTGTGTGTTCCCAGGCATTCAGTTGTTCACTCCCTTTGAGATCTGCTGGAATCACACAGCTGTCGCTAGTCACACGTATTCATGTGTGTGCGTGCGTGCGTGCGTGCATGCATATGTGTGTGTGTGTGTGTGGTGTGTGTGTGTGTGTGTGTGTGTGTGTGTGTGTGTGTGTGTGTGTGTGTGTGTGTGAGTAAGAGAGAGAGAGAGGGCGGGGGGCTAAATTTTTAGAGAATAAAGACACATTTTCACAAAGGAATTCCAATTTCGTCATGATAATTTCAGTTGTTAAGCGACTAGTAGATTTCACTACTATTTGCATGGACCATTTTGTCTATAATTGTGCCATAGAATTTTACTTCATCAAAAGGTTCAGCTAAGCTTTTGCTATGGAACTCTAATTTTACCGTGACAGTAGGAGTTTTGCAGGGGTCAGTGCATATTTCCAACTATTTTACACTGGACCACAGCAGTATCTTCCATTATAGCAGTTCATTCTCCTTTGTGTGGTATTTGTAATGAAGTGAGTCTTTTGCGCGCTGTTGGGTTATATGAGGAAACTGACATTAAATTGACAGAGGACACTGTCTGTAATCTGCCGATAAAAAGACGCGAAACCTGAATCGGTAAAAAAACCTATCAGTAAAACTGGATTAAACCAAACTGGAAGCATGTCGATACCAGAACTACGAGTTAATTGGCAGAAATCAGACGTGGCATTCAGGCTTGCTAGTCCTTGAATGGCAGAAATCAGACTTGGCATTCAGGCTTGCTAGTCCTTGAATGGCAGAAATCAGACGTGGCATTCAGGCTTACTAGTCCTTGAATGGCAGAAATCAGACTTGGCATTCAGGCTTGCTAGTCCTTGAATGGCAGAAATCAGACTTGGCATTCAGGCTTACTAGTCCTTGAATGGCAGAAATCAGACTTGGCATTCAGGCTTGCTAGTCCTTGAATGGCAGAAATCAGACTTGGTATTCAGGCTTGCTAGTCTTGAATGGCAGAAATCAGACTTGGCATTCAGGCTTACTAGTCCCAAAATCTTTAATTACAGTTTCAGACAACTCCTTTTACACTAATCGCTGAGCCGCCTTGCCTGCCTACTAATGTCATGAAGGACGATAATTCCAGTTATAATGAAATGTTAACAATTAACACTTTGGGGGCGAGTTGGTTGTTTGGGGGCGTATGAGCTAAAGGTAACTTTAGGGCGTATAAACTCCAAAAGGTAACATTGGAGCGTATAAACTCCAAAAGGTAACATTGGGGCGTATAAACTCCAAAAAGGTAACTTTAGGGCGTATAAACTCCAAAAGGTAACATTGGGGCGTATAAACTCCAAAAGGTAACATTGGGGCGTATAAACTCCAAAAGGTAACATTGGGGCGTATAAACTCCAAAAGGTAACATTGGGGCGTATAAACTCCAAAAGGTAACATTGGGCGTATAAATTCCAAAAGGTAACATTGGGGCGTATAAACTCCAAAAGGTAACATTGGGGCGTATAAACTCCAAAAGGTAACATTGGGGCGTATAAACTCCAAAAGGTAACATTGGGGCATATAAACTCCAAAAGGTAACATTGGGGCATAATAATAATATAAACTCCAAAAGTTAACATTGGGGCGTATAAACTCCAAAAGGTAACATTGGGGCGTATAAACTCCAAAAGGTAACATTGGGGCATATAAACTCCAAAAGGTAACATTGGGGCATAATAATAATATAAACTCCAAAAGTTAACATTGGGGCATAATAATAATATAAACTCCAAAAGGTAACATTGGGGCGTTTAAACTCCAAAAGGTAACATTGGGGCATAATAATAATATAAACTCCAAAAGGTAACATTGGGGCATAATAATAATATAAACTCCAAAAGGTAACATTGGGGCATAATAATAATATAAACTCCAAAAGGTAACATTGGGGCATAATAATAATATAAACTCCAAAAGGTAACATTGGGGCATAATAATAATATAAACTCCAAAAGCTAACATTGGGACGTATAAACTCCAAATGGTAACATTGGGGCATATAAACTTCAAAAGGTAACATTGGGGCATAATAATAATATAAACTCCAAAAGGTAACATTGGGGCGTATAAACTCCAAAAGGTAGCAATGTGTATATGCATGGACTGAACATATTTTTATTACAACATTTTGACGTCTCCCTTTGGAAGTTAGTGGTTAAATTTTCCCTAAGACAGAGGTAAATAAATGCAGGACAAACTGTTGAGAGAGAGAGAGAGAGAGAGAGAGAGAGGAGAGAGAGAGAGAGAGAGACAGACAGACAGACAGACAGACAGACAGACAGACAGACAAACAAAGGGATGGAGGGAGGGAGGTTACAAGTAGCATCATTTTCACAAAATTCAATGTATCGACCTTTAAGAAAAACCGCCCACACTTGCATGCAAACAAGAAATCGTGTCTCCGGGTTGAGCGATCTTTTATCATTCAGGTGTCAGTATTGTAAACGTGTCTTAAAGGAGAAAGGGCTGGTTGGGTAACGTCTTTGTGATAATTGCACAATGCTCATGCCATCAGATCGTTTTTGTTTACAGAAACAGTGGTTCTGTTGGTTCTTGTCAGGGGTGAAAATGGTTTGGCTGTTGTGGACTGAGTGGAGACTCTGTTATCTAAAGTTGGTGTTGATGTAGCTTATATTCTTATCGTCGTTTGTGCCATTGTCAGTGCACATGTGATGTAGAAAGTAGAGCTCCAGGAAACAAAACACCATATTTCTACAGGAATGGAGAGAGAGAGAAGAGAGAGAGAGGAGAGGAGAGAGAGAGAGAGAGAGAAGAGAAGAGAGAGAGAGAGAGAAGAGAGAGAGAGTAACATAATCAGGAATATGATGAAAAGAGACGAACAGAAAAACCAACCAAACAGACAAACACACTACGGTAAACACTTCCTCCAAACAAAAATCTAGACTAGATAAAGACGTTTCAAAAACAAATAAAGACGAAATCAAGACTTTTCAAAACAAAATAAAGACTTTATAAAAAGACTTCAAAACAAATAAAGACAAATCAAGACTTTCAAACAAATAAAGACTTTATAAAAAGACTTCAAAACCGAATAAAGACACACCCAGACTTCAAAATAAACACTAATTAAAACAAAAAAAAAACCACACCTCAAGACTGAAGAAAGACGTTTCAAAACAAATAATGATGAATAAAGACGTTTCAAACTTCACCTTCACGGATCGATTTTAATCGTGGCCCGTCTTGTTTCGTTCAGATGATTTTTATTCTCTT
Organism: Monoplex corrugatus; assembly: GCA_030674185.1. Classification (NCBI taxonomy): domain Eukaryota; kingdom Metazoa; phylum Mollusca; class Gastropoda; order Littorinimorpha; family Ranellidae; genus Monoplex; species Monoplex corrugatus. The sequence goes on from JAPXFY010000022.1 coordinate 63,335,640, forward strand.
TTCGTCTGTTCTGGTTTCGTCCGACTGAAACGAAAACATCTGAAACGACCAGTAACTACCCAGCTACTTTCTGTTTTTACTGACATAAACTGTCTCCCTGTTCGATTTTTTTTTGCTCTGTAACAACTTTGACCTTTTTGAGAGATACAGTCTCTGTGTGACTGTCTGTCTGTCTGTCTGTGGGTCTGTCTGTCGCCGTCTTTGTGTTCTTGTGTCTGTGTAAACTTATCAGTGTCCGTCTGTCTGTCCTTCCCCCACCCCCTAACCTTCTCACTCTCTCACTGTCTCTTCGTTTCTGTGTCTCTTGCACTCACTCACTCACTCTCTCTCTCTCTCTCTCTCTCTCTCTCTCTCACTCACTCTATTTCTCTATCTCTCTGTCTGTCTGCCTGTCTGTCTCTTTCTCTCTCTCTGTGTCTTTCTTTCGCTGTCTGTCTCTATCTCTCTGTCTCTCTCTTTTTCTATGTCTCTTGCACTCTCTCTCTCTCTCTCTCTCTCTCTCTCTCTCTCTCTCACTCTATTTCTCTATCTCTCCGTCTGTCTGCCTGTCTGTCTCTTTCTCTCTCTCTCTGTGTCTTTCTTTCGCTGTCTGTCTCTATCTCTCTGTCTCTCTCTTTTTCTATGTCTCTTGCACTCTCTCTCTCTCTCTCTCACTCTATTTCTCTATCTCTCCGTATGTCTGCCTGTCTGTCTCTTTCTCTCTCTCTGAGTTTCTTTCGCTGTCTGTCTCTATCTCTCTGTCTCTCTCTGTGTCTCTATCTCTCTCTTTGTCTCTGTATCTGTCTCACTCCCTCTCTCTCCATCTCGTTTTCAGTATTGTATTGGACTCGTTGACTCTTTCCTTTTTGATCGGATGATGGTGTTTACTGTGTCATTTTTGAAATGTTAAAAGCTGAACACGCCACGTCAAGTAGGGCCTTAACCTTTCTGGTTGTTGTGGTAGCTCTTAGCATTTCTTAGAGGGGATACTAGGGCGATACATGCCGATTTCATTGGGTCATCATGGTATCTCCTTCAGCATTTTCAGTTTACTGAACAGTAGCATAGCAGACATTCATCCACCCCCACCCACACAGACATGCTTGTGTACACACAGACAGGCAGACATACACACACTGGCAAGCACGCACAGCACTCACGCACGCGCGCACTTACACACACACACACACACACAGCGCACACACACACACACACACACACACACACACACACACACACACACACACACACACACACACACACTGTGCTGATACCAGCAGAGTGACTGGCATATTATGATGGGCAGCCAACAAGCCACTTTGTATGCATCTGTCTGGGATTGAACTCAAGATATCAGATCTCCAGTTTATGGCTCAATCGACCAGCCAGTCGGCCCAGTGTCGAGCACCACACACACGCAGACACACACACTCTCTCTCTCTCTTCTCTCTCTCTCTCTCCTCTCTCTCTCTCTCTCTCTCTCTCTCTCATTCTCCCCCTCTCTCTCTCGCTCTGCAGACAGCTCGTGACGACGCTGTAAAAGACTTTAGCTTGATGAATGGTTGGTTTCATTATTCAGGATATGTTTTATGTCGGTGTAAAACACCACGGCAATTCCCTGGCCGCAGTTCTGTTCACTTGCCCGCCTCTCAGCCAGCTGTCTGTCCGTAAGTATCGGTAAAGTCTTCCTCAAAACGGACAGAAGAAGGAGAGAACAATGGTGGTAAACTTTAAAACTAAGGACTTGATGTCTACAGCTTCTGTATTCTGAACGGCTGTCCATACCTGTCGTCACCAATTTGACCGGTTTGCATCTTTAGAGGTCTCTCCCAACTTTCAATGAAGGTTGGACGAACAGAGAGAGAGAGAGAGAGAGAGAGAGAGAGAGAGAGAGAGGAGAGAGAGAGAGAGAGAGAGAGAGGTATTATTATATTTTTGTTTGAGAGAGAGAGAGAGAGAGAGAGAGAGAGAGGTATTATTGTTATTTCTGTTTAAAACCCAGCCGACTGCGTAGAGCCATGTCAGGGCTATAAACCATTTTAGAACATACACTATAGTTCAACAGGGGATAAAAAAGAAAAAAAAGTAAGTACATATATATCAATACATTCACGCACATACTCTAAGGTGATGCATCTGGCGTTGATCACTCCGTCCAATATATCACATAGGGGATTTAAAAAAAACCCATACATGAATACAAATTTATAAACATCAGTAAGGACACTAAAATATATATAAACATGGGCCAAAATGACCTAATATTGCTTCCGCATATCTCATTTCCCCAGAGCTAAAAATGCACTTAATCGAACACATACAATGTGAATGGATCAGCAAGGCAGAAAATAATAGGAAGAAATGACAGAAAGCAGAACAAGACAGAAACAAAGCGAATGACAGAAAAGAGGAAATATCTAGCACAGACTTTCCAGAAGGTGGGGATACTATTTTTGCTGAAAGAGTCCCTGGTATCTCCGCGGGGAGGGAGGGAGAGAGAGAGAGAGAGAGAGAGAGAGAGAGTATCTGGTATCGAGCACAGTCATCATGCACGCTATTGCCAGGCGGTGACGATACAGTAAAAAATCCCAGTGAAGAATGATGGATGGCTAGTTTCATTATCCCGCCTATGTCCTCATGTGTCCGACACTACAGCGCTGCCTGCACCTAATTGCCCACAGCGCCATTCACTCGTTCACCCGTCTCCCTGAACCACACTCCGTCTTTATATTGTCACAAAGCTGGCACTAAAACCTTACAGGGTAGGGAGGAAGCTATTAGTTTTGACCGTCTGTGCTGGACTCTCAGCTGCCATGGATTGTCAGTGGTCGTCAGACGGTCAAGTCCATAAAATGGCCAATGTACTTGTTGATCATGTGACGACTGGTGATGACTGGTTATAACTCACATCATTGACTTCACCATCTTAGACAGTCACTAATTAGTCCCTGTTGATGTCACTGACATGACTATCTGTACATATAACTGATTGACCATAGGCAGATGACACTGATTGACCATAGGCAGATGATACTGATTGACCATAGGTAGATGACACTGATTGATCATAGGCAGATGACACTGATTGACCATCTGTAGATGACACAGATTGACCATTAGATGACACTGATTGACCATCTGTAGATGTCTGATTGACCTGTAGATGTCTGATTGACCTGTAGATGTCTGATTGACCTGTAGATGTCTCGGTTGACCTGTAGATGTCATTGATTGACCTGTAGATGTCACTGATTGACCTGTAGATGTCTGTGATTGACCTGTAGATGACTGATTGACCCTGTGATGTCTGATTGACCTGTAGATGTCTGATTGACCTGTAGATGTCTGATTGACCTGTAGATGTCTCTGATTGACCTGTAGATGTCTCTGATTGACCTGTAGATGTCACTGATTGACCTGTAGATGTCACTGATTGACCTGTAGATGTCACTGATTGACCTGTAGATGTCACTTGATTGACCTGTAGATGTACACTGATTGACCTGTAGATGTCACTGATTGACCTGTAGATGTCACTGATTGACCTGTAGATGTCACTGATGCCTGTGATGCCTGATTGACCTGTAGATGTCACTGATTGACCTGTAGATGTCACTGATTGACCTGTAGATGTCACTGATTGACCTGTAGATGTCACTGATTGACCTGTAGATGTCACTGATTGACCTGTAGATGTCACTGATTGACCTGACTGTAGATGTCTCTGATTGACCTGTAGATGTCACTGATTGACCTGTAGATGTCACTGATTGACCATGACCTGTAGATGTCACTGATTGACCTGTAGATGTCTCTGATTGACCTGTAGATGTCACTGATTGACCTGTGTAGTGTCACTGATTGACCTGTAGATGTCACTGATTGACCTGTAGATGTCACTGATTGACCTACCTGTAGATGTTCCTGATTTGACCTGTATGATGTCACTGATTGACCTGTAGATGTCACTGATTGACCTGTAGATGTCACTGATTGACACCTGTAGATGTCACTGATTGACCTGTAGATGTCACTGATTGACTTTAGATTCCTGATTGACCTGTAGTGTCATGATTGACCTGTAGATGTACTGATTGACCTGTAGATGTCACTGATTGACCTGTAGATGTCATGATTGACCTGTAGTTTTCACTGATTGACCATGTAGATGTCTGATTGACCTTGTAGATGTCACTGATTGACCTGTAGATGTCCTGATTGACCTGTAGTTGTCCTGATTGACCGTAGATGTCACTGATTGACCTGTAGTTGTCACTGATTGACCTCTGTAGTTGTCACTGATTGACCCTGTAGTGTCACTGATACACGATGTCACTGTTGACCAGATGCCTGTAGTTGTCACTGATTGACCATTGTGTTGTCCCACTGATTGGACCATACTGCCTGTTGAACTGTATTGTCACTGATTGACCTTGTAGTTGTCATGATTGACCTTGTAGTGTCTGTGCCTGTAGTGTCACTGATTGATCCACTGTAGTTGTCACTGATTGACCATTGTAGTGTCACTGATTGACCATCTGTAGTTTCACTGATTGACCATTGTAGTTGTCACTGATTGACCATCTGTAGTTGTCACTGATTGACCATCCTGTAGTGTCACGATTGACCATCTGTAAGTTGTCACTGATGACCATCTGTAGTTTCATGATGACTGTATTGTCATGATTGACCTCGTATTGTCACTGATTGACCATTGATTCATATTGAACGTATTGTCATGATTGACTCTGTAGTGTCATGATTGACCAGTCAATGTAGTGCACGATTGACCATGTAAGCATTGATGACACTGTATCATCTGACTGTATCATGAGACGAATGTCACTGATTGACTACTGTAGATCATGATACACTGTATGTCATTACTTATCAGCTGAAAGTTGTTTCGCAAAATATTCGCATGCAGAATGACCGCTTTAGTGCAATAACTAACCATTGATGAAGCTTACTTTACAGATAGACGAATGTCTTTCAAGGTTCATACCTAGACAATGATTAAGAGTTCTGAAGACGCTTTCAGTCAACATACCTGGCACTTACATATTGCACAAAATGTTTTCACAACACGTTCATATACATATTAGATTATTAGCGCAATCCAAACATTTCACGTTACATTGACATCACAACACGATACAGAACGACACTACACAAAAACCAACACGATATCCAGTTCAAACACTGACTTACGCAATGAAACAACAAACAGACCTTTCGTAATATAATAATAATAATAATAATGAGCATTTATATAGCGCACAGTCCAAAAAATTGCTTCTGGCGCTTTACAAGTACACACACACACACACACACACACACACACACACACACAGACACACACACACACACACACACACACACACACACGCACGCACGCGCGCGCGCACGCACACACACACACAAACACACACACACACAACATACACGATCGCAGGTTGTCAATATCATAAGCATAAAGAAGAAGCACCACGAAGAGGAGAAGTCAGCACGAGAACAGATGTGTTTTGAGTGAGGTTTTGAAAGAGGTAATAGACTCTGCGTGCCTGAGAGGAGTTGGTAGGGTATTCCACGTAGTGGGAGCCTGGTAAGAGAAAGATCGTTGGCCATGTTTTTGTCCTCACAGAGGGAATGCGGAGAAGTCTAGTGTCAGATGAAGAGCGGAGAGAGCGAGAAGGAGTGTAAATGTGAACAAGTTCAGAGAGGTTCATCTCGGTTTAATGAATGAACACGAGAAAGAATCAGTGTGAATATTGCGTATTTATTTTCATCAGACCGCTATCATAGAAATGATTTCGAAAATTAAACAAAACAAAAACAACATAACAAAAAACAAAACAAAACAAAAACTTACACGTTGCAATAAACATGACTTTGGGAAAAAGTAAAGTGACAGTGGAAAAATTGCAAAACACACTGTACAGAGTACCTTAATCCTTGAATGATAAATAACGGATATAAATCGACCTTTGAGCTAACAACACTTAAATGCGGGAGTGGGTAGGGCGAGGGAGAGGGGACATTAAGACAGATTTTAAACAGAAAGGTCAGAAAGGTCTGCTAGAATGTAGGGGTGTACCAAGTAGTCTGTCGTTAGTTTTAATTTAAGTAGGCTGTAAGATGGAATTACTTGTCTTCCTATCTAGTGGCTTTGATGTGAAGGAGAAGAGCGTATATACCTACGTGTGTGTGTGTGTGTGTGTGTGTGTGTGTGTGTGCGTGTGTGTGTGTGTGTGTGTGTGTGTGTGTGTGTGTGTGTGTGCGTGTGCGTGCGTGCGTGTGTGCGTGCGTGTGTGTGTGTGTGTCTTTGTGTGTGTCTGTGTGTGTGCCTATGTGCCTGTGTGTGTGTCTGTGAGTGTCTGTGTGCCTATGTGTGTGTCAGTGCGTGCGTGTGTGCGTGCGTTTGTGTGTGTTGTGTGTGTGTGTCTGTTTGTGCGTGTCTGTATGTTTGTGTGTGTATGTGTCTGTGTGTGTGCATGCATGCATGTGTGCATGGCGCGCGCACATGTATGTGTATGGGTGCATGGCGCGCGCGCGTGTGTATGTATGTGTGTGTGTCTGCGCGCGTTTGGGTGCACACGCGCGTGTTTTTCTGTGCGGAGGGTTGTTTATGTTTTGGGTTGAGTGGGTTGGTGAGTTAGATGAAAAAGAGAGATAGTGAACGAGACAGAGAAAAGAAAGGAAGAGGAAAGGGAGTAGGGATGGGGGAAGCCAAAGAAGTAAAGCAAAACAAAAAGGTGGAAGGGTCAGATCATAATCCCCTACCGGCCCAAAGAAGGTCACCATAATAATCAAGGATTAAGTTATCAGTGTGAACTCTCCTTCGCTAAGCTTACACTCACCGACAGTACAAAGAGCAGACAGACTGGCACATTACGAGATGACAGGGCGATGAGGGGTCCAGTCTGTGTGGTGACAAAGGGAGCGAAGAAAGCAGAGGTGGAGTGAGTGAGATGGATATCGAAAACAAGGCGAATGTGAGTGGGTTGGATACGTATCAAAAACAGAATGGTTGAAACTCGGTTTCACAGTTCCGTTTTTTTTTTTTCACTGTCTGAAAATATTGCGCAGGAATGTGATTTTGGTTAAATATGAAACGCATTCAAATGGATAAATTCACGACATGTAGATTGTTGATTCATAATACTTTTTAAGGATATGTTAGACACTGGAACGTCGGGTTCTTGCAAGTAAAATGAATTTGGCGCTGTTACCTTGCTCCTCTCGTGGCGACGGAAGACGAAAACGCGAGGTTTCTGAGAGTGCAGATAGAATGCCAGAGTTTTTGTACTGCACAATAAGCGTAATTATCTGCCGTGGTCTAGTACAAAAAAAGTAGTAGTAAAAAAAAAAAAAAATGAAGTAAAATAAATAAAATAACAAAATAAATAAAATAACAATAAAATAAAATAAAATGAAATAAAATAAAATAAAACAAAATAAAACCAAACAAAATGAAATAAAATAAAATAAAATAAAATGTCGGATAGAGGAGCTGCATGGTGTTTCTCTTGCGGTAAAGAAGCCAAGATTCCAACACACATGCACTCCAGTTGAAGAAGAAGTATGCAGACTGTGCAGCAACATACCGTCTGCACAGTGTAGGCAAAAGAGAGTACATACATGGCATCCGAGAAAAATTGGAACGTTAAAGGTTGTGGGGGGGGGGGGGGGGGGAGAGAAACACTTTTTCTTTTAAACACGGCGCTTTGTCCATCAGATCTTTTAGGATCGGTTGCTGTGTCAAGTTTTTGTGCGTAATGATATTTCATTTCAGTTATCAACTAGATTATTTTTGTTTCTTTGTTTGTTTGAAAGATTTTTCTCAGTCAGACGCAAAAAAAGCAATAAATGGCGCACCTTGGTTACACGGTAACACGACACATGGGCAGACGACTGGCTTGCTTAATCTTTTTCAAGTCTTTCACGTCATCAACTGTTGCTTTGTGCATGTACACCACCAGCCGTCCTGGTCGCCAGTTGACTCGCTTGGATCGCGTGTAAGCAACACGTCTCGGCGTACAGTCACTTTTCAAGATATGAACTTTGGTGTATACGAATTATGTAGATCAGGCCCGCTGAAGGGTTCATGTTGGTGAGAAGGTGGAGAGCGACAATGAGAGAGAAGGAGAAGAGGGTGGAAACCCAGACAACCATGAAGGCTACGTGAAGGCTAAAATCATGACCGAAAGGCAAAACTTTGTAAATGTGATTGTTCACACAGGCAGTATGTACTCGTTGAAAACTGGTAAAAGGACCAGTTAAAAGAAAAAAAAATCAACTTAAATACTGACTGAGATGGGGGGACGGGGGGAGGGGGGGGCAGATATAGACTGGGCGGACAGGCAAGGCAGATAGGCAGACAGGCGTGGGCGTTTGTTGACCAAATGCAAAAAATGTCTTCCCCCCAACACTCAATTACGTTTTGCCGGATGTGGGGTAACTCCATCAAGTAGACCACCTACCAGCAAGTCTGATCAACACTGCTGTCTGTCTGCACGCCTCTCTGTCTGTCTGTCAGTTTGTCTCTCTCCCTCTCGCTCTTTCTTTCTCTGTCTCTCTCTGTCTGTCTGCCTGTCTCTTTCTCTCCCTCCCCCTCCCTCTTCCCCCGCTCTCTCTCTCTGCGCGTGCGTTTGAGGAGAGTAGTGATGTTGCAATACACGGCGTGAAACCAGAAGAAAACAAGAAGTGTGAATGCCTGGCCGTTTTTTGTTGTTGTGATTTTTATTGTGATTTTTCATTGCGGTAATGCACTTCGACATAGGGACGAACCTGCTCTTAATTCAAAGTTAGTAGGTTAGGAAGGTAGGTAGTATGTGGGTGGTTTACTTAACTATGTGTAGACTTAAAAAAATTCTTTTGAAATAACTTGCAACAAGAGTATTTTTGATGTTCCTCATAATGGAATGTACACGTATATGTGGATTAGACCTATTTTTGTTAAGGTCAGTAATAAGAAAAGGGGAATTTGAGTCATAGTCTTTTGCATTTGCGTGCTGTAATGCCCTGGTGCACTCATAATAACATAAACATTCACGTGGCTGTTTTTTTTAGCCTGTCATACAGGCAGTCATATTCTGTTTTCGGGTTTGTGTGATGTGAATTTTCGTGTTTCATAAACATCAAAAACTGAAATGACGTTCAGGATCTTCAACGTGCGTATTTGATGTGCGTGTGTGCTCACACTAGAAGGGTGTAGGCTGTAGCCGGTATGCACCTGTGAGATGGGAAAAGTCACCTCCATCTATTGTCCTGGCCTTGCAAGATGGGAAAAGTCACCGATCCATTTATTATCGCCCGCAGTCATGCGCCCAAATATTGGGCTAATGAAGTCGCCGCCATTTATTATCCCGGCCCTGCAAGATGGGAAAAGTCTCTGTCCCTTATTATCCCTGGCCCTGCAAGATTGGAAATGTCGCCGCAATTTATTATCCCGGCCCTGTAAGATGGGAAAAGTCACCGCCATTTATTATCCCGGCCTTGCAAGATGGGAAAAGTCACCACCATTTTATTGTCCCTGGCCCTGCAAGATGGGAAAAGTCACCACCATTTATTATCCCCGGCCTTGCAAGATGGGAAAAGTCACCCATTTTATTATCCCCAGCCCTGTAAGATGGGAAAAGTCACCCCATTTATTATCCCCGGCCCTGAAGATGGGAAAAGTCACCACCATTTATTGTCCCCGGCTCTGCAAGATGGGAAAAGTCACCGCCCCTTATTATCCCTGGCCCTGCAAGATGGGAAAAGTCACCGCCCCTTATCCCTGGCCCTGCAAGATGGGAAAAGTCACCGCCCCTTATTATCCTTGGCCCTGAAGATGGGAAAGTCCGCACCTTATTGTCCCTGGCCCTGCTAGATGGGAAAAGTCACCCCCATTTATTTCCCTGGCCCTGCAAGATGGGAAAAGTCACCGCCCCTTATTATCCCTGGCCCTGTAGATGGGAAAAGTCACCGCCCCTTATTATCCCTGGCCCTGCTAGATGGGAAAAGTCACCGCCCCTTATTGTCCCTGGCCCTGTAAGATGGGAAAAGTCACCGCCCCTTATTATCCCTGGCCCTGCTAGATGGGAAAAGTCAACGCCCCTTATTATCCCTGGCCCTGCAACATGGGAAAAGTCATCACCCCTTATTATCCCTGGCCCTGCTAGATGGGAAAAGTCACCGCCCCTTATTATCCCTGGCCCTGTAAGATGGGAAAAGTCACCGCCCCTTATTATCCCTGGCCTGCTAGATGGGAAAAGTCACCGCCCCTTATTATCCCTGGCCCTGTAAGATGGGAAAAGTCACCGCCCCTTATTATCCCTGGCCCTGCTAGATGGGAAAAGTCACCGCCCCTTATTATCCCTGGCCCTGTAAGATGGGAAAAGTCACCGCCCCTTATTATCCCTGGCCCTGTAAGATGGGAAAAGTCACCGCCCCTTATTATCCCTGGCCCTGTAAGATGGGAAAAGTCACCGCCCCTTATCATCCCTGGCCCTGTAAGATGGGAAAAGTCACCGCCCCTTATTATCCCTGGCCCTGCAAGATGGGAAAAGTCACCGCCCCTTATTATCCCTGGCCCTGCAAGATGGGAAAAGTCACCGCCCCTTATTATCCCTGGCCCTGCAAGATGGGAAAAGTCACCGCCCCTTATTATCCCTGGCCCTGCAACGCTCCGTAGGAATGGAACTCGGACCATTCGATGAAAATCCAGTATTCTAACCACTTGGCTGTCGTGTTCTCCAGAATGTGGATCAGCTCTGCTGTCTTGTTTTCTGTGCGTTTCTTCGTAAAAGAAATGATAAGTGTGGGTATGATCACTCACTGTCGATTGTGCGATATTCTTTGCTTTCCGTCTTTTGTTTGTGTATTTTGATTTTTTTTCTGGGAATCATTGCATTCAAGTCGTTGTTTATTTTAATGCATATTTTATCATCCTGATTATTGATTGATACTGGTTTTAAAGTGATAAGTTGAGTGGCTGTCCCCTTCAGCGCAGTCTGCGTTTTTTGTGTTTGGGTTGATTTGTTTGATTCTTGTTCTTTTTCTTTGAAAACATTTTGATTACTTGATGTTTGTGTGCTTTTGTTGATGGGTTGGATTGAAATATTTTGTGTGTGGATTGAACTTTAGTAAATGTTGTGGATGGATTGAATTTTGATCTGGTGGGTGGATGAGTTTTCAATAACGTCACAGATGAACCAAATTTTGATAATGATATGGATGGGCTAGATTTTGATAATGATATGGATGGGCTAAATTTTGATAATAATATGGATGGGCTAACTTTTGATAATGATATGGATGGGCTAGATTTTGATAATGATATGGATGGGCTAGATTTTGATAATGATATGGATGGGCTAAATTTTGATAATGGTATGGATGGGCTAGATTTTGATAATGATATGGATGGGCTAAATTTTGATAATGATATGGATGGGCTAAATTTTGATAATGATATGGGTGGGCTAGATTTTGATAATGATATGGATGGGCTAAATTTTGATAATGATATGGGTGGGCTAAATTTTGATAATGATATGGGTGGGCTAAATTTTGATAATGATATGGATGGGCTAAATTTTGATAATGATATGGATGGGTTAAATTTTGACGATATTATGGATGGAATAAATTTTGATAATGTGGATGGACTGAATTTTTATTGGGTGGACTGAATTTTGATGATTTTATGGGTGAACTAAATTTTGATGTAATGGGTAAACCAAATTTTGATAATGTTATGAATGGACTAAACTTGAACAGTGTTATGGGTGGTCTGAATTTTAATATTTTGGGTGGACTGAATTTTTATGATGTTATGCATGGAATAAATTTTGATAATGTGGTTAGACTGAATTTTGATAATGTTATGGGTGGAATGAATTTTGATAAGCCTTGTGGGGGATTGATGTTTAGGAAACGTCAGGCTAGGCTGTGCCAGTGGTTTAAATTGAATTTCACAGCCCTGAAGTGGTCCTTAGTGGTAAGCAATAAATGTAAATCTGAATTGTAGTCTAGAGGAGCCTTCATTTTCCGCCATCGTCACCTTTGTTTTTCAAATAGTGTTTCGGTATGCATACAAAGCGTCTGTTGGAGCGTTTAACTTCTTTGTCTTGTGTAAGTTTCCCGCTGTTTAAGAGACGTGTCGTATGCTTTTCGCTGTGCATAATTGTACTTTTTAATCTGGAAAATCTGTTGTGTGTTCGATTTCATGTCTGGCTTGAGAATGTAATAAATGTGGTTTGTCTACTGCCCAGACAGAAGGTGAGAGTCGACTGCTGGGATTGTATATCACTAAAAAAAATATACTGTTGTCAGGAAATGGGCTTTATCTTTGTTTTATTTTGATTTATCTTATTTCGTAGGTCATCTGCATTTTGTTAGGCTTGATCTGTACCAGAACTTGGAAACGTTAACACCATCTGTTTGTTTGTCTGTATATTTCCAAACAGTCCATACCTTCCGCGTAACTTTTGTTTTACCCCAAGATAAGTTGTACAGTGTTATATGTGAGTTATCTACCTACCTATCCATCCATCCATCCATCCATCCATCCATCCATCCATCCGTCCATCCGTCCATCTGTCCATCTATCTATCTATCTATCTATCTATCTATCTATCTTATCTATCTATCATATCTATCTATCTATCATCTATCTTATCTATCTATCTATCATCTATCTATCTATCTATCTATCTATCTTCTATCTCTATCTTCTATTATATGTAAGTTATCTACTATTATCATCCATCATCCATCCATCATCCATCCATCCATCCATCTATCTATCTATCTATCTATCTATCTATCTCTATCTATCTATCTATCTATTCTATCTATCTATCATTATCTATCTATCTATCTTATCTATCTATCTATCTATCTATCTATCTGTCTGTCTGTCTGTCTCTCTATCTATCCCTATCTGTCTGTCTCTGTTGGTCTGTTGTGTTTGCTAACATTATATTTATTTGCATCTGAGTGTGCGTGTATGTTTATGTGATACAAGCCAAAAATTTAAACGGTTTAACTCAGTCTTGTTTTGTGCATCACTTTTGTGTCTTGAGTACATACAGTGATTTTTGTTCTCTTTCCTTCTTGTTCTTGTTTTTGTTTTTACTCGTCACATGCAATGGCGTACCCCCTACTGTAATTCCATTGTGCTACCGTAAACACTGAACAAGTGTATATCGTACAAATGCTCCTTGCAAACTGTAGATGATCAATCGTATGCTGCCCAAACGGTTTCTGTCGGTGTCACGGTTGGTTTGGCTTACGTATGTCTGTAACCTGGGACTTGTTCAGCATGCAGACACTGGATCAGGCGCCAACGTTGTAAATGATGAATGACTGCTCCGTCAAGAGACGGGGATGGGATTGGGGGTGGGGGAGAGGTGGGGGAAGGTGGTGGTGGTGGTGGGAGTTCCTGCCTTAAGCATGAAGGTAGTTAGCTTGGATAGAGATAGAAAGTTCCACAGCCTTCCCTGAACCTCACTGACGTGACGTAACACTGACCTTGAGAAGAAATTAGCACCGTCAGCCAGCCTCCCATGGATGAATTGCCTCGCCTGTATAGACAGACATATAGATAAGAAGCACTGATACTTTTAATACTTAGTTTGCTTTCTTGGCAGTAATACTATTGTATCATCACGCTTTCATTGAATGTATATTATTTAAACTGAAAGTTTCCTTCGTTGTATCCTACTCAAGAAACACATACTGTTCTTTGTGCTTACTGATCAACAAAAGCAGTTAACAGCGTTCAGTATCATCCATCACTTATAGCAACCGTCTGTACGATGTTAGGGTTGGATGCTTGAATTTTGTTTGAAAGATTCCCCTCCCCTCTTGAAAATTCAACCGTTGGGATAGGGTAAAGTTAGGCTGACAGTTAAGGACAGGGTTTTTCAAAAGCAGTGGATGACCTGTCTTACTTCCCTATTACCATTCCTGCGCATTATTTATTTTACTTTTTACGTATCTTCCTTAAGGCAATGGATGATCCATCTTGTTTTTGTAACCTCTATAAAGCAGTTGATGATCTGTCTTGCTGCTTTTTGCTTATCTTCCATAAAACAGTGAAGGATCTACCTTGCTTTTTATTATCTTTCGTAAAGCAATGGATTACCTTTCCTGCTTCTTTTTGCTCATGATTTGTCTTGTTCCTTCACGTCTTTTTAAAGCAGCGCATGCCTGTTTTATTCTTCTCTAGCAAAGCAAGTTCTGGGCTGTGTTTAAGGAACATCTTCCTGTTTTCAACACACAGACACCCACCTGAGTTAGAAGCCATCTCTCCAGGGTGCCAGAAAACGCGAAGCATAGAATGTTTGATTGGGGCGGGTAGATTGGGCGTGGAGCTAGCGGCCTTTATTGAGCTGTGGAGAGCGCATGTCATCAACATCCCATCTGGCCGTGTGCCACTAAAGAGAAAACGGTGTATTGCTGGTGCTCCTTTGTAGGGAGCCAAGCATTGGCCTTTGGCTTCCTTCAGTCGGCACAAACGTGTGGCTTCTTCCCTGTGGAGTTGGCGAGAGAAAGGGAAAATGGGGGACATCGCAAAGAGCAGTCTAGTCTTTTGTTGAGCTTTTTGGACACAGAAAGTCCATTGTGTGGACGGCAGTGGGCAAAATAAAGAGGGAAAAAAGATAAAAACCATAGTAAGGTTCTCTCTGTTCTGGCGCTGTTAAAAATGGTAATGGTTGTCTTATGACTGTAGGGGGGTGAGGTGGTAGAGAGCTCAACTTTTCTTAGGGCCAGCATCATCAGGGCAGTGCCCTTTCCCTGTCCCTCGCTGCTTTGCTCTTCCGATCTTTGAAGACGGTCAGGTACTCAGTCATAGCTGGGTAGACTAAAAGCTAGATACCCATTCCCAGATGGGTACTCTGGAAGATAGATACCCATTACCAACAAGGTAGGTAGACTGGATGTAGCACGTGTCTATAATGTTCTGAGGTAGGTAGACTGTAAAAAACACCACACACACTTTTGCTGCCTGCTGGCGCGACATCTACTCACTAACTGGATGTAGTACGTATCTATAATGTTCTGAGGTAGGTAGACTGGATGTAGGACGTATCTATAATGTTCTGAGGTAGGTAGACTGGATGTAACACGTGTCTATAATGTTCTGAGGTAGGTAGCCTGGATGTAGTACGTATCTATAATGTTCTGAGGTAGGTATACTGGATGCAGCACGTATCTATAATGTTCTGAGGTAGGTAGACCGGATGTAGCACTATATATAATGTTCTGAGGTAGGTAGACTGGATGTAGTACGTATCTATAATGTTCTGAGGTAGGTAGACTGGATGTAGTACGTATCTATAATGTTCTGAGGTAGGTAGACTGGATGTAGCACGTATCTATAATGTTCTGAGGTAGGTAGACTGGATGTAGCACGTATCTATAATGTTCTGAGGTAGTTAGACTGATGTAGCACGTATCTATAATGTTCTGAGGTAGTTAGACTGGATGTAGCACATGTCTATAATGTTCTGAGGTAGGTAGACTGGATGTAGCACGTATCTATAATGTTCTGAGGTAGGTAGACTGGATGTAGCACGTATCTATAATGTTCTGAGGTAGGTAGACTGGATGTAGCACGTATCTATAATGTTCTGAGGTAGTTAGACTGGATGTAGCACATGTCTATAATGTTCTGAGGTAGTAGACTGGATGTAGCACGTATCTATAATGTTCTGAGGTAGGTAGACTGGATGTAGCACGTATCTATAATGTTCTGAGGTAGGTAGACTGGATGTAACACGTATCTATAATGTTCTGAGGTAGGTAGATTGGATGTAGCACGTATCTATAATGTTCTGAGGTAGGTAGACTGGATGTAGCACGTATCTATAATGTTTTGAGGTAGGTAGACTGGATGTAGCACGTATCTATAATGTTCTGAGGTAGGTAGACTGGATGTAGCACGTATCTATAATGTTCTGAGGTAGGTAGACTGGATGTAGCACGTATCTATAATGTTCTGAGGTAGTTAGACTGGATGTAGCACGTATCTATAATGTTTTGAGGTAGGTAGACTGGATGTAGCACGTATCTATAATGTTCTGAGGTAGGTAGACTGGATGTAGCACGTATCTATAATGTTCTGAGGTAGGTAGACTGGATGTACACGTATCTATAATGTTCTGAGGTAGGTAGATTGGATGTAGCACGTATCTATAATGTTCTGAGGTAGGTAGACTGGATGTAGCACGTATCTATAATGTTTTGAGGTAGGTAGACTGGATGTAGCACGTATCTATAATGTTCTGAGGTAGGTAGACTGGATGTAGCACGTATCTATAATGTTCTGAGGTAGGTAGACTGGATGTAGCACGTATCTATAATGTTCCAAAGGCGTCATTCGCTCCCATGTGTACTCTTGCGGGAGGATTGAAAAGCAAATGCTCTATTTTAAGTCATTTTTTTGTACTGGCCTTCCAAATAAGTCAGTCTCACTCAAGCCCACAACCTTGCGATTCCTTTACCTACATAATTTCACCCAGAGAGTGGAAACATCAGTCTATAAACTCTAGAGAGATAGTAGTTTCTACAGTTCCACCTAGAGAGTGGAAACATCAGTCTATAAACTAGAGAAACAGTAGTTTCTATAATTTCACCTAGAGAGTGGAAACATCCATCTATAAACTAGAGAAATAGTAGTTTCTATAATTTCACCCAGAGAGTGGAAACATCAGTCTATAAACTAGAGAAACAGTAGTTTCTATAATTTCACCCAGAGAGTGGAAACATCCGTCTATAAACTAGAGAAACAGTAGTTTCTATAATTTCACCTAGAGAGTGGAAACATCAGTCTATAAACTAGAGAAATAGTAGTTTCTATAATTTCACCTAGAGAGTGGAAACATCAGTCTATAAACTAGAGAAATAGTAGTTTCTATAATTTCACCTAGAGAGTGGAAACATCAGTCTATAAACTAGAGAAATAGTAGTTTCTATAATTTCACCTAGAGAGTGGAAACATCCGTCTATAAACTAGAGAAATAGTAGTTTCTATAATTTCACCTAGAGAGTGGAAACATCAGTCTATAAACTAGAGAAACAGTAGTTCTGTGTTATTCCGTAACCGTGGCATTCAGAATGAGCCGGTCTCATTCAAACTCACACCTATTGGTGCTTTAGGTCAGTCGTTTTTCTCAAGCACGATAAAGATGTATCTATCAACAGCCAAGAAGTCACAGCTCCATGTAACACTCACCTTCAGGTTCTATCTGACTTCTCGTTAGTGAGCCGGTCCCCTGACCCAACATGATCCCATCGCTTACTTCTACCATTTAGCAGTCCCTCTTATCACAGATGATCCACATTCCCATTCTATACTGATCAATGCATTATATGCCAGCCAAGTTAATGTCTGAAACAGTGTCTGCTTACTGAAAGGAAATGAAATGTTTTTCCTTCCCCCAACGGTACAGATATTAGCCTGTAGGCCAACTTACATATCTGCCGTCGCTGACCTGCTTGTATTTCTTTAAAACCAGGGGGAATACACACACACCAACACGTACGCATGCACACACACGCGCACACGCACACATTTATGCACACCACGCACGCACGCACACACACACACGCGCGCGCGCCGCACACAAACGCAAGAGAGAGAGAGAGAGAGAGAGAGAGAGAGAGAGAGAGAGAGAGAGAGAGAGAGAGATTGTGTGTGTGGTTAGAGGTTTTTGTGTACTTTTCTTTCCTCCGTTCCGTTAATGCAAGGCCGTTGCTGGTTTTAGAAATACGTTGCCATGAAAGGCCAAAACCTCTGCAAAACCAAATTCATCAGTTGCTGTCTTTTGCAGCTTTATCGAATGTTAGCCTCCCTGTTCCTTGGGGAGGAGGGGGATAGATAGTGGAGAGAGGGTGAAGATTGGTATTTGAACAGATTAACAGGTGTCTGTTGACCAAACGATAGAGTGGCGATGACATTTTCTTTGACCACCCATTTCTCTCGGGAAAATTTGTAATTTAATTTTTCTTGTTGGTATTAGCTTCCTTAAATTAAGGTTGTTTCTTTTGTCACATAAAATCCTGTCTTTAGTACGTCTTGTTGGTAGTGACGTTTTTGGTCATTTTCATTGACTGTCCATCTGATCTGTTGTCCAGAATAATATGTTGAACGAATTTGTCCGCAAACAGAATGTATCATTGTGTCTGTTAGGATCGCTAGGTTTACGTCCTTACAAAACAGAACGTGTTGTCAGTACCAGAATGTATCGTGTGTCTGTTAGGATTGTTGTTGTATCGTCCTTACAAAACAGAACGTGTTGTCACTACCACAATGTATCGTGTGTCTGTTAGGATTGTTGTTGTAACGTCCTTACAAAACAGAACGTGTTGTCACTACCAGAATGATGTATCGTGTGTCTGTTAGGATTGTTGGTGTATCGTCCTTACAAAACAGAACGTGTTGTCACTACCAGAATGATGTATCGTGTGTCTGTTAGGATTGTTGGTGTATCGTCCTTACAAAACAGAACGTGTTGTCAGTACCAGAATGTATCGTGTGTCTGTTAGGATTGTTGTTGTAACGTCCTTACAAAACAGAACGTGTTGTCACTACCAGAATGTATCGTGTGTCTGTTAGGATTGTTGTTGTAACGTCCTTACAAAACAGAACGTGTTGTCACTACCACAATGTATCGTGTGTCTGTTAGGATTGTTGTTGTAACGTCCTTACAAAACAGAACGTGTTGTCACTACCAGAATGTATCGTGTGTCTGTTAGGATTGTTGTGTAAGCCTACAAACAGAACGTTGTCAACAAATGTACAGTGTTGTTAGATTGTTGTTGTACTCCTACAAAACGGTTCACTCAGAATGTATCGTGTGTCTGTTAGGATTGTTGGTGTAACGTCCTTACAAAACAGGGAACGTGTTGTCACTACCAGAATGTTTCGCGTGTCTTGTTAGGATTTACTGGTGTAACGCTCTTACAGAAGGGAGCGTGTGGTAACCAGACTGTGGGTGCATCTTCGTGGTTGTAACAGTTAGCTTTCTCTTATGTTCGTCGTGTCTTTAGCTTTGGCGCGTTCAGTGCATAGTATTCATTTGAACCCGCGTCAGTTTGTTCCGTCTCTTGTCAAAGTTAAATCAGTCAGGTTATAAATATAAGCTCCCTTTTAAGTAACTCTGATACATTGGTACCGGCAATTTAAAATTTTAGTATAACTCTCGATAGCTCTGATGCACTTGTTCCTACAGTTTGAAATAGTTCCTATCAAAATAAGATCTGAACGAGAGGAAAAACTTAAATCAGACAGGTTGAAGGTACACTGATACCTGCAATTCTAAACGTACTGTCAGTCTCAGTGATACTGATACAACGACACCTGCGATTCTAACTCGGCCATTGCAAAAAAAAAAAAAAAAAAAATGAAACCCCAAACAGATAAACTAACAAACCAAAGGCAAGTTGAGCAGGCCACTTAGCCTGTCGACCCTGCTGGTCACAGTTGCCTGCAGACAAAAAGCTGATGGCACAATGTGGCTCCTGGCCTGCATTTAGGGGATTACATTGCATTACCGGACAGAGCACACCTCATTTGGTCCTTTCTCATCACACTTTTTACTTGTTGGTCGTCAGGTTTTGTTGCACGTGCTTGTTTGTTTTGTTTAAGGTTGTGGTGTGTGTGTGTGTGTGTGTGTGTGTGTTGTGTGTGTGTGTGTGTGTGTGTGTGTGTCTGTGTGTGTGTGTGTGTGTTGTGTGTGCTGTGTCTGTGTGTGTTGTCTGTGAGGGGAGAGAGAGAGAGGAGAGAGGTGTGTGTGTGTGTGTGTCTGTGAGGGGGAGAGAGAGAGAGAGAGAGAGAGTGTGTGTGTGTGTGTGAGAGAGAGAGAGAGAGAGAGAGAGAGTGTGTGTGGGAAGAGAGAGAGAGAGTGTGTGTGTGCGTGCGCGTGCGAGCGCGTGCGTGTGTGTATGCATGTGTGCGTGTGCGTGTTCTTTCTTCTGTTAATGCAAGCCCGTTGTCAGTTTAGGAGATTCGGTGTTATGAAGGGCCAAACTCCGCTGCAAAGTAAAATTTGTCAGTTGCTTCTTTAAGTTTTGTTGAATTTAGACACCCCCCCCCCCTCCATCCCCATCCCAGTTTTAAGTTAAGGTGTTAAAAGGATTTTTGTTTTAAATAACAACGAACAGGCCAGTAAATGCATACGTTTACAGAATCTCGGAGCCCTCCCAAGTTAAAACAAGAGTGGCGTGAAGTGTTTGTCTTTTTTGATGAAATAATATTTTTACCAGATTATGATACCACGAAAAACCAGATTATTTTAACACACGTTTCCAAATCATAATAGTATGTAATAACAGATAATAATGACATGTCATCCAAGTGAGACACCAGATCAATGTGTAGAGATAGTGTACATACTATATGACATTGGAATCATCAGCTTTAAATAGATCATGTGTAGAGATAGGTGGTACATACGTATGACATTGGAACTATCAGCTTTAAATAGATCAGTGCGTAGAGATAGATGTACATACATATGACATTGGAACATCAGCTTTAAATAGATCAATGTGTAGAGATAGATGTACATATATATGACATTGGAACCATCAGCTTTAAATAGATCAATGTGTAGAGATAGGTGACATACATATGACATTGGAACCATCAGCTTTAAATAGATCAATGTGTAGAGATAGACGGACATACATATGACATTGGAACCATCAGCTTTAAATAGATCAATGTGTAGAGATAGATGGACATATATATGACAGATGAACCATCAGCTTAAATAGATCTGTATTGTAGAGATAGATGGACATACTATGACATGTGGAACCATCAGCTTTAAATAGATCAATGTGTAGAGATAGATGGACATATATATGACAGGTGAACCATCAGCTATAAATAGATCAATTGTAGAGATAGATGGACATATATATGACAGGTGAACATCAGCTTTAAATAGATCAATGTGTAGAGATAGATGGACATATATATGACAGGTGAACCATCAGCTATAAATAGATCAATATGTAGAGATAGATGGACATATATATGACAGGTGAACCATCAGCTATAAATAGATCAATGTGTAGAAATACATGGGGCTATATGACAGGTGAACCATCAGCTATAAATAGATCAATATGTAGAGATAGATGGACATATATATGACAGGTGAACATCAGCTATAAATAGATCAATATGTAGAGATAGATGGACATATATATGACAGGTGAACCATCAGCTATAAATAGATCAATATGTAGAGATAGATGGACATATATATGACAGGTGAACCATCAGCTTTAAATAGATCAATGCGTAGAGATAGATGGGCATATATATGACAGGTGAACCATCAGCTTTAAATAGATCAATATGTAGAGATAGATGGACATATATATGACAGGTGAACCATCAGCTATAAATAGATCAGTATGTAGAGATAGATGGACATATATATGACAGGTGAACCATCAGCTATAAATAGATCAATGTGTAGAGATAGATGGACATATATATGACAGGTGAACCATCAGTTATAAATAGATCAATGTGTAGAGATAGATGGACATATATATGACAGGTGAACCATCAGTTATAAATAGATCAATATGTAGAGATAGATGGGCATATATATGACAGGTGAACCATCAGCTATAAATAGATCAATGTGTAGAGATAGATGGACATATATATGACAGGTGAACCATCAGTTATAAATAGATCAATGTGTAGAGATAGATGGACATATATATGACAGGTGAACCATCAGCTATAAATAGATCAATATGTAGAGATAGATGGACATATATATGACAGGTGAACCATCAGCTATAAATAGATCAATGTGTAGAGATAGATGGACATATATATGACAGGTGAACATCAGCTATAAATAGATCAATGTGTAGAGATAGATGGACATACATATGACAGGTGAACCATCAGTTATAAATAGATCAATATGTAGAGATAGATGGACATATATATGACAGGTGAACATCAGCTATAAATAGATCTGTATGTAGAGATAGATGGACATATATATGACAGGTGAACCATCAGCTTTAAATAGATCAATGCGTAGAGATAGATGGACATATATATGACAGGTGAACATCAGCTATAAATAGATCTGTATGTAGAGATAGATGGACATATATATGACAGGTGAACATCAGCTATAAATAGATCAATGTGTAGAGATAGATGGACATATATATGACAGGTGAACATCAGCTATAAATAGATCTGTATGTAGAGATAGATGGACATATATATGACAGGTGAACATCAGCTTTAAATAGATCAATGTGTAGAGATAGATGGACATATATATGACAGGTGAACATCAGCTATAAATAGATCTGTATGTAGAGATAGATGGACATATATATGACAGGTGAACATCAGCTTTAAATAGATCAATGTGTAGAGATAGATGGACATATATATGACAGGTGAACATCAGCTATAAATAGATCAATGTGTAGAGATAGATGGACATATATATGACAGGTGAACATCAGCTATAAATAGATCAATGTGTAGAGATAGATGGACATATATATGACAGGTGAACATCAGCTATAAATAGATCAATGTGTAGAGATAGGTGGACATATATATGACAGGTGAACCATCAGCTATAAATAGATCAATATGTAGAAATACATGGGGCTATATGACAGGTTTGTATCGTAGACATAACTGACACACAGAACAATGCATATACGTATTTTATATTTGGTTGAACACGACCCAGTTAGGAAGTGAGAATGTTGTCAGAAGGAGATTTAAAAAAATCAGTGATGCCCGTTGTTTGTGGAGCATAAGGCGTCATCCAATCTCCTGGTGTCCGCCTTGGGAGGTCCAGGACATCTGTTTCACGTCTTTGAAGTCTTCATCACTTGTGGGTTGTTACACCGCCCTCTGCTTGTTGTTTGTCTCTTCTGCCTGTTCAGGTGGTGCATGATCAGTGTATAGGTGTCTCGTTCTCTTCGTCAGGTAGTTGATCCAGTAACCCTTGTCCAGTCTGGCCATGTCCTAGTCGTGATTGGTAATGTTTCCAGGTGAAAAATCGACGATGGAATAACTGAGCTAAAGACATGCTGTGTGTATTGAGGATGGACGTGAAGGGTGGGGAGGGGAGGGGTGTGATGTGTCGATGATGTAGCGGTGGAAGGGTCGGGTGGGATAAGTGAGATAGCCCTGTGTGGGCGAGATTAATTCTGGGAGTGTGAAAGATGGAAAGATTAGGGGAAGGTCTTCTGCGCTTGTTGCAGGATGGAGTGGTGGTTGTGATCGTTAGGAGGACATGTTAGCAACTCACTTTTCTGTCTGCGCCGTTTTGGAGAAGCGGTTGAACATTCAGGGTCACATCTGTATAACTGTGTTACTATATATAACTGTATCTGTGAATCTGTGAACGCAGGAGAAGAGGCATCCCTTCTCTAACTTGTTTGTTTTCATTGCTGCACTATCAATGCGAAAGGTGTGTGTGTGTGTGTGTGTGTGTGTGTGTGTGTGATGTGTGTGTGTGGTGTGTGTGTGTGTGTGTGTGTGTGTGTGTGTGTGTGTGTGTGAGAGAGAGAGAGAGAGAGAGCACATACGAATTTTTTCACTTAGTCTTTGTGTGCTGTTTGACAGTGTCCACTAGAATATGTTTAGTATTTTAACGTTTTCATTTCCAAAACGACCCTCAAATGAAGAACGAGCTATATCGATGTATGATACATAGAAGGGAAAAGAAAACAGCAGACAGTAAATGTATTAACAGCAGACATGGATAATTATCTTGTAGCCATATAAAATTGTCTTGTAGCCATATCAAACACACAAAACTATGAAATCAAGAGGAAGTAAGAGGGAAGCAGGGAGAATTTTAATATCAACTATCTATATAGCTCAGCTCTTCATTTTGAACGCCATTTTGGAAAATGGAAACGTTAACTCCGTGACTCTCAAGAGTTATGTTACTTAGTTGATATGAAACCAAGAGGTTGCGTGACCATCACTCAGTCATAAACCTTGACCCATATTTTGGCACGCACGATTGTGACTGGACTGTCGATGTATCGGGGTGGAAGTGTTGGGACACTAGCAGATCGATAAGACACGAGGGTTTTCCGACAAGGTCCTGTTAGAACAGACAGACAGAGAGAGGAGAGAGAGAGAGAGAGAGAGGGGGGGGGGGAGGGGAAAGGGTACTTATTGCTTACCCATAACGTATTGTATGAAGAGTGATTTGTACTCTGAAATCGGAGAAAAGAAGAAAGAAACCAACTATTATCGTAGTAGCCTTTCCACCAAGAGGGTTTGGGAAGAATAAGAGATACCTAATTTCGGGAGTGCAAGTATTTTTTCAGTTTTGGGCTTCTTCTATGCTATCTTCTGCACTACATTTGAGTCGCTGTCTCTTCGTCAGGTATGTGGGCTGTCCGGTTTACCTTCAGACACATGAAAACTGTGGTCACCACGAGAACAGAGCACAAAGGGCCACACAATCTGCAACAAGTTATTACTTTGCCAAGGTGAAAAATGAGAATGCAGTTGGTAATGATATAATGCTGTGGAGTACCATTTCGGATTGAAAATGCGTGATAAGGCTGTACTTTACATTTACCTTCCTATTATATCCTGGCATGAACAAGGCCTGGGAGATGCGAATACCTGGAGTGTGGCTCAGAAAATTTTAACGGCATCCTCAAAGATTCATCCATGAAACCATCCCAGTGACGCATAACTTTTGAGAGAGAGTTGAGGTTGAAGAATCCCCAAGGATATGATGAAACTGATGAGGGTTCGAACCTCTAACCTTTCAGTCATCAGTCAGTTGCGCTAACCACTTCTCCGCAGGGGCCGGTTATACATGTTTAATAGTGCACATGCCGGCTTACCAACGTCTGGTGTCTCTGAAACACGTGATCAGTTATTTGATAGCTTCTGTTACATCATGCGCACAGTCTGTCCCTGTAACAAAAGGAAATCATTCCAGGCATAGGAAATGAAGGGATGTGTGTGTGTGTGTGTGTGTGTGTGTGTGTGTGTGTGTGTGTGCGCGCGCGTGTGCGTGCGTGAGAGAGAGAGAGTGTGTGTGTGTGTGTGTGCGCGCGCGAGAGAGAGAGAGAGAAGAGAGAGAGAGAGAGAGAGAGAGAGAGAGTGTGTGTGTGTGTGTGTGTGTGTGTGTGTTCGTGAATGGATAAGAATTGAACGTGACAAAACGCCATGAAGGTTGCCTTGCAGTTTATGACAACGGCAGAGAGAACAGGATTATTGAAGATAGGGCTGTAAAGAAGCAGAAGGCCGATACTGACAGTATCACGTCACAGACGCTGATATATTGACGCTGCAGAAGAGAGGGATGTATTGACGTCACTAAAGAATAGTAATATACTGACGTCACTAAAGTATAGTAATATATTGACGTCACAAAAGACAGACACTGATATATTGACGCCACTAAATATAGACAATGATGTATTGACCTCACAGGAAACAATGACTATTTCATTTCACAAAAAACAATGGTCTATTGAATCACAGAAGACTGACAGTGAGTTATTGACGTCAATGAAGACAGGCATTTCATTGACATCACATAAGACGGACGTATAGGTTTGAACTTCATAGAAGGCAGATGTAGTGACGTCACTAAACACTGACATTGACGTCACAAAAGTCAGATTCTGACATCTTTTATCGATGGTAAAGTCGTTCAATATTTCTCAGTCATTTTGTGCCAGTCGTATAAATCATTCCGTTCGTTTTTAATTTTTGAACTGAAAATTATCGGAAGGTACTGTTTACAGGGCAGATGTTTAGCTAACGTTTCACATAGTAATGGCGTTTGAGAATGTTTTCGATTCCTTCTGAACTCACGCATGTGAAAAGACGTTAAGAGACTGACGGATACACACTGATGACATAATGATAATGAAAACAATAATCCTTAGTATTGGCGCTCAGTCTGAATTATGTCCACTGCCACTGGCAACCAGAAGATGGCAATTCAAGCACGAAACAGTCATATCTTATTACAAGTTCTTACAGCTCAGGTTCATGTCCTGAAGACTTTGCACATCAGAGAAGATGCACAAGCAGTAAAGAACAAGATAATCAAAAATGTGATAATTCAAACAATATTAGAATATCGCTTGGGCATGATGCAGAAAATGAAAAAAAATCACATTGGCATAGAAACTATAATGAAGTCGGCAGTCGATAATAGAAAATGGAAAAAGGGGGAAGGGGAAGAGGACTGACCAAAGACCAAAAAAGCAAACAAACAAAACAAAAAAGAAAAACACAGAAATTGGCAGATGTCACAAAAGACGGAGAAGGTTGTGACATATCACAGACTACAGAGAGAGAGAGAGAGAGAGAGAGAGAGAGAGAGAGAGAGAGAGAGAGAGAGGAGAGAGAGAGAGAGAGAGAGGAGACAATGACAATGATGCTTTATTTTTCAACAGTAAAAGCTATTGGCTAGAAGCCATTTTTCAAACTTGCCGTTGCTATTCTATACACATGACATTTGTTTACAGTAACAAGTACAGCTTAAGGAAAATACATGTTGAATACTAAAATTAAGATACAATGAAATCAAGAAACGTACACAGTCAGCACTTAGAGATAGATAGATAGATAGATAGATAGATAGTTAGATAGTTAGATAGATAGATATATAAATAAAGAGAGAGAGAGAGAGAGAGAGAGAGAGAGAGAGAGAGTCCAGCTATGGGAGTAAAACGGGAGAAGAATGGCGGGCAGATGTTTGGCAGGCAGACAGGTAATACATCCGTGGCAGGAAGACAGACGCATGTGCCAGCACAAGCAGGTAGGAGCACTCAGGTGTCAAGTGGACAGGCGATGTGCCGGCTTGTGACAACTCTCTCTCCCTCCCTCCCTGGTGTCAACTCGGGGCAGCCATCTGCCTGCAAGTCGCCTGCCCGCTGTCACTCCTCCGCCTATGCGTGTGCGCGTGTGCGTGCGCGCGTGTGTGTGTGCGTGCGTGTGCGCGTGTGGCGGTGCGTTCAATGAGCTCTCCACGCCATAGCATCACCACAGCCTGCGTGCTACCGTTACGGGGTGGGCTTCGTTCTTGGTGGACTTGAGTGCACGATATGAAGAAGTGCTAAGTGATTGGACCACCAGCTGCTGGTTGTACAGTGAATGGACCACAAGTTGGTTGTTACACAGATTGGACCACCAGCTACTAGTTATAGTGAATGGACCACAAGGTGGTTGTTACACAGTGATGGGACCACCGGCTGCTAGTTATGCAGTGAATGGACCAGAAGTTGGTTGTTACACAGTAAGTGATTGGACCACCGGCTACAAGTTATAGTGAATGGACCACAAGGTGGTTGTTACACAGTAAGTGATAGAACCACCGGCTGCTAGTTATTTAGTGAATAGATCAGAAGTTGGTTGTTACACAGTAAGTGATAGAACCACCGGCTGCTAGTTATGCAGTGAATGGACCACAAGTTGGTTGTTACACAGTAAGTGATTGGACCACCAGCTACTAGTTATAGTGAATGGACCACAAGGTGGTTCTTACACAGTAAGTGATAGAACCACCGGCTGCTAGTTATATAGTGAATGGATCAGAAGTTGGTTGTTACACAGTAAGTGATTGGACCACCAGGTGCTGGTTATATAGTGAATGGACCACAAGTTGTTTGTTACACAGTGATTGGACCACCAACTGCTAGTTATACAGTGAACAGACCTCAAGTTGGTTGCTATGCAGTGATTGGACCACCAGCTGCTAGTTATATACGAGTAGACCACAAGTTGGTTGTTACACAGTGATTGGACCACCGGCTGTTGGTTATGTAGTGAATGGACCACAGGCTGTTACACAGCGAGTGATTGGACAGTAGGACACCTTACTATTCAATGAAATCATAGTTGTATAATTAATGAACCACAAGCTGTTTGTTACACAGTGAGTGATTGGATCATAAGACACCGTATTATTGATTATTGAATGAATTGATAGTTGTTATATTATAGTGAACGAACCACAAGCAGTTTATTATACAGTGATATGTAAGTTGTTCTATTATAGTGAATGAACCACAAGCAGTTTATTATACAGTGATATGTAAGTTGTTATATTATAGTGAATGAACCACAAGCAGTTTATTATACAGTGATATGTAAGTTGTTATATTATAGTGAATGAAACACAAGCAGTTTATTATACAGTGATATGTAAGTTGTTATATTATAGTGAATGAAACACAAGCAGTTTATTATACAATGATATGTAAGTTGTTATATTATAGTGAATGAAACACAAGCAGTTTATTATACAATGATATGTAAGTTGTTATATTATAGTGAACGAACCACAAGCAGTTTATTATACAGTGATATGTAAGTTGTTATATTATAGTGAATGAACCACAAGCAGTTTATTATACAGTGATATGTAAGTTGTTATATTATAGTGAATGAACCACAAGCAGTTTATTATACAGTGATATGTAAGTTGTTATATTATAGTGAATGAAACACAAGCAGTTTATTATACAATGATATGTAAGTTGTTATATTATAGTGAATGAAACACAAGCAGTTTATTATACAGTGATATGTAAGTTGTTATATTATAGTGAATGAACCACAAGCAGTTTATTATACAATGATATGTAAGTTGTTATATTATAATGAATGAACCACAAGCAGTTTATTATACAGTGATATGTAAGTTGTTATATTATAGTGAATGAACCACAAGCAGTTTATTATACAGTGATATGTAAGTTGTTATATTATAGTGAACGAACCACAAGCAGTTTATTATACAGTGATATGTAAGTTGTTATATTATAGTGAACGAACCACAAGCAGTTTATTATACAGTGATATGTAAGTTGTTATATTATAGTGAATGAACCACAAGCAGTTTATTATACAGTGATATGTAAGTTGTTATATTATAGTGAATGAACCACTAGCAGTTTATTACGCAGTGATATGTCATATTCAGTGAAATAACAGTTGTTATATAGTGAATGGACCAAGAACTGTCTGTTACACAGTAAGTGGTTGGACCAGAGATAAGCACCATTTAATGAAATGATAAATGTTATTAAATGAATGTTAGGCAGTGAGTGACTGGACACAGAATACCTTTATGTAGTGAAATATGGTGGTTAAAGAATAAATACTCCACAGACTGCGTATTGTACGGAAATCTTGAATGCACTCCAAGCATCGTGATAATGCTACTGCGTTGTACAGTGAATGGACCACAGGATTCATGTTTTAATATCGAGATCAGTGAATGGATTACCATTTGCTTGTGGGTAAAGGGAACATAGGTGGACATGCATTGGCAAGTTACTTATCATACTCTGTGACTTGGATCACATGATGCTTATGGCACAATGAATAAACTATAGGTGGTCATTATATGGACAGTGAATGCATAACAGAGGTTACTTATTATCCTGTGTGAGATGACCATTTCATGCTTATGGCACAGTGAATAATCCACAGGAGTCATCATGTTGAATGCATAACAAGTTACGTATCATAGAGTGTGAAGTAACCTCATGATGTTTCTGGCGCAATGAATAAGTCTTAGTGCTAATTCCACAGACAGGGAATGAACTGAAGATAGTTTATTATATAGGAAACAAATGTATAAAAGGAAAGTGTTATAAAGTGAAAGGTAGGTCGGTTATTGTGGAGTGTACCAGAGGGTGGTCATGCGGTAAACTGGAGGCTGATCACTTATAAACTGGACCTGAAACTAGTTCTGATAGACTTGACCAGAGGCTAGTTAAAAAATGGAGCGTGCGCCAGAGGCTGTTCTTTGCAAAATGGACCAAAGGCAGTTTTTGTGTGTGTGTGAAATGAACCAAAGTTGGTTGTTTGTGAAATGGACCAAAGGCTATTTTTTGTGAAATGGACCAAATTTGGTTGTTTGTGGAATGGACTAAAGGCTGTTTTTGTGGAATGAACCAAAGACTGTATTTATGGAATGAATCAAAGGCTATTTTTTGTGAAATGGACCAAAGATGGTTGTTTGTCGAATGGACCAAAGGCTGTTTTTGTGGAATGGATTAAAGGCTGCTTTTGTGGATTGATCAAAGGCTGTTTTTTAAGAATGAACCAAAGGCTGTTTTTTTTAGAATCGACCAAAGGCTGTTTTTGTGGAATGGACCAAAGGCTGTTTTTTGTAGAATGAACCAAAGGCTGTTTTTTGTAGAATGTACCAAAAGCTGTTTTTATGGAATGGACCAAAGGCTGTTTTAATGGATAGATGGACCAAAGGCTTTTTTTGTGGAATTGACCAAAGGCTGTTTTGTGTGGAATGGACCAAAGGCTGTTTTTTGTGGAATGAATCAAAGGCAGTTTTTTGTGGAATGGACCAAAGGCTGTTTTTGTGTGGAATGGACCAGAGGCTGTTTTTTGTGGAACGGACCAAAGGGTCTTTTTTGTGCAATGGATCAAAGGCTGTTTTTGTGTAGTGGACCAAAGGCTGTTTTTTTTGTGGAATGGACCAAAGGCTGTTTTTTGTGGAATGGACCAAAGGCTCTTTTTTGTGCAATGGATCAAAGGCTGTTTTTGTGTAGTGGACCAACGACTGTTTTTGTGCAATGTACCAAAGGCTGTTTTTGTGCAATGGACCAAAGGCTGTTTTTGTGCAGTGGACCAAAGGCTGTTTTTGTGCAGTTGTCCAAAGGCTGTTTTGTGCAGTGGACCAAAGGCTGTTTTTTGTGGAATTAATAAAATGCTGTTTTTGTGGAATGGACCAAAGGTTGTTTGTTATGGAATGGATCAAAGATTGTTTTTTGCCATGAAGACCAAACAGTGTTTTGTAGAATGGTTCAGTGGCTTGTTATTGTACAATGGATCTGAAACTAATTGTTCTAGAATGGGCCTCAGACGGATGGCTTTAGAATGGTCCAAAGGCTGCTTATTATAGAATGGACCAGAGGCTTGGTTTTGGACAGAATGGACCGTAGTTTTTTGTTCGTTTGTTTGTTTTTGTAGAGTGGACCAGAGACTGTTTATTGTAAAGTTGACCCCAGACTTATTATTTGAAGAATGACTCCAAGTTCTCTGTTCATAGCATGGACCAGATGGTAGTTATAAGGGCTGGTTATTGTTGATTGAACCATAGATTGGTTATTGTAGGAAAGACCAAAGATTGGTTATTGTAGATAGGACCACAGATTGGTTATTGTAAGAAGGACCAGATTGGTTATTGTAGGAAGGACCAAAGATTGGTTATTGTAGAAAGAACTAAGATTGGTTATTGTAGAAAGAACTAAGAATGGTTATTGTAGAAAGAACTAAGAATGGTTATTGTAGATAGGACCACAGATTGGTTATTGTAAGAAGGACCAGATTGGTTATTGTAGGAAGGACCAAAGATTGGTTATTGTAGAAAGAACTAAGATTGGTTATTGTAGAAAGAACTAAGATTGGTTATTGTAGAAAGAACTAAGAATGGTTATTGTAGAAAGGACCAAAGACTGGTTGTTGTAGACTGGTTGTTGTAGAAAGGACCACAGATTGGTTATTGTAGATAGGACCACAGATTGGTTATTGTAGATAGGACCACAGATTGGTTATTGTAGATAGGACCACAGATTGGTTATTGTAGATAGGACCACAGATTGGTTATTGTAGATAGGACCACAGATTGGTTATTGTAGAAAGGACCACAGATTGGTTATTGTAGATAGGACCACAGATTGGTTATTGTAGATAGGACCACAGATTGGTTGTTGTAGAAAGGACCACAGATTGGTTATTGTAGATAGGACCACAGATTGGTTATTGTAGATAGGACCACAGATTGGTTATTGTAGAAAGAACTAAGATTGGTTATTGTAGAAAGAACTAAGATTGGTTATTGTAGAAAGAACTAAGAATGGTTATTGTAGAAAGGTCCACAGACTGGTTGTTGTAGAAAGGACCAAAGACTGGTTATTGTAGAAAGGTCCACAGATTGGTTGTTGTAGAAAAGGACCAAAGACTGGTTATTGTAGAAAGGTCCACAGATTGGTTATTGTAGAAAGGTCCACAGATTGGTTATTGTAGAAAAGACCACAGACTGGTTATTGTAGAAAAGACCACAGATTGTTTATTGTAGAAAGGACCAAAGAATGGTTATTGTAGAAAGGACCACAGACTGGTTATTGTAGAAAGGTCCACAGATTGGTTGTTGTAGAAAGGACCAAAGACTGGTTATTGTAGAAAGGTCCACAGATTGGTTGTTGTAGAAAGGTCCACAGATTGGTTATTGTAGAAAAGACCACAGACTGGTTATTGTAGAAAAGACCACAGACTGGTTATTATAGAAAAGACCACAGACTGGTTATTGTAGAAAGGACCAAAGACTGGTTATTGTAGAAAGGACCAAAGACTGGTTATTGTAGAAAAGACCAGAGAATGGTTATTGTAGAAAAGACCAAAGACTGGTTATTGTAGAAAGGACCAAAGACTGGTTATTGTAGAAAGGACCAAAGACTGGTTATTGTAGAAAAGACCACAGACTGGTTATTGTAGAAAAGACCATAGACTGGTTATTGTAGAAAAGACCAAAGACTGGTTATTGTAGAAAGGACCAAAGACTGGTTATTGTAGAAAGGACCAAAGACTGGTTATTGTAGAAAGGACCACAGACTGGTTATTGTAGAAAAGACCATAGACTGGTTATTGTAGAAAGGACCAAAGACTGGTTATTGTAGAAAAGACCATAGACTGGTTATTGTAGAAAGGACCACAGACTGGTTATTGTAGAAAGGACCACAGACTGGTTATTGTAGAAAGGACCACAGACTGGTTATTGTAGAAAAGACCAGAGAATGGTTATTGTAGAAAGGACCACAGAATGGTTATTGTAGAAAAGACCAGAGAATGGTTATTGTAGAAAGGACCAAAGACTGGTTATTGTAGAAAAGACCAGAGAATGGTTATTGTAGAAAGGACCAAAGACTGGTTATTGTAGAAAGGAACAAAGAGTGGTTATTGTAGAAAGGACCAAAGAGTGGTTATTGTAGAAAAGACCATAGACTGGTTATTGTAGAAAGGACCAAAGACTGGTTATTGTAGAAAAGACCAAAGACTGGTTATTGTAGAAAGGACCAAAGACTGGTTATTGTAGAAAGGTCCAAAGAATGGTTATTGTAGAAAAGACCAAAGACTGGTTATTGTAGAAAGGACCAAAGAGTGGTTTTGTAGAAAAGACCAAAGACTGGTTATTGTAGAAAAGACCATAGACTGGTTATTGTAGAAAAGACCATAGACTGGTTATTGTAGAAAAGACCAAAGACTGGTTATTGTAGAAAAGACCATAGACTGGTTATTGTAGAAAGGACCAAAGACTGGTTATTGTAGAAAAGACCATAGACAGGTTATTGTAGAAAAGACCATAGACTGGTTATTGTAGAAAAGACCAAAGACTGGTTATTGTAGAAAAGACCATAGACTGGTTATTGTAGAAAGGACCAAAGAATGGTTATTGTAGAAAGGTCCAAAGAATGGTTATTGTAGAAAGGACCAAAGACTGGTTATTGTAGAAAGGACCAAAGAATGGTTATTGTAGAAAGGACCAAAGACTGGTTATTGTAGAAAGGACCAAAGACTGGTTATTGTAGAAAGGACCACAGACTGGTTATTGTAGAAAAGACCACAGACTGGTTATTGTAGAAAAGACCATAGACTGGTTATTGTAGAAAAGACCAAAGACTGGTTATTGTAGAAAGGACCAAAGACTGGTTATTGTAGAAAGGACCAAAGACTGGTTATTGTAGAAAGGACCACAGACTGGTTATTGTAGAAAGGACCAAAGACTGGTTATTGTAGAAAAGACCATAGACTGGTTATTGTAGAAAGGACCACAGACTGGTTATTGTAGAAAGGACCACAGACTGGTTATTGTAGAAAGGACCACAGACTGGTTATTGTAGAAAAGACCAAAGACTGATTATTGTAGAAAGGACCACAGACTGGTTATTGTAGAAAAGACCAGAGAATGGTTATTGTAGAAAGGACCCACAGACTGGTTATTGTAGAAAAGACCAGAGAATGGTTATTGTAGAAAGGACCAAAGACTGGTTATTGTAGAAAGGAACAAAGAGTGGTTATTGTAGAAAGGACCAAAGAGTGGTTATTGTAGAAAAGACCATAGACTGGTTATTGTAGAAAGGACCAAAGACTGGTTATTGTAGAAAAGACCAAAGACTGGTTATTGTAGAAAGGACCAAAGACTGGTTATTGTAGAAAGGTCCAAAGAATGGTTATTGTAGAAAAGACCAAAGACTGGTTATTGTAGAAAGGACCAAAGAGTGGTTTTGTAGAAAAGACCAAAGACTGGTTATTGTAGAAAAGACCATAGACTGGTTATTGTAGAAAAGACCATAGACTGGTTATTGTAGAAAAGACCAAAGACTGGTTATTGTAGAAAAGACCATAGACTGGTTATTGTAGAAAGGACCAAAGACTGGTTATTGTAGAAAAGACCATAGACAGGTTATTGTAGAAAAGACCATAGACTGGTTATTGTAGAAAAGACCAAAGACTGGTTATTGTAGAAAAGACCATAGACTGGTTATTGTAGAAAGGACCAAAGAATGGTTATTGTAGAAAGGTCCAAAGAATGGTTATTGTAGAAAGGACCAAAGACTGGTTATTGTAGAAAGGACCAAAGAATGGTTATTGTAGAAAGGACCAAAGAGTGGTTATTGTAGAAAAGACCATAGATTGGTTATTGTAGAAAGGACCACAGACAGGTGATTCATTTTTAATGTTTGTGTGGGAAGTTTGTACTTGTCCTTTGCTCTTGTGAATAGAGTGAAGGGGGATTGATCTGTGGAACGGTCTTTGGCCCTTTGTAAGGGTGGATAAATATAGTCCGGCGGATTGTCACCAACGGAGAGGTTGCTTAACACTGAAGGATGATAGGGGTGGTAGAAGCGTCCATGACAGCGAATGGAGGAGATGGGAGTATAGCGTTTTCCTTGGGTGTGGCCTGGCTGTTGGCACTGGGTGTGACCACCATTGCAGAGGTGTACATGGCCGGCTGCATTGATCGTTCCCTTGACAAGTGGATGTAAAAAAAGAATTTTTTTTTTGGAAGGGAAATAAAGTGTCCATTGGATCATCGGTGTCTTTTTAAAAAATTTTTTTTTTTTAGACTTTATCTGTTAAAGATGTACTGTATGTATATAGCATTTTCAGTCCGAACGATATAGATTTGAACGACAGATTAAAAGTTGACCCTTAGAAAACTCACCACTGTACGATACAGAATTGAACGATGAATTAGGTAGAATTTCAAGAGGAACTCGTCAGCCCGTGTGAGTAATACGCCGGCTTGTGGTTTTTACCTATGTCATTATTTTGGAAGAATGGAAAAGAGTGGATTTCGGAATCACCTGAAGAGAACATGAGGCATTGGTTTCTGACGTGGTCTAGCACAAAAAAAGGACTTCTTAGACATTGAGGTCACTGCCTGTTTGGGACAAAAAAACTCTGCATAATAATATGAGCAACAGGCAAGCAATATGTATGATAATAAGCAACAGACAATATGTATGATGATAAGCAAGAGACAAGCAATGTATATTATAACAAACAAGAGACAAGCAATATGTATTATAATAAGATACAGACAAGCAATATGTATTATGATAAGATACAGACAAGCAATATGTATGATAATAAGCAACAGACAAACAATATGTATTGTAATAAGCAAGAGACAAGCAATATGTATTATAATAAGCTACAGACAAGCAATATGTATGATAATAAGCGGCAGACAAGCAATATGTATTATAATAAGCGGCAGACAAGCAATATGTATTATAATAAGCAACAGGCAAGCAATATGTTTTATAATAAGCTACAGACAAGCAATATGTATGATAATAAGCAACAGACAAGCAATATGTATGATAATAAGCGGCAGACAAGCAATGTGTATTATAATAAGCAACAGATAAGCAATATGTATGATAATAAGCAAGAGACAAGCAATGTATATTATAATAAGCAACAGATAAGCAATATGTATGATAATAAGCGGCAGACAAGCAATATGTATGATGAAAAGCAACAGACAAGCAATATGTATGATAATAAGCGGCAGACAAGCAATATGTATGATAATAAGCTACAAACAAGCAATATGTATTATAATAAGCTACAGACAAGCAATATGTATTATAATAAGCTACAGACAATCAATATGTATGATAAAAAGCAACAGAAAGCAATATATATGATAAAAAGCAACAGACAAGCAAAATGTATGATAATAAGCGGCAGACAAGCAATATGTATGATAATAAGCAACAGACAAGCAATATGTATTATGATAAGATACAAACAAGCAATATGTATGATAATAAGCAAAAGACAAGCAATATGTATTATGATAAGATACAGACAAGCAATATGTATTATGATAAGATACAGACAAGCAATATGTATTATGATAAGATACAAACAATCGATATGTATTATGATAAGATACAGACAAGCAATATGTATTATGATAAGCTACAGACAAGCAATATGTATGATAATAAGCAACAGACAAGCAATATGTATTATAATAAGCTACAAACAAGCAATATGTATGATATTAAGCTACAGACAAGCATTATGTATGATAATAAGCGGCAGAGAAGCAATATGTATGATAATAAGCAACAGACAAGCAATATTTATGATAATAAGCAACAGACAAGCAATATGTCTGATAATAAGCAACAGACAAGCAATATGTATGATAATAAGCTACAGACAAGCAATATGTATAATAATAAGCAACAGACAAGCAATATGTATTATGATAAGCCACAGACAAGCAATATGTATGATAATAAGCGGCAGACAAGCAATATGTATGATAAAAAGCAAGAGACAAGCAATATGTATGATAATAAGCTACAAACAAGCAATATGTATGATAATAAGCTACAGACAAGCAATATGTATTATAATAAGCTACAAACAAGCAATATGTATGATAATAAGCTACAGACAAGCAATATGTATGATAATAAGCTACAAACAAGCAATATGTATGATAATAAGCTACAAACAAGCAATATGTATGATAATAAGCTACAGACAAGCAATATGTATGATAATAAGCGGCAGACAAGCAATATGTATGATAATAAGCGGCAGACAAGCAATATGTATGATTATAAGCAACAGACAAGCAATATGTATGATAATAAGCGGCAGACAAGCAATATGTATGATATATAAGCAACAGACAAGCAATATGTATGATAATAAGCTACAAACAAGCAATATGTATGATAATAGCGGCAGACAAGCAATATGTATGATATATAAGCAACAGACAAGCAATATGTATGATAATAAGCTACAAACAAGCAATATGTATTATAATAAGCGGCAGACAAGCAATATGTATGATAATAAGCTACAGACAAGCAATATGTATGATAATAAGCAAGAGACAAGCAATATGTATTATGATAAGCAACAGACAAGCAATATGTATTATGATAAGCAACAGACAAGCAGGTATTATGATAAGCAACAGACAAGCAATATGTATTATGATAAGCAACAGACAAGCAATATGTATTATAATAAGCTACAGACAAGCAATATGTATTATAATAAGCTACAGACAAGCAATATGTATTATAATAAGCTACAGACAAGCAGTATGTATTATAATAAATTGTTAGCGTTGTTAATCGATTTGAGTAAAGTAAGCTTCAAACAGAGTGGAAGGGGAAAGTCAAACAGTAGGCTGACTGTTGTAGAACAGATCAGAAGATACGAGGTAGAAAAATGGATGGAACCAGAGGTAGATTGTTGTAGAGGGATGTCTGTGAAGATCAACAGAGCGTGGCTTCCATATAGAAAAGCCGGGTACCCTGATCAAAGCGTCCCGATATCAAACGCACGGAGAATGGACAGCGTTCGTGTTGAGGTTATGGGCAGGTTTGTCTTGTTGTTTACAGCGGATAGCGTAACGCGTGCGTACCGTCATAGAGCTTTGCGTTATGTGTGGTGTGAGTCTTTTGATCAGATTGCCGGTACCAGGAGTACGTACTGGCTTTTGACTGTTAGGTGTAACGTTTGATTTGTTGGGACGTTCTCTCTCTCTCTCTCTCTCTTCTCTCTCTCTCTCTCTCTCTCTCTCTCTTCCTCTCTCTCCCTCCCCTCCCTTTTCTAGTTTGTTTTTGTCCGTCTGTCTGGATCACTTTTTGTCTGTTTTTGTCTTTCTGTCTCGATCACTGTCTTCCTTTTCTAAGTGGCTGAGGACAGAGAGGGTGTGGTGTGTGTGGGGGGGGGGGGGGAGATGTACTTGCGACTTGCAGCGACAAGGGATAGATCCGTATGGAGGGCCATGATCGCCAGCGCCATGCGGCAGGGCACATGAGGATGAGGATGAAGTGACTTGCACATTCGGCGCGCGTGCGACACACACACACACACACACACACACACACATACTCACACTCACACACACACTCACACCACACACACTCACACACACACACACACCTACACCACACACACACACACACACACACACACACACACACACACACACACACACACACTCTCTCTCTCTCTCTCTCTCTGTATGTGTCTGTCTCTGACTCTCTCACTGTATCTGTCGCTCTCTCTCTCTCCTCTCTCTCTCTCATACACAAGTGAGTTTAAAAATAAAAAGACAGCTATCATTTCGGGCACTACCCATCTTGATGCCCAGGCTCATTCTGATATTGTTAGCCTGGTGTTTCAAAAGTGGCGTTCTTCTCCAATCTCCCAACCCTAAACCTACTACTCTTTCCTTTTCCCATTTTCAAGACCTTGAAAGCGGTGACGGTTTTGTGCAGATTGGGAAAATATGACATATGACAGTCAAGGAGTCCGCCAGATAACAGATGACAGATTGGATGTAGCGCATATGGAATTAGCTTAAGTTTTATGAATCCGTTTTAAATAAACTCCAAAGCCTGTGACACTGGTACGAATCTAGAGCCGAAATCTGTCTCTGTCTCAGTGTCTGTCTGTCTCTGTCTGTCTGTCTTCTGTGTTGTCTGTCTGTCTCTGTCTGTCTGTCTCTGTCTGTCTGTCTGTCTTCCTCTGTGTTGTCTGGTCTGTGTCTGTCTCTGTCTGTCTGTCTGTCTGTCTCTCTCTCTGAGTGTTTTGTGTTTGTGTGTGTGTGTGTGTGTGTGTGTGTGTGTGTGTGTGTGTGTGTGTGTGTGTGTGTGTGTGTGTGTCCGGAAATGGGAACTTCATCACTTGTTATCCGTGGGTTAGGCCAAAACGACCTTAAGAGCCAGGAGATTAGAGGGAAGCAGCTGATGTGAGAGTAAACAGTGTATACGATTAAAAAAAATCAATAATGTTTTTCCTAGCACGATTTGCCGCATAGAAAACATTTATGGACAGAAATAAACGTCTGCCAGAAACGTTTCCGGAAAGTCTTACCGGCTTCCTGAAAGCGCTCACAGAAGCGACACTAGTCTGTCTCCCTGTCTGACAGTCAGTCTGTCTGCCTGTCTGTCTTTCTGTCAGTCAGTCTGCCTGTCTGTCTTTCTGTCAGTCAGTCTCTCTTGTCTCTTTTTGTCAGTCTGTCTGTCTGCTTGTCTGTCTTTCTATGTCAGTCTGCCTGCCTGTCTTTCTATCAGTCAGTCTCTCTTGTCTCT
This sequence comes from Monoplex corrugatus, assembly GCA_030674185.1. Lineage (NCBI taxonomy): Eukaryota > Metazoa > Mollusca > Gastropoda > Littorinimorpha > Ranellidae > Monoplex > Monoplex corrugatus. The sequence continues at coordinate 63,375,306 of JAPXFY010000022.1, forward strand.
CTGTCAGTCAGCCTGTCTGCTTGTCTGTCTTTCTATCAGTCAGTCTGCCTGCCTGCTGTCAGTCAGTCAGTCAGTCTGTCTTGTCTGTCTGTCTCTTTGTGTGTGTGTGTGTGTGTGTGTGTGTGTGTGTGTGTGTGTGTGTGTGTGTGTGTGTGTGTGTGTCCACCTGTTTTATTGTAAAACGATTTGCTCGTTACCTGTTTGTAAGTACAAGTTTGAAAATACGAAGTGCTGTTTCGACGTAAGTACTGTCTGTATGAATGAGCGATTTTGCTGTGTTTGGTATCCGTTTCCGAGCGGCTATAATCTTTATAAATATAAATCATTCTCTCTCTCTCTCTCTTTTCTCTCTCCATCTCTCTGTCTCTCCATCTCTCTGTCTCTCTCTGTCTTTCTTCTCTCTCTCTCTCCATCTCTCTCTCTCTCTCCATCTCTCTGTCTCTCTCTCTGTCTCTCTCTTGTTCTCTCTCTACACACAGTGTGCAAGCCCCTGTGTACACGACATTATTTGTTATTCTTGTTTTTCAACTCCACAAAAACATTTTCACTCTATCGTTTCAAAACCATCACATTGGTCTAAACCACTTGTTTTCATTTCGTTCTGTTTGTATGGCGGTGGGATGTCCCTGACAAATGATCTTACGCTCTTGACATGTGGAATTGATGCTCAACACAGTGGCTTTTACCATTTACCTTCGCGGTGCGAGCTACCTGACTTCTCCAAGTCATGAAAAATTCAAGAACGTTGCTTTTTCGTTTTGTTTTGTTTTGTTTTCAGGCGGAAACTGTAAAGTGTCATTCTTTAAAATGGTTAGAACGGCAACACAGTTTATGTTTATGAGCAGTTCTGTTGATTATCTTTCTTTTAGGAATGTTGTTAGGAATTAGAGAGGTTAACACACACACACACACACTCACACACACACACACACACACACACACTCACACACACACACACACACACACACACACACACACACACACACACACCACACACACACACACACACACACACAGAGGGAGAGAGAGATGGGGGAGTAGAGAGACAAGGAGGGAGGGAGAGAGAGAGAGAGCGAGCGAGCGAGCGAGCGAGCGAGAGATGTGTTCCTGTATGAAAATTTTATATCGATAATTATCTTTCCGCTTAGACCTTTTAACGGTGTTCACGAGAAAATGCCATTTACAATGCCATTTACAATCACTTCATTCCTGGTAATTTTCAGTTCCTTCTGAGTTGGTTTGAGCTGGACAGTGCCATTTGTGACATGGACATAGACTTGTTATGGTTTACTGTTCCTCATACATCGGCCCACGTATACAGACCACACTTCCTGCATGAAACACGTGCAACACACGGCGACACGTATGAACTTTATCGTGTAGAAACCAACTTAGAAAAACAAGACACGTGACGAAACACATCAAATAAACCACTCTGCGATATAGAAAGCACACAGACTAAACACAGCATGCAACGCAACAGAAAACAAATATACTGCTTTATTATACAGAAGTTAACAAAATGAATACAGCACCTAACGCAACATTAACCATCTGAATACAACACAAACTGCGAATGAGGACAAACTATTTTATCATGTAGAAAGTGAAAGAACTGAACGCAAAGTGTAACGAAACAGAGGATGTATCGACCGATTTATCATTCGAAAATTGAACAAACTGAATTCAACACAACGAAAACAACGGACGACAAATCACTTTTTGTTACCCTGAAACTAAAAAGTGACAACACAACAAAACACATAAGTTATCCTACGTCAACTGTAGGTACTAGGAATAGAGAAGTTTGTCGTGCTCGCTTTTTGTTACACTGAAACTAAAAAGTGACAACACAGCGAAACAGATTACAGTTAACACTTCGTCAGCTGTAGGTACTATAGGAACAGAAAACTAACTGAACAAACTGAATACAATGTAACGAAACAGATTACAGTTACCCTTAGTCAGCTGTAGGTACTATAGGAACAGAAAACTAACTGAACAAACTGAATACAATGTAACGAAACAGATTACAGTTACCCCTTAGTCAGCTGTAGGTACTATAGGAACAGAAAACTAACTGAACAAACTGAATACAATGTAACGAAACAGATTACAGTTACCCCTTAGTCAGCTGTAGGTACTATAGGAACAGAAAACTAACTGAACAAACTGAATACAATGTAACGAAACAGATTACAGTTACCCTTAGTCAGCTGTAGGTACTATAGGAACAGAAAACTAACTGAACAAACTGAATACAATGTAACGAAACAGATTACAGTTACCCCTTAGTCAGCTGTAGGTACTATAGGAACAGAAAACTAACTGAACAAACTAAATACAATGTAACGAAACAGATTACAGTTACCCCTTAGTCAGCTGTAGGTACTATAGGAACAGAAAACTAACTGAACAAACTGAATACAATGTAACGAAACAGATTACAGTTACCCCTTAGTCAGCTGTAGGTACTATAGGAACAGAAAACTAACTGAACAAACTGAATACTATGTAACGAAACAGATCATAGTTACCCTGTTGTCAGCTGTAGGTACTATAGGAACAGAAAACTAACTGAACAAACTGAATACAATGTAACGAAACAGATTGCAGTTACCCGTCGTCAGCTGTAGTTACTATAGGAACAGAAAACTAACTGAACAAACTGAATACTATGTAACGAAACAGATCATAGTTACCCTGTTGTCAGCTGTAGGTACTATAGGAACAGAAAACTAACTGAACAAACTGAATACAATGTAACGAAACAGATCATAGTTACCCCTTAGTCAGCTGTAGGTACTATAGGAACAGAAAACTAACTGAACAAACTAAATACAATGTAACGAAACAGATCATAGTTACCCTGTTGTCAGCTGTAGATACTATAGGAACAGAAAACTAACTGAACAAACTAAATACAATGTAACGAAACAGATGATAGTTACCCTGTTGTCAGCTGTAGGTACTATAGGAACAGAAAACTAACTGAACAAACTGAATACAATGTAACGAAACAGATGATAGTTACCCTGTTGTCAGTTGTAGGTACTATAGGAACAGAAAACTAACTGAACAAACTAAATACAATGTAACGAAACAGATGATAGTTACCCTGTTGTCAGCTGTAGGTACTATAGGAACAGAAAACTAACTGAACAAACTAAATACAATGTAACGAAACAGATGATAGTTACCCTGTTGTCAGCTGTAGGTACTATAGGAACAGAAAACTAACTGAACAAACTGAATACAATGTAACGAAACAGATGATAGTTACCCTGTTGTCAGCTGTAGGTACTATAGGAACAGAAAACTAATCGAGAGGTAACTTCTCATGAGCAGAGAGGGAGTGAGGATATCCTAGTTTGACTCGGAATCCTGGGGTGGAGAAGTTGGGCCGTAGAGACTCTTAGTGACTCGGAATCCTGGGGTGGAGAAGTGGGCCGTAGAGACTCTTAGCCACTTTCTGTGCTTCATCCTGTGAGAGAGAGGATCAGACCGCCTTCATCCCCTCCTGTGGCCCAGTGGGCTTGAGACACCTTGTGGCTGTACCTTGTGCTGTGCCGGGGATTATGTGCACTTCAGACCTGCCCTGTTCCACATCTGGACCTGAGATCCATCCCCTGTCAGTCTGTCTGTCTGTCCGTCCGTCTGTCTGTCTGTCTTGTGTGTGTAGTGTAAGTCGGCCTGTGGTCTAATGTCTGCACCTTGCAAAATGCATGTAAAGTGTCATCATCATCGTTACCTAATTCATTCCATGCAACATGTTCTGGTAAAAAAACGGGTATTTGAGATTACTACCACAGCTCTGTCGCTGTCTGTCTGTCTGTTGCCTGCCGTGTCTGTCTGTCTGTCTGTCTGTCTGTGTCTACCCCTCTCTCCCCCCACTCTCTCTGTCTCTCTTTCTTCCTCCTCCCCCTCATCCCTCACTTTTTCTTCTCTCTCTCTCTCTCTTAAATCTTTCTGTGCCTAGTAAAAACAAACTAGAAGCTATCGCCGAATAAAGTGCCTGGTAGTATTGGCCACATGCATTGTGTACTAGCGTTTTCCGTACCAAAAGTCTGACCGCATGGAGTTCTAGGTGAGTCTCGTGGTCTAGTGACGTTGACTTGAAAAAAATGTATACACAGAGCATTCTTGCTTTTATAGTTTAAAGAAAGAGCATTACTGAATTGTTATTTGTATTGGTGGCGTGTATCTGTCTGTAGGCTTGTGTAAAATGCTTCACAGTTTTAGATGAGAACCTCAGAACTTGTAGGGGACGAGATAGTATAGTGGTGTGAGCACTCGCTCCTGAAAGCGATTTGTTGTACATGTAGAATCGCTAGTACTGGCTGTCAGACAGATCTGATAGGAATTAACCCTTTGACTCCCGCACCCTGTCCACCAGCATCCTAGCATACCCAGCCATGCTAGCAAAGCGAAAACTAAACCCTTTCATTCCTGCTGGAAGCTGATGGATAGGGTGATGGAGTCAAAGGGTTAAGTTTTTGCAGTTGGTGGATAGGGTGAGGGAGTCAAAGGGTTAAGTTTTTGCATTTGGTGGATAGGGTGCGGGAGTCAAAGAGTTAATGTTGTCCTTTGGTAATAAAGTGTTTTGAAGTTTAAAGTTTGAAGTTTGTGGTTAAGCATAATCGAGCGTAGTTGCCAAATAAATGGGTAACTTGTTCCATGCTCTGACCTGAACATGTCATCATTGTCTATCCAGCTGTAAATTTGAACTGTACCTGTTTATCGACGGGAAAGGTAAAGCGGTAAATTAGAGGGGGTGAACGCTGTCCTAATAATGGTGGTCCTGAAGAAAACGTGAGACCTCTAACACCGGGATCAGCGCTCAGGTTATGGAAACCTTCACCTTTTGACAATAAAGAAGTTAAGCACTTAACAGTTTTTAACGGGAACCACATATATGAACAAGTTTTTCCATCGGGAACATCACATACAGTGTAAAAAGTTTTTAACGGGAACGAAATTAAGGTTGAACAAATAATTGTCTAAAACGGGAACCTCTAACGGGATCAAGCATCAGTTATGGAAACCACCCTTTGACTGGTGAACAAACGTTTTCAACGGGAACCACATACTGTGAACAAAGTTTTTAACGGGAACCTCATACTGTGAACAAATTTTTAACGGGAACCCATACTGTGAACAAAATTTTTAACGGGAACCACATACTGTGAACAAAGTTTTTAACGGGAACCACATACTGTGAACAAAGTTTTTTAACGGGAACCACATACTGTGAACAAAGTTTTTAACGGGAACTACATACTGTGAACAACAGGCTTCCTGTTACATTACAGGCAGGCTGCGGAAAACAGAGTGTATAAGCTTTGAAGATTGTCTTGTATCGATTCCGGCCAAACACATTGTTTCAATTTGCACAAACACTTTGTTTCAATTTGCACACAGTTTGTTTCAATTTGCACAAAGAGTGTCCTAATTAGCTTCTTTGTTGTTTCTGATTGATTATCGTGTGCATCACAGAGCGTACAGACACACAGTATTGTTTGTCCCTACGTCCACAAGAAAGCTGTATTGATTGGTCTTGTATGCAAGTCTGTAAAAGACATGACAAGTGCATATTACGGCTGTGCGCATTACACGGTCACATACTGTCAAGTTGATGGAAGGGTGTTTTCTGTCAAAAACACAGACTGTGATTACGTGAACTTTGGATGAGGGTTTTTAGGATAGTGAAGTATTTCGTTATTCAGGAATTGTTTCTCCCTGACTCTGTCTCTTGTCTCCCACTGTCTTTGTCTCTCTCTGTCTGTCTGTCTGTCTGTCTCCCTTTCCCTCGTTTTTCTCTGTCTCTGTCTCTCTCCTCCCTTTCTGTCTTATCTCTGTCTCTGTCTGTCTCTGTCTCCTCTCTGTGTGCCTGTACTTATTGATGTGGTGGTTTGATAAATGTGACTGGTTAGCTATGTAACGTCTGAAAAATCTTGCATTGAAGTCACCACAGGATCACCAGATCTAATATCACTTACAGTGAAAAGACGTTAAATCAAAGGATCACCAGAGTGGTACGTTAAGCCAGTGGTGTGTAGGGCAAAGTCTGTTTATTGTGTGTCATATATGCTCCAGTTGGGAGCAAGAAGGCCGATCCATTGTCAGATAAAGAGTGCCCTGATTGACTCCTTTGTTGATAGAAGTTGTTGGCAGATTGGTGATGTTATATATTATTTGATTCGATTTCCCGCCTCTTCCTCCAAGTTTGATTAAAGTTGTGAACAGACGTGAAATACAAGGCTCCTTTCCTCCATACATTTGTCTGATGTCGAGTAAGTATTGTTCACGGATAACATGAACCCTCCCTGAGAATACAAAAACTAGGTCAGATGTTACTTTCTAATTTGATTCTACATTTATCTTGAAACGTGGTCTACATCTCAGCCAAAACTTGGCTTCTAATGACTGGTCTCTGTGTCCTGTCCAAATAATTTCCCACTACACTGTATATGCCCAATTAAGTTCAGTAAACCTTTGACTGATGTGCATTCGAAAAGAGCGCCGTTGTGAAAGCTGGTCCGGAAAGTTGCCATCAGTTTACACACATCGGCCATGGAAGGGGTCACACGGTGTGCATGTTGATCTGCTATCGCCACCACTGTCCGCTAGAATGGAGAAACAGTGCGTACCCCTCCACACAGTGTGCACAAATCTCAGTGGTACCCACGAGGTATCCGTTACTGAGGGATTGCGGTGTCATTTCATGTCGGTTCCATAGGGAACGGGCGGAGCGGCCTTTCACATTAACATTATTTTATAATTATTATTACGTTCAGATCGTTTCCCTGTCCCCCTGCACCCTGTCCATCGACATCCTGCATTGTCAACCATGCTAGCAAAATAAAAATTGAACCTTTTGACTCCCTTACCCTATCCACCAGCTTCCTGTGGAAAGGTGGTGGATAGGGTGAGGGAGTCAAAGGGTTAAGTTTTTGCAGTTCGTGGATAGGGTGCAGGAGCCAAAGGGTGAACCCATGTGGTTGCAGGTTGTAAGATGATGTAAAACCTGTACAGCTTTAGAGAGGACAGTGTAAACTCCTCGACTCCACTCATACAGACAAGTGAGGCGACCTGTGCAATGGTTGTGAGCAAAGTCACCTTTCGTCAGAAGCGCCCTCTATGAATCCTCCCAAATTAGATCGCCATATGGACCGGCGAAAATCTCTCGGCTTCAGCGGTGAATGATAGGATTTGTGTGTAGACTTTCAAACATGTGTCTCATTTTCTGGCCATCATATGGTTGATGTGGTGGAGGCATATGCCTGTGTATCATCCGCACGCTGTGATTCTGTGTCCTAGCATGGCTCACCTGATTTGGTCAGCTGGTGGTCTGGCAGAAAGTCTGGGTCTTTCAGATATTCTCGTTCGTTTTTTTTTTTTTTTTTAAACGTCTTTTCATATGTGTGTTTTTAGAAAAAAAAAGAGTCGTCTTTGTATGTACTCTGACGAAGCCCGGAACAAATTTGTCTTAGCATTGTAAGGAAAGCAGGATAAAGAAGGATAACCATTTACGTTCAACACGTCATCTTATCAGTGCTTCACTCGAAAGGTTATCCGATTGTGTTAAGAAGTCTTGTCCTATTGTTATGAATCAGTGTATTGCGGTAAAGAGATTTTATTTCCTGATGCAAGTAGCTTGAAGTTTAGCTTGGCTGCAGGCATCAATAATTCTTTTTACCTAAGCTTCGACATAGTTTTCCTTTAACTAAAGCCCGAGTACATTTTGTGTATGTTTTCATGCATCCCGTTTCATGTATTGACTGATGATCGACTGTACGTGTACAGTTCAGAATGTGTGATCCTGCATAAAATAGGTAGTTCTGGAGAACGAAGTATTGTAGACTTTCTTACTGGATAACGGAGCTTGGTTGGTTGTGACTGTGCTGTAAGAGATTTGATGACAGACAGAAAAGATCGCGTTGTTCGTTTTTTGTCATTTGGACAACAAAACCATTGACTGTCCCAGTGAATGCTGCCTTTGGTGTACAGATGTGATGTGATCGTCGTCTGCGTTCTAACAGTGTTAGTTGGAATGGTGTATGCACGTTGTTTATGTGACTTGACCCACTCTGTTTAGACAACATTGAACATAATGATAGATACACTTGGTGCTCAGTCTGCATGCATGTCCCGTCTTCTGTCGATGTGGATTGCACAGAAAGTGAGATGAGTTTGTAGAAAACGTAATCATATTCAGTTGTTTTTGTCACATTAGGTTTACCATGTGAAAGTCAGGTTGCTCTAGCTCTCTCCGTTGAGGAGAGACGTAGCGGTGCAGCGCCACTCATATGAATATTTTTTGACGAAGCCTTCAGAAAGGCAAGAAGACTACTTGGCCTCCAAGGGGAGGGACCCGGGAAGTGATCCTATCTCTCGAACATTTTTTTTTTACCAGGACAGCTGGGCGAATGCCTGCTCTTCACGATTTTCATCTGCTATGGGATCTTTGGCGTGCGCAGGCCAGAAGGCACACGGGTCCGACACGTTTTTCGTCCCCTTCCGAAAAACTAGACGTTCAGTTCGATTTTCCGGTCAAACCGAGGAGAAAATCAAGGCCTGTACGGGAAACGAAGCCTGTTGGCAGTCTTCTCCATTAGGCGGAAAACAAAGGATGACAGAAAGAAATGGGGAACAGGACAGACATTAACAAGAGTGGTAGAACAGAGGGAATTATATTTGTTGGACACAGGCCACGCCCAGATTATAGGGTTGGGAATATCCAAAAGGTGATGATGATACTGTTCAGTTAGAAAGAGCCCCCGGGATACTCTCAGGACAGTGACGGGGATCACATACAGGACTGACCGCTCGCGCTCCACGTGCGTGCTGCAGATTGGGCACAGAGAGAGAAACGCCCAGGGAGGGTTGGGTCTGAAAATCTTTACATGTCATATAGGGCGAGCGGAACAAAGTTTAGACGGGAAGGAAGTTTTCCCGCGGTTTATCGACAGTTGGGTTGGAAACCAACAGGATTTGAGTGCCGTTCTCTGGGTCGGAAGCACGATTGCGTGGTGTGGGTGGCAGTGGCGTGAACGGCGTGCGCTGTGAAGAGCGAGTGGGCGGACGGTCTTCTGCATGCATACATCCTCTTGACCGCTCTAACTTTCTATCACGTTGTCTGCTAACGTGCACCAGTTTGACACCTTGCGTCTATTGCTGTGCCTGGTCTGTTTGTGTGCTCTTACCTTGATTTGACAGTTTTGTGTTGAATGCATTTTCTTAGGTTTGAAGAAGAATGGAATAACATATGCGATAGGTCTGTGGATTATTTTGTAGACGAAGTTGGGCTCTTTTGTATCATGGCACTGTATCGTAGACACCCTGTGTACTTTTCGCTTTGAAACTGTTCAGAAACGAAAAGGAACATGAACGCACGTTCAATTGACGAAACAAGACACCATTGATTTAACGGGTGTTCTCTGTCTCGTCAACCTCTACCCCCCCGGAACTGTTTGGTTCAGATTGAAGATTGAAGACCAGTTCAGGGCATGTTGTTCATTGCAGCCCTGCTGACTGCAAAGCCATCTTCATGATGCAGACGAAAACACCTGCCCATGGCTGCGAATGTCAGAATTGCTACAACTAGCTCAACATGCAAACGTTAAGCCATACAGACAAGGGAGGCGACCGTTCAATAGTTGGGAGCGAATGGAAGTAGGAAGAAAAAGTCTGCCAGCTTCCAGACTGCCCTTGACGAAGTTAACCGTCACTTTCCGTTTGCAGCTTCATTGGTCACAGGTTGTCATAAAAATTAAATAGTCTCCCTTTCTAGTCGTCTCCAGACATCTACACATGCCTGGCGTAGTCGTGAGTGTTCTTGTTTACTTGGTCATCTCAAGACTGGACTGGTCACGGCTCTGTCCACAGTCAGACACCATTCCTTGTTACATCAACTTACTTGCGACCTATCGTCGCCGTCGTCCATCACTATCATCTTTTCATAATGATAGTGTCCATTCTCTTTTGATTGCTTTAGGCGAATAGTCGTTTGTTGGAGATGGTGATAGGTCTGAAGATTCTAATGATTTGTATGGAAGGTTAATAGCATGGCTTGTTAAAGTCGCTTTCTGTCATCTTCTGGCACTCTGAACTGTAAAACAGAAACATAACATCGTACGGATCTTTTAATAGACCATCTTTAGTCATTTGTTTATTCAGTCTGCCCAGACTTTCAACTGGATTCTATACTCGGTCTTCTGTACTATATACCTCGATAGTGTTCTGTCGATCTGTTGACCAAATCTTAATGGGGAAGGGAAGCCCAGTGGGGATGCTGGGGGCTCATTCAGTGTAAACAGTATCCCCACCTTCTGAAAATTCTTTGCTGGAAGTTTTGTCTTTTCTATGACTCAATTTGTTTCTGCCGTGCTTCTTTGCTTTCTTTCATCTTTTCCTGTCACATTTTGCCTTGCTGGTCCATTCACGTGTGTGTGTTCTTTAAAAGCTTAGTTTAGGATTGGTAATTGGTTACATGTATTAACTTCATTTGTGGCTTTTGGGAAATGTGATGTGCCGAAGCAATTTTAGGTAATATAGGCCAGTGGTATATACGTTGTAGTGCGGTTATTTTTCTTTATACATTTGTTATCTGATTTTTAATCCGCCGGGTGATAAATTCGGTGGAATGTTTTATTGCCAGGGTGGCATATCTTTGCATTAGATGTGTCAATGCTTTGATGTGTGTACTTTATTTTCTTTTCCGACTTTTTTTTGAGAATCAGGGAGGTGTTGTGTGTGTTTTGAGATCATCATATTCCTGATATGGATCTGGGCAGTCGGCTGGGCTTTAAAAATCAAATTGTAGTGGGGAAGGGGGGAGATGCCTTTTTGTGCTGTACAGTTAGATCATCTAAAATGCTGTGTTAAGTTTTGACATAACGCCTGCCTTCTGTCACCCCAGTTTTTTAATTTTTTTGGCTTGTTAGTGAATAGAAAAGGAGGATATAGATATACCGTGCCTTATCTGGTCCTTTCAAAGACACGAATTAAAGATGTACATTTGTGTCCAGGTGGTGTTGTGTGGTGGTGGTAGTGGCTGTGATTGTTGTTGTTGTTGTTGTTGTGCTGGTGGTGGTGTGTGTGTTGTGTATAGCTGTTGGTAATGTGACAGAACGGCAAAACTGAAAGGACTATACGCGCGTTTATATGTTTATATGCTGGCAGGAACTAATAAGTGATTTTTTGGTTTCCCCCCACCCCCACCCCATATTACTCGAGTGATGTGTGTGTGTGTGTGTGTGTGTGTGTGTGTGGTGTTGTGTGGGAGAGAGAGAGAGAGCAAAATATGTTAGCATGATTGTCTCCTTTGTTTCTGGAAGGGTATTGATTGCACGAGTTTGGAGGACAAGGCATCAAGGTCAAGGTCACACGGACCACAAAAAAAAAAATGCCTAAGACCAGCTTTTTTTGCGGACAATATTCAGAACCTGTTTTCACTGATGTGATAATCTCCATTGTTTTCGATGCTTATCAGTTTGATCTCATAAAGTTGACTCAGAGGGACGGGGGCTGGGGGGGGGGGGTAGGTTCAGCTCTGCTGCCAACTTCGCCATTTTGTCTCCCTCTTCATTTCTTGGGTTACCACAGTGTGAGGGGTCCATTGCAGCCGATGTTTTGCAGTGCTTCTTGTATATGTGGTGGTTTGTTCGTGGTGGTTGCTTTTAGGACCGGCGTGACATCTTAAGGAAGACTGACTCTCATGATCTGTCTGCAACGTTATTCGTGGTGTTTGCCACGTGGACCAGGGCCTCAGTTGGTGTTCCCTCAGCCTGTCGCTGCCCATTGGGAACTGGATGTATACCCTGCACCTCCTTTTTATGACTGTATTCGGGGCAGACCCGTCTGTGTAAGCCAGTGTCCATGATTTTATGGCGGTCGCGTTCTTCAAGTATGACCAGAGTCTGAAGGCAGTGAACAAGCTGACTGCCAGGCCAAGAACGCCACAAGGGAAAAGATGACTAAATCTTTCATTCCTTACTCAGATGTAAAATCCAAAGTACACAGTTACGTGAGAAGTCTGTGGCAGGAGGTTTGGAATGAACAGAGAGATAACAAACGTTTCAGATCCGCCCCAACCTGAAAGAAATTCTCCCATCTGCTGCGGGGAACCGTAAGAAAGAGACAGTGTTATGTAGGTTACATCCTACACTCATTCGTATCTTTTAAAAAAATGAAGCACCGTGGTGTATACCATGTGACGAGCCGTTGAGCATCAGACATTTCCTCCTTGATTGCTGGGACTTGTACGATATAAGACATAAGCACTACACGGCGGACTCCTTAAAGAACCTCTTCAGAGACGTCCCTCCTGATGCAATTTTCCAGTTTTTACAAGAGATCAGTAGATTTCAACTGATGTGATTTTTCGTCCAAGTGTGTTTTTCTTTAATTGCATTTTAGACTTGCAAAGGTTAACGGTGAGCATGTTTTTTAACTGTTGTCTTTTATCTTAACCTGGGTTGTCGTTTTGGATGTGGTGTTAGCCCTGATATGGCTCTAGGCTGGGCTATAAGCAATATGAACCTGAACATGAACTTGATGGCCTGAGTCAGGGCTTTTCTCTACGTTCTGTGCTCGTCTTATTGTAGTGAGATAAGGAAGGGAAGTGCTAATGGTGATGTTCTGTAGTTTGTCTGTCCAAGAGGATCACTGTTGGTTCGCAGGGTCTTTTTTTTGTTGACAACTGTTTTTGGAGACTTCTCTGCTGCACTCTTGATGTCTCTCATGAAGTTTGATCACTTCAGAATTCCTGAAGCAAGTTCCTTTTTTTTGTGCCTTGGTTGATCTGTGGCGTTGGCTTTGGTGCACTGAATCAAGGCTTTGCGTTTTCATCTCTTTATCAGGGGAGGAATGGCTGGTCAGTTATTGATGAAACACATTGCATTAATGTTGATGCATAGACTGGATTTATTGTTACTGATAAAATGGTTATTTGTGTAATGGAATCTGGAATATGAATGCAGTGTCATCGATCAATCATAATGTTAACACAGTTATTGATGAAACACAGTGTGATAATGATACAATGGGAAGGGAAGATAGATAGGGAAAACTTGTGAGGTCTTTGTTCTTCTGTAAGTTTTTTCCCCCCGCTTTTGATGCTAGCTGCAGGGGACGCGGGGGGTAACAAGAACATAGAAGAACGTTTTCTGTCTTTTCTTGGTTTTGTTTTTGTTTGTGATATTGTGGGGAAGGATACAAAATGTGGAAGCAAGTCATGTCTGACGGCAAAATCCGGGGCTTTGTAATGTTGCGACCTGACAGCTGCCGTGTAGCTGGCGACGTGACGGGAGATGAGTTATTGTTGGGCTGTCAATGAAGGCGTGCGCAGCAGTCCACAATCCACTTGACAAGTATCAAAGCTGATTGGCCCATGTAAAGCCCCGTGCTTATTATTTCACACATATGGTGTGTTGGCCACCTGTGAACTGTCCTTGTCACTTTTCGCTGACATACTCTTTGGGTAGGTAGGTATGGCTGGCGAGGAGATACAGCCATCCCCTCTTAGCGCACACTGTCGAGCGTTGTGGAAACGTTGTGTGTGCTCTTTTCAGTCCACCCAGCTGTGGATGGGTACCTAACCCTGTTTAGAGTTGGGAAGGACAATCGAAGCAACGAGGGAGTGTCGTGGAACTCGTCCTCATAAACTGACGAGAGTAACGAGGGCTGTCCGCCACCTGACTTCCCTGTGACTTTTGGATAAAGGGACAAATGTTTGGTTTTAAAGGGAAAAGTGATAGACAAGGACGGTTCCAGGGACTGACTTTGTATATTGATTTTTGTGTCTGTTAAAGTTAATCAGTGGCCTGGATGCTCGCTATATGGAGGTACGTTCTTCTTTATTGCTTCGTCGTGTACGTGGTCAGGCCACATCTGCGGATGAATGTGGCCATTTTTCCACTTCCTGTCTTCTGCCCAGTTCAGGCATAGGACCTGGTGCTGCCCCAACTGTGGACGAGCGTTATTGTCCGGTGTAGACATTTGCCTTATGCTTTGTAAAAAGGCATAGAGGTACAGCAAAACTTGGGATACATTTGGCATGTGTTCCAAGACTATTCGTCTGCATTGATTTCGTTACAGTTAGAATTCTGGTTCTTGGTCTTTGGATAGTTCCATATGTGCTTCACCCATAAGCTTATAGTAACTAGTAATTGTTTTACATATTCCTTACGCTTTGTGCTGGCAAGATCATGAAATAGGGAGCATGGGGAAAACGAGGCCCATGCAACACTAGGCTGACACCATCAGAATGTGTGTAGTGTTGAGACAGGCAGTGACAAGGTCACGTTCTGTGTTGTTGGCTGGGATTGAACTGGAGACATGAAATCTTCAGTCCATGGCTTTATCAACAGAGCAGTTTGAGACTAGAAATTACAGATACCTTAGAAATGGAAATGATGTTGAACGTGAATTCCAAAGACTGATTTTACGCTTTGATTTTTGTTGCTGCTTGAATTTAAACTTGATCGATTTCTTCGAGACCAGAAAGGCCTGTGAGTATTGTTGCCTGGAGGCTGATGTGGTGCATTGATTTTTCTTTCTGGTTCAGGCCAGAAATCAAATATGTTATGATGTTATGATATGGTATGGTATGATATGGTATGGTATGGTCTGGTATGGTATGGTATGGTATTATGTATGTATGTATCATGTATGCATGTATGCATGCATGCATGCATGCATGTATGTATGTATGTATGTATGTATGTATGTATGTATGTATGTATGTATGTATGTATGTGTTGTATAGATAATTTTCTGTCTAGAGTTTTTCTTCATCAGTCTCCTTTAGACCGGAAGCGGATGTAGACCAGATGTCTGTAAAAGTCGTATTGCCTGTGTGTATGCCAGGGACTTGATATTCTCTTACTGATAGAGCTAGAAATGGACGTAGATTACGAATGAGATACATCGTATGGCCTGTATGTTCAGAGACTGATTTTCCACATTGAATTTTGTCTGCTAAAGTGATAGACTGATTTTCCATATTGATTTCTGTGTCCGCTAAAGTTGGAGAGTGATTTCCATATTGATTTCTGTGTTCGCTAAAGTTAGAGAATGATTTTCCACATCGATTTCTATGTCCGCTTAAGTTAGATAGTGATTGTCCACATTGATTTCTGTCTCTGCTAAAGACGAAGAGTGATTGTCCACATTGATTTCTGTCTCTGCTAGTCTGCTAAAGGTAGAGATTGTCCACATTGATTTCTGTCTACTGAAAATAGAGTGATTTTCCACATTGATTTCTGTCTACTAAAGGGAGAGAGTGATTTTCCACATTGATTTCTGTCTACTAAAGATAGAGAGTGATTTTCCACATTGATTTCTGTCTACTAAAGAGAGAGAGTGATTTCCACTTGATTCTGTTATAAAGATAGAGAGTGATTTTCCACATTGATTTCTGTCTACTAAAGAAGAGATTTTCCAATGATTTTGTCTATAAGACAAGTGATTTTCCACATTGATTTCTGTCTACTAAGAGAGAGAGAGTGATTTTCCACATTGATTTCTGTCTACTAAAGATAGTGATTTTCCACATTGATTTCTGTCTACTAAAGACAGAGTGATTTTCCACATTGATTTCTGTCTACTAAAGAGAGAGAGAGTGATTTTCCACATTGATTTCTGTCTACTAAAGATAGTGATTTTCCACATTGATTTCTGTCTACTAAAGATAGAGAGTGATTTTCCACATTGATTTCTGTGTCTGCTGAAGTTAATCAGTTGAACGCCAGAAATGGAGGTGTTTGAGTGGAGCAACCAGTGACAGTTAATTATCGCTTCTCACGCGCAGCCAGGCCAAAAGAAAAGACAAAAGTAAAAGGCACTTCTCCTACGATTAATGTTGCATGCTCATCTTAAACAATGTGGGTATATTTTGGGAGACTTCTTTTGGTGAGGTCAACGAATTATTGATAAGAAAATCTCATAAAACCTTGGCCGAACAAAGGAAGCAATGTGCGGGAAGTAGTCAGTGGTGGGCTGGAGGGTTGTGGGCCTTGAGGAAAACTGATGGCGGATCGTGAATTTTTCAGTGGGTCGTGAACAAGAGTGATATCACGTCGTTCTGGATTGTGACAGTATCAGCTAACATGGAAGACTGATATTTGGTCTTCAACAATCTATATTGTTGCTGGATTGTGAAGAATTGTATTAGTAAAGGTTTGTTGGTTGTGGAGAATTGTATTAGTAAAGGTTGTTGGTTGTGGAGAATTGTATTAGGTTGTTGGTTGTGGAGAATCACGTAAGATCATGAGGAAGAACGACATGGGATGTAAAGAACACTGACATCAAGTTATGGGGGAGATTCATTAAAGGACTATTTGACGACTGATTTCTCGAGGAAGAACAAAAGCTGGTAGTAGACTGGGTGTGTGTGATCCGGTGCCTTGTACACAGAGTGTACTATGGCTGTGTGTGATCTGGTGACTCGTACACTTCACAGTGAGTGTGCTGCCTGATATTGCTGTCATTGAAAGACAGTGTGTTTCTGATCTGGTGACTGTACACTTCACAGTGAGTTGCTGCCTGATATTGGTGTCATGAAAGACAGGTGTTTTTCTGATCTGGTGACTCGTACACTTCACAGTGAGTGTGCTGCCTGATATTGGCTGTCATTGAAAGACAAGGTGTGTTTTCTGATCTGGTGACTCGTACACTTCACAGTGAGTGTGCTGCCTGAATTGGGTGTCATTGAAAAACAAGTGTGTTCTGATCTGTGACTCGTACACTTCACATGAGTGTGCTGCCTGATATGGCTGTCATGAAAGACAAGGTGTGTTTTCTGGCAGAGTCAAGATGTTTTTCTAGAACTAGACAGGACGGTTTACATATGTAGAACGGATAGAGATATCCGTCAGAGACAGCTGAGGTATTGAGGTATTTCAGGACTAAAACCACAGCATACCAGGGTTGACGAAAGTGCATTTCTTGTTTGCTTTCAGCCCGTGTTCAGTTTATATTCTGGATTCCAGATCAGAATAAGAGGAATGTGATGTCTGTATGTGTAATTTGGAATTAATTAATTATTTCTATGTTCTGCTTTCCTCACTCTTCTCTCCTTTCTACACGTCCACGCAGAGTCCATTTCTGTAATCGGTGTTGGTGTTGGCTGTTGAAGGCTTAGGGACGTCTGTGTGAGAGAGTTGATGCCGGCTGTGATGCTGCTGGAACCTATCGTTGATGAGTTAAGATGGCGTTTCCTTAAGGATGCAAGAAGACATGACGTTAGTGAAGTCTGTTAGGCTCGTGGCTCTTTGTGAAATACACTTAATTGTTGTTTTTGCTGTAAAGGAAGCGGACAAGCTTTGGCAGACAGCAGTTTCAGTAAACCATGTTACATCTTGCCTTCTGACCTTGTCTCCTGACCTTGTCTCCTTGACGCCATGCTGACTTACAGATAATGTCATTTTTCCTCAAGAGACAAACTAGCTGATTTGGCTTTGAACTAAACTACAGCAAAACTGGCCTGGCTTTTTGAGCTCTACATATTGACTTGGGTGACACCTAAAGAAGGAACAAACAAACTTTTACATGGCAGTCTACAGACGTCCTTATTGACTTAGCAATGCCTTATAGCTGGACCAGATTCTTCGTGACAGAACTGAGAATTTTATACATAGACTTAACCGTTGCTTGAAACTGGACTGGTCAGACGTTCCATCGAGGTATCCTTCCTGTCCTGGCTGATACTCAGAACTCGACTGGTAGGACTTCCCTGTCCGACGTTCACATTGTCTTGGACGTGACTTTAAGCTGGACCAGGTGAATTTCTGGAGTCATCCGTTCCGAATCGGCTGTCACCCAAATTGTGAAATACCAGACTTTTCCCCATGTGCACACAGTGTCGGCCACATCTCCACAGCGGGAGTGAGGAGAGGACGTCCGAGTCATCAGTAGTTGTGTCGTCCAGTGTGGTGGCGGTGTGGATGAGTGTTGTGTGTGGCTGTCAGCCTCCAGATGTCCCTGGTGGTGGTGCGGGGCCTTGAGGTTGTGGTCATGTCCAGTTTCTCCGTACACAGCTCTGTGGACGTGGGGCGTCACCTCTTCATCCTCCACCTGCACGTGGAGGTGCTGAAGATCATCAACGTCGTCTGGTGCCAGTTCAGGGACTTCAGGTGCAAGGTGGGTAGGCCTGGCTGTTATTGTATACGGGTGTCTTTAGAGTATGTCTGTCATTTGTTATGAGACGGTGGATAGAGGAAGGAAGAAAACAAGAAAGAAACAAACAAAATGACAAAAAGAACAAAATCCAGAGAAAGGTTAAAAAAAGGTGGTGGTGGTGGTGGAGAGGGTAGAAGAAGGATAGAAAGAAAAACAAACAAGAAGAACAAAATAGAGAAAAGATTAAAAGGAGAGAGGAGGGAGAAGAAGAAGGACAGAAAGAAAGAAAGAAACAAAACAAACAGAACAAAAAGAGAAAAAGGGGTTAAAGAAAAAAAAGGGGGGGGGGTTGGGAGAGGAGGGGGAAGAAGGACAGAAGAAGAAAGAAAGAAGCAAACAAAAAGAACAAAATAGAGAAAAGGGTTAAAAATTGGGGGGGGGGGGGGGAAGGAAACAAACAACAGACAAACAAACAAAAACAAAATAAAAAGATATGAAAAAAAGGGGGGAGGGGGAGAAGGACAGAAAGAAAGAAACGAACAAAAAAGAACAAAAGAACAAATCGGAGAAAAAGATAATGGTGGAGGAGCGGGAAGAGGGGGATCAGTTGCTCAAGAACCATCAGTGTGTGTGTGTGTGGGGGGGGGGGGGGAGGTGTGGGAAGAGGGGGATCAATTGTTCAAGACCATCAGTGTCGGCTAGTGCCAGGCCAGGTACTTCAGGTGTCAGGAAAGTTGGGTCTGTTTCCACAGTTTTCCGTGCTGTGTCTAAGTTGTAACATAATATACTGTACTGTGTGTGCGTGCGTATGCGAGCACGTGCGCGCGTGTGTGTTAGAGTGAGTGAGCATGTGTAAACATTCAGATGTTTCATAGTATAAACACCACACACCCGATGAAGGTTGCAGCGTTAAAAACAACTTGACTCATGGACAACATACACGATGATTGATTGATAATGATAATAATAATAATAATAATAATAATAATATAATAGCAATACGATGATGATGATGATGAAATATATTATATTACTACTACTACTAATAGTGACGATAGTAATAACTATAATGATGTTATTAATACTACATGTGAATTGTTCTTGTATAGTACGCTCTCGTGCATTCTTGAACAGTACGTATTGCATCCCGACAGAACGGAAATTAGACGCTATACACACATAAATTGATAGAATTTTGACAATATTTTCTTTTGAGAGGGGGAAATGGAGAGAGGGAGAGTAGATGTGTATGAATAAGTGAATGGATAGATCTATGGATGAATGAATGATCTTTTATTCTATACCAGTAAAAACTGTGACGCAGTGCAGTATCGCTCGCTCTGTTCTATGTGTCTTCCAATGCAAAGATATATATGACAGGCGATGGAAGAGAGAGAGAGAGAGAGAGAGAGAGAGAGAGAGAGGGGAGAGTATGACATTGTTACTAAAAACTTTATATGGGTACTAATTTACTTATGTGCCTAGAATTACAAATACACAACAAGATAATAGATAACATAAGATATAATGTGTAAGAGAGAGAGAGAGAGAGAGAGAGAGAGAGAGAGAGAGAGAGAGAGGAGAGAGAGAGAGAGTTCTTTGGCTCTTAATGGATGAATATATGTCTCGAACATCCTTGTACGTAAAATGCGGTGAATGCATATCAGCCTCAGCAGGCTTAACCACTTTCAGAGTCGTACTAACGTAGAAGCTTAGATCACATAAACATACAATCACACATCCACGTGCGCGCGCACGCACGGACGCAGACAGACAGACAGACACACACACACACACACACACACACACACACACACACACACACACACACACACACACACACACACACACACACACACACAAAAACAACAAAATAAACATACACACAGCACAAACCAAGTTACACACGCGCGTGGGCACAGTGATATGCTAAGCCAGAGTCCAACCTGAGTTCATGGATAAGAAGCTTAGATTCAGAGGTGAAAATTATGTACGACAAAAACGTCTACACTTCCTTAAAAGAAATGCGGACTTGAGATGTAGCATCATGAAAAACAAAACAAATTTCACATTCATTTTCTCGTCAGACGACACCGTAGTAAAAAAACAAAACAAAAAACAAACAAACAAACAAACAAACAAACAAAAAACAAAACAAAAAGAACACTATCTCGCAGAGATTCAGATACCCATTTAGTATATTTTATAATATAGGAACCGAGTTTGGGAATGTCGGTTACGATTGTTTTGAAACAGTACCCACACTTTGATAGTTTGATCACCACACTATCTCGAGGAGACCCATAGACCCATTTAGTTTATTTTATGATAATATGGCAACCTAGTTTGTAAATGTCATGTACGGTTGTTTTGAAACAGTTTGAGATAATTGGATATGGTTCTCCGTTTGTTCTGATGTCTTAGTGTCTT
>JAPXFY010000022.1:63413358-63445858 GCA_030674185.1 Monoplex corrugatus
TGTTTCTTCTCCTTCCTCGTGTTTTCTTCTTCTTCTTCCTCGTGTTTCCTCTCCTTCCTCTTGTTTCCTCTCCTTCCTCTTGTTTTCTTCTCTCCTTCCCCGTGTTTCTTCTCCTTCCTCGTGTTTTCTTCTCCTTCCTCGTGTTTCTTCCTTCCTTTTCCTCTTTCTTTCTTCTCCTTCCTCGTGTTTCTTCTCCTTCCTCGTGTTTCCTTCTCCTTCCTCGTGTTTCTTCTCCTTCCTCGTGTTTTTCTCCTTCCTCTGTTTCTTCTCCTTCTCTTGTTTCTTCTCCTTCCTCGTGTTTCTTCTCCTTCCTCTTGTTTCTTCTCCTTCCTCGTGTTTCTTCTCCTTCCTCGTGTTTCTCTCCTTCCTCTTGTTTCTTCTCTCTTCCTCGTGTTTCTTCTCCTTCCTCGTGTTTCTTCTCCTTCCTCGTGTTTCCTCTCCTTCCTCGTGTTTCCTCTCCTTCCTCGTGTTTCCTCTCCTTCCTCGTGTTTCCTCTCCTTCTCGTGTTTCCTCTCCTTCCTCGTGTTTCTTCTCCTTCCTCGTGTTTCTTCTCCTTCCTCGTGTTTCCTCTCCTTCCTCGTGTTTCTTCTCCTTCCTCTTGTTTCTTCTCCTTCCTCGTGTTTCTTCTCCTTCCTCGTGTTTCTTCTCCTTCCTCGTGTTTCTTCTCCTTCCTCTTGTGTTTCTTCTCCTTGTGTTTCTTCTCCTTCCTCGTGTTTCTTCTCTTCTTCCTCGTGTTTCCTTCTCCTTCCTCTTTGTTTCTTCTCCTTCCTCGTGTTTCTTCTCCTTCCTCGTGTTTCCTCTCCTTCCTCGTGTTTCCTCTCCTTCCTCGTGTTTCCTCTCCTTCCTCGTGTTTTCCCCTTCCTTCCTCTCGTGTTTCCTCTCCTTCCTCGTGTTTTTTCTCCTTCCTCGTGTTTCTCTCTCCTTCCTCGTGTTTCCTCTCCTTCCTCGTGTTTCTCCTCCTCTCCTTCCTCGTGTTTCTTCTCCTTCCTCGTGTTTCTTCTCCTTCCTCGTGTTTCCTCTCCTTCCTCGTGTTTCCTCTCCTTCCTCGTGTTTCCTCTCCTTCCTCTTGTTTCTTCTCCTTCCTCTTGTTTCTTCTCCTTCCTCTTGTTTCTTCTCTCCTCTTGTTTCTTCTCCTTCCTCTGTTTCCTCTCCTTCCTCGTGTTTCCTCTCCTTCCTCGTGTTCCTCTCCTTCCTCGTGTTTCTTCTCCTTCCTCGTGTTTCCTCTCCTTCCTCGTGTTTCCTCTCCTTCCTCGTGTTTCTTCTCCTTCCTCGTGTTTCCTCTCCTTCCTCGTGTTTCCTCTCCTTCCTCGTGTTACTGCTGTTTCCACCTCATGTTCCTTTTCTTCCTTCTCGTGTCTCTCCTTCCTCCTTCTCGTGTCTCTCCTTCTCTTCGTGTTCTCTTCTTCCTCGTGTTCCTCCTCCTTTCCTCGTGTTCTTCATTCTTCCTTGTGTTCCTCCTGGCCGTTCGTTCTTCCCCATGTTATTTCTCCTTCGTATTGTTCCTCCTCCTTCCTCCTCGTGTTCCTTCTCTTTCTTCCTCGTATCCCTCCTCCTTCCTCTTGGTATTTCTCCTTCGTGTGTTGTGTTCCTCCTTTCTCCGTGTGTTTTCCTTCCTTATCCTCGTGTTCGTCGTCTTCTTGGTTCTGATTGGTTCCAGTTCCACCATACACATCACATGTATGATGTGATTGGCTCCAGTTCCGCCATACACGTCACATGTATGATGTGATTGGTTCCAGTTCCACCATACCGTCACATGTATGATGTGATTGGTTCCAGTTCCACCATACACGTCACATGTATGATGTGATTGGTTCCAGTTCCACCATACACGTCACATGTATGATGTGATTGGTTCCAGTTCCACCATACACTCACATGTATGATGTGATTGGTTCCAGTTCCACCATACACGTCACATGTATGATGTGATTGGTTCCAGTTCCACCATACACGTCACATTATGATGTGATTGGTCCAGTTCCACCATACACGTCACATGTATGATGTGATTGGTCCAGTTCCACCATACACTCACATGTATGATGTGATTGGTCCAGTTCCACCATACACGTCACATGTATGATGTGATTGGTTCCAGTTCCACCATACACGTCACATGTATGATGTGATTGGTTCCAGTTCCACCATACACGTCACATGTATGATGTGATTGGTTCCAGTTCCACCATACACGTCACATGTATGATGTGATTGGTTCCAGTTCCACCATACACGTCACATGTATGATGTGATTGGTTTCCAGTTCCACCATACACATCACATGTATGATGTGTATTGGTTCCAGTTCCCCATACACGTCACATGTATGATGTGATTGGTTCCAGTTCCACCATACACATCACACGTATGAAGTGATGAGAAGAACTGGTCTGGCCTTCCGGCTTGTCTTCCGGCTGAAGGCATTTCACTACTGCTAATGTTTTTGTACTCATTCACGTGCCTTGCCACTCACTTTTATTGGCGTAAGCATGTGTGTGTTAAAGTGTGTGGTGTGTGTTGTGTGTGTGTGTTTGCCTCTGTGTGTGTGTGTGTGTGTTGTGTGTGTTGTGTGTGTGTGTGTGTGTGTGTGTGTGTGTGTGTGTGTGTGTGTGTGTTGTGTGTGTTGTATGTCTGTTTGTCTTTGCCTCCGTAAGTGTGTGTGTCTGTGCGCGCGCGCGCTGGTATGCGTGCACGTATGTTCGTATTTTATAATCGTCTGCATAGTTTCCCTCATCACTGGTATCGTACATCTTCTTCATACATCGTTGAACTGTGCAGTTTGATCTCTAACACCATGCCCACGGAGAGATTTTATGTTGTTATCAAACGACACTATTGTAAACGTCGTAGGTCAGTCTAGTTAGTATTTCATTTTCGTTGGTCAGTCTAGTTAGTATTTCATTTTTAATCTCTTATTTATACAACGTTTAGCTGTCCTGTTGGTAGGCTTGAAAGTCTTGTTAGCATTTCATTTTAAATCTCTTATTTACACATCGTTTAACTGTCCTATTTGATTTCATTTACCACGTCCTTGGAGAGATTTTACGAGGTTATAAAAACGACACTTTTGTTGTAAACATCGTAGGTCTGTCAGTCTAGTTAGTAGTTCATTTTATAATCTCTCTTTTTAAACAGGCAGATCGTTAGTACGGGCAATGGCCGTTGTAATTTATGGGCAGCCAGCTGTGTTGCAGTCAGATCTCTCCTTTGGTTCTTCTGTGCTGGTTGATTGGAAGAAAGAGGGGATTTGTTAGCGTGCTTCCTGTTTTGTTTGTTTGTTTGTGCTGTGTTTTGTTGTGTTTTGTGTTTGTCCGTCGGGCCAACAGAATGTGTCATGCCCATTCAAACTTACACATTGACGTGCTCCCAGAGGGCTGGACCTATTGCCATCATTTGTTAAAGCTGCTTCACAGACACACATGCACGCGCTCGCACAAACACAGAAACGCGCGCGCGCGCACACACAGACACACACACACACACAGACACACACACACACATACAGACACACACACACACACACACACACAACACACACACACACACACACACACACACACGTGAGCATACACACTCATCACACTCATAGACAGGGTCGCACGCGCACGCGCACACACCCAACACACACACTCAACAACACACACTACATCACAGCACACACACCACACACACACACACACACACACACACACACACCACATTCACTCACACGCACACACACACACACACACACACACCACGCACGCACGCACGCACAGCACACACACACACACACACACACTATCACACCACACCAGCACACACACACACTCACACACACACACACTGGGCCTCATTGTCATATCGATCTAAATTGATAAGCCTCCTCCCAGAACTTTCTTCTCTCATTTTTGTTTTGTTTTTAGGGAAGGGTCGTCTGTGAAAGCAAGGACAATGGAGAAAATGACAAAGGGAAGGAAAAGAGTCAAAGGAAAAGGGAAAAAGGAGAAGAAGAGGAAGGAGAGAGAGAGAGAGAGACAGAGAGAGAGAGGGAGGGAGAGACAGAGAGGGGGAGGGAGAGAGAGGGAGAGAGAGATCGATGAGAGAGAGAGACAGAGAGAGAGAGATCGAGAGAGAGAGGGAGAGAGAGAGAGACAGAGAGAGGGAGGGAGGGAGAGAGAGACAGAGAGAGAGGGAGGGAGGGAGAGAGAGACAGAGAGGGAGGGAGGAGGAGAGAGGACAGACAGACAGAGAGAGAGGGAGGGAAAGAGAGAGGGAGAGAGAGAGACAGAAAGAGAGAGGGATGGAGGAAATACAGGGGGAAGGGGGTGACTACAGCTTGCGTCACTAACGGCCTGACGTTTCGATGAACTGGAATTGTGGCCAGTATTTTTCCATTGGAGTCTGCTTGATGGTTGATGAGAGGTAGAGCGTTCAGCCTTGCACTCCAACGACACAGAAGTGAGTTACTCTCATCCGAGAAACTCAGTGTGGGCCCGTAGTCCACTCATTGTGAATGGGTTTGTAGTTTGCACAACAACAGACCAACAATGCCGAGGAACAGGCCTTGACTTACGAGAATGAGGCAGTGCAGTACGTAGGTCCCTGTTCAGACTACATTTCTCATGACGATGCAGACGCTTGCTCTGGTCCTTTTACCATCATCATCATCATCATCATCATCATCATCATCATCATCATCATCGTCGTCGTCGTCGTCGTCGTCATCATCATCATCATATCATCATCATTCTTATTATCATTATTATTATCATCATTAACATCATCATCATCATAATCATCCTCAGCATCAGCATCATCATTGATGTTATTAACATTATCTTTATTCATTTGTTTACTTATTCATTAATTTGTCTACTTGCTCATCTATCTATCTATCTATCTATCTATCTATCTATCATCTATCTATCTATCTATCTATCTATCTATCTATCTGTCTGTCAATCTGTCTATCTGTCTGTCTATTTATCTATCTGTCTGTCTATCTATCTATCTATATATCTATCTATTTACCTACCTACGTATCTATCTATCTATCTGTCTATCTGTCTATCTATTTTTATGTGCTGACTGTGTACGTTTTCTTGATGTCATTGTAATGTTATCTTAATTTTAGTATTCAACATGTATCTTTCCTTGAGCTGTACTTGTTGCAATGTCATGTATATAGAACAGCAACGGTAAGTTTGAAAAATGGCTTCTAGCCAATAGCTTTTACCGTTGGAAAATAAAGTATCATTATCATTATCATTATTATTACCATCGACTGACCCGCACAAAAAAGATGACTACATTACTTTTTCATTAACATTCAACTCTGGTTAGCGCCTGAACCCTTTGGCTCCCGCACCCTGTCCACCAGCTTCCTGCATTGTCAACCATGCTTGCAAATCAAAAACTTAAACCTTTGACTCCCTCACCCTATCCACCAGCTTTTCAGGAAGCTGGTGGATAGGGTGAGGGAGTCAAAGGTTTAAGTTTTTTTTGCAGTAAGTGGACAGGGTGCGGGAGTCAAAGGGTTAATCTAACAGTATCAAAGATGGCTTTAGAATTAAGTTAGAGATGATGGTGCTTTACATCACTGACAATGTTGCAACTCTTGCTGTCAAAGGGTTAATCTAACAGTATCAAAGATGGCTTTAGAATTAAGTTAGAGATGATGGTGCTTTACATCACTGACAATATTGCAACTCTTGCTCTCAAAGGGTTAATGTAACAGTATCAAAGATGGCTTTAGAATGAATTAGAGATAATGGTGCATTACATCACTGAAATATTGCAGCTCTTGCTCTTAAGGGTTAATCTAACAGTATCAAAGATGGCTTTAGAATTAAGTTAGAGATGATGGTGCTTTACATCACTGACAATATGCAACTCTTGTTCTTTAGTTCTCCGTCTTTGAATCCTCACTGACAGTGGTGACCCCTTTCCTTGTCTCTGCTATCACCTTGAGCTCTCTCTGACCCGTAAAACCTGTGGGAGGCAGGAAATATTATCTAAAGAAAGGCATTGTCATAGCGGACTGCTTGCTGCAGATGATCCCACAAAGGATGTGTTCTTGTGGCAAACTTGCCTCCATTGGTTTTGTTTCTTACAGTGCTTTGTTTCTTTGTGTTTGCACAAAAATCATGAAATACGAGAGGGAAAAATCGTTATATTTCCCTGTATGTTTTCGACACAAAAGCCTGGAAATTGGATTCCCTCTTTCCTTTTATAAATCTCTTTCAATGGCATAAAAATGACCTTGTTTGTCGTCGCCATGGCTTCTCTCTCTCTGTCTCTGTCTGTCTCTGTCTCTGTCTCTGTCTCTCTCTCTCTCTCTCTCTCTCTCTCTCTCTCTGTCTCTGTCTGTCTGTCTGTCTCTCTCTCTCTCTCTCTCTTTCTCTGTGTGTGTATGTTTCTCTGTCTCTCAGTTTCTCTATTTCTCTCTTTGTCTCTCTGCCTGTCTCTTTCTTTCTCCTCTCCCTCTCTCTTTCTCTCTTCTCCCTCTCCCCCTCTCCTTGTCTTATGCACACACACATACACGCGTGCTTGCTTGCACATGCATGTTTGCACCCACATACAGACTGCCTTTTCACCTTTGTTTTACACCCACATACAGACTGCCTCTTTCTCCTTTGTTTTACACTCACATACAGACTGCCTCTTTCTCCTTTGTTTTACACCCACATACAGACTGCCTCTTTCACCTTTGTTTTACACCCACATACAGACTGCCTTTTCACCTTTGTTTTACACCCACATACAGACTGCCTCTTTCTCCTTTGTTTTACACCCACATACAGACTGCCTCTTTCTCCTTTGTTTTACACCCACATACAGACTGCCTCTTTCTCCTTTGTTTTACACCCACATACAGACTGCCTCTTTCTCCTTTGTTTTACACCCACATACAGACTGCCTCTTTCTCCTTTGTTTTACACCCACATACAGACTGCCTCTTTCTCCTTTGTTTTACACCCACATACAGACTGCCTTTTCATCTTTGTTTTACACCCACATACAGACTGCCTTTTCACCTTTGTTTTACACCCACATACAGACTGCCTTTTCACTTTTGTTTTACACCCACATACAGACTGCCTCTTTCTCCTTTGTTTTACACCCACATACAGACTGCCTCTTTCTCCTTTGTTTTACACCCACATACAGATTGCCTTTTCACCTTTGTTTTACACCCACATACAGACTGCCTTTTCACCTTTGTTTTACACCCACATACAGACTGCCTTTTCATCTTTGTTTTACACCCACATACAGACTGCCTTTTCACCTTTGTTTTACACCCACATACAGACTGCCTTTTCACTTTTGTTTTACACCCACATACAGACTGCCTCTTTCTCCTTTGTTTTACACCCACATACAGACTGCCTCTTTCTCCTTTGTTTTACACCCACATACAGATTGCCTTTTCACCTTTGTTTTACACCCACATACAGACTGCCTCTTTCTCCTTTGTTTTACACCCACATACAGACTGCCTCTTTCTCCTTTGTTTTGCACACACATACAGACTGCCTCTTTCTCCTTTGTTTTGCACCCACATACAGATTGCCTCTTTCACCTTTGTTTTGCACCCACATACAGACTGCCTTTTCACCTTTGTTTTACACCCACATACAGACTGCCTCTTTCACCTTTGTTTTACACCCACATACAGACTGCCCCTTTCACCTTTGTTTTGCACACACATACAGACTGCCTCTTTCACTTTGTTTTGCACCCACATACAGACTGCCCCTTTCACCTTTGTTTTGCACACACATACAGATTGCCTCTTTCACCTTTGTTTTGCACACACATACAGACTGCCCTTTCACCTTTGTTTTGCACACACATACAGACTGCCCCTTTCACCTTTGTTTTGCACCCACATACAGATTGCCTCTTTCACCTTTGTTTTGCACACACATACAGACTGCCCCTTTCACCTTTGTTTTGCACACACATACAGACTGCCCCTTTTACCTTTGTTTTGCACACACATACAGATTGCCTCTTTCACCTTTGTTTTGCACCCACATACAGACTGCCCCTTTCACCTTTGTTTTGCACACACATACAGACTGCCCCTTTCACCTTTGTTTTGCACCCACATACAGACTGCCCCTTTCACCTTTGTTTTGCACACACATACAGACTGCCTTTTCACCTTTGTTTTGCACACACATACAGACTGCCTCTTTCACCTTTGTTTTGCACACACATACAGATTGCCTCTTTCACCTTTGTTTTGCACCCACATACAGACTGCCCCTTTCACCTTTGTTTTGCACACACATACAGACTGCCTCTTTCACCTTTGTTTTGCACCCACATACAGACTGCCCCTTTCACCTTTGTTTTGCACCCACATACAGACTGCCCCATTCACCTTTGTTTTGCACACACATACAGACTGCCCCTTTCACCTTTGTTTTGCACCCACATACAGACTGCCCCTTTCACCTTCGTTTTCCCGACCATCTGTACCTGAAGGATCTGTGTCTTCACTTTCTTCTCCGTCTGTCTGTCTGTCTGTCTGTCTGTCTGTGTGAGCAGGGGTGGTTAGGTGGGTATGTTTGCACCCCCCGCTTCTTTTACTTTCTTATTCTTCTGTCTTTCACACACAGATCCTGCTGGCTTCATTCACTTTAGTCTTTCTCCCTCCCACCCATTTTCCATACTTTTTCATCCTGTGTTGTTTAACCCTTGTTCCCTCCTCTCTCTCTCTTTCTCTCTCTCTCAAACACACACACACCACACACACACACACACTCACACACTCACACACACACACATACACACACAGTCTCTCTTTCACACACACACACACACACACACACACACCACACACACACACACACACACACACACACACACACACACAGAGTCTCTCACTCACACACACACACACACACACACACACACACACACATAGACACAGAGTCACACACACACACACACACACACACACACACACACACACACACACACACACACACACACACACTCTATTATGGACATTGCTATTGTTTTTACATTTTGTTTGTTTGTTTGTTTGTTTCTGTGGAATTATTTGTAATATAACACTTTATGTGAACATTTTCCGTGTCGTTTGCTGTTGAGAGAGAGAGAGGGAGAGAGAGAGAGAGAGGTTCTGTCCTTGGACGCAGCACCGACAAAAGATGAAACAAGCGAAGCAAAGTAGAATAGAAAAAGGAAATAAATTCAACGTAACTAAGACAAAGTCGAATTAATAAACAACAGAACATGAACAGTCTGAAGCGAGTTTTTAAAAACAGGTCGATGTTATGATGACATGAAATTGTGTCCATAATGCATGTATTGGGTTTCTGACGTTTGACCTCTTTCTGTGTGCCTCTCTGTCTGTCTGTCTGTCTGTCTGTCTCTCTGTACCTATCTACCTATCTACATACATGCATACATGCATGCATACATACATACATACATACATACATACATACATTCATACATTCATACATACATACATACATACATACATTCATACATACATACATACATACATACATACATACATACATACATACATTCATACATACACATCTCTCTCTCTCTCTCTGTCTGAAGACAGAATAGCAAAGCTTACCGGTAGAATTGATAACTCCACTACTAGACAGTGTTGTTTCGTGTCGTGCAATGCACTAGATCGTCATCTGGTCACGTTGATCCAGCTTTTCCTGTAGATGTGATCTGGGTTGGTGTTTTGTTTTGTTTTCCATGGAAGACGGCGTACCGTCACTTCATTGTTGTCACTTCAGTTTGAATGGTCCTTATTTTGGTGGCTGGATCCGGTGACAGTGTCGATTCCTACGTTTTGGTGGAATACTCAATAGCTGCCTGGCGAACAAGAGATAAGGGCTGCTGATGGTGGATGTTGTTGTGTAAAGCTGTTGGAGCACCCACTGACCTTTGGTTTTGCACCGAGTCACTCCTACGTGATGCTGAGGATGTTGTGCTTGGTATCAAGTGTCAGAGGCGTCAAGTGTTTTCATCATTATGGCCGGGTTTTGGCTGTCATGTTTCACAGGTGTGTAGAAATGTCAACAACACGTTGGGGTTATCAAATAGCAGCTTTGAGGTGGTGGTGGTGGTGGGGGGTGGGGGGGGGGCAATATTTATCATGCGCGAAAGGCAGTTCTGAAGATTGTCGTTATCCAGAGACAGTAATTGCTACTGGATCTTGAGTTTTGTAGTTATGAAATGATGGTTTGACCTTTATTGGTGGAATAACGGGAAACATTAACCCGTTTTTTCCTATCAAAACGTTTGTTGGTGTTGTTATGACAGCACCAGTGACATCAAGACTTAGCCACTGAGTGACATGTTTGTTGTTGTTGTTGGTTATGACCATCACCAGTGACATCAAGACTTATCAGCCACTGAGTGACTTGTTGGTTATGACAGCACCAGTGAATCAAGACTTATCAGCCACTCAGTGACTTGTCCTGCTGGTATAATGTTGCATTCCCTTACTACAGGCATTCACTGTGTGCACGGAGGTGAGAAGATTGACACTGACATTACCCCAGTATATCCACACTGTCATAACATAACAGGTTTGTAAGCTGAATGAGTAACCATATCAAAGTTTTTATGATACGCTATTGCTGTTAAAAACCCCCAGTAGAAACAAAGGGTTAAAACGTTTAGTGAGGCCAGCAACGGTTGAGGGAGATGGAAATGGTGAAACAGTTTATTTAACCCTTTGACTCCCGCACCCTTTCCACCAGCGTCCCGCAGGAAGCTGGTGGATAGGGTGAGGAAGTCGAAAAGTTTTTGCAGTCGGTGGATAGGACGTGGGAGTCAAAGGGTTAAAAATCCGACTAACGGACCCTTCCCTCTCTCCTCTACCCTCGTCTCTGTATGAAAAGGATCTTCAGAACTGGGGTAAACATTGGTTAGATCAGAAATGATGTGATGAAGAAAAACGTGTATAAAAAGAAAAAGGAACGAAAACGTCAAAAAGAGAGAGAGAGAGAGGAGGGGGGGGGGCACAAAAATATTGGAAAGAAAATATAAAAATAACTAATAATGGATACAAATGAAACAAAGAAGATAGAAAAAAAAAAAAAACGATGACGAAGGACAGAATATAAAAATGAAAGTGTTAACTCAATATAGTAGACAGTTTGCATTTATTGATAAAAATGAGTGTGGAAATTGGTGATCTTTGTATTCTGATTTCTTCCAAATAAGATTAAAGAAGTTTGAAAAAAGAAAGAAGAAAACAAAGAATAGCGGACTGTCATATAATGTTTCATGCCATGATTTCAGGAAAACGCTTACAAACAAGGCAAAAACTTTCTGTCGTCAAATTATATTTCAAACAAAGGAAAGAGCCTTGCAGTTTGAGACAAAAGATATTAAAATGGATAGAGCTCTCTCTCTCTCTCTCTCTCTCTCTCTCTCTCTCTCTCTCTCTGTCTTCTCTCTTCTCTCTCTCTCTGTCTGTCTGTCTGTCTGTCTCTCTGTTTGTCTCCTTTTCACAATATTTTTTTAAATAAAAAGAGTCATTTAAAAGAAATAATGAAGACCATTTTGAAACAAAACCTGCAAAACGTAATTGCTATCACATTGTAAGTCAGAACGCCAAATCATGTCAAATTGTTACTTGTTAATACTACAGATGTAAAAACACATCGGTAACACAGAGTAAGCCCTTAACAATGGAGATTTGATGTTATGTTTATTACGTGCATGGGTAATATATGCATTGTAATGTGAATAGATAATACCAAGTTTTGATAGTAATTAATGTTAATATGGCAACCATTTTGTTTTTAAGTGATGCAAATTCCACGTCAGTTTTGCAGTCTATTCTTCCGTGTGATATTTTGTGGTAAGAGATATTTTGAAAAAATGTTATATTTGATAGAATCTTTTAAAATTTGTATTTATAATCCTTATTTTCTTGGAAGGATGAATATCAGATATCAAATCTGTGTTCAGTTTTCATGAACACCAGACAATATTATGTTTTCATTTAATCACTATTTTGAACAGATGATACATTCTGGTTTCAAAGATTCATCGATCTTTCTCTAGAATTGTTTGGAATGCAAACGTTTCCAAAATGTATGATTAACAATATCCTTCATTTTCAAATAAAAAGCCACAACAAAATTTATTTTCAAGTCACACTTCTTTCAGGATGACATGAGATCCAATATTTAGTGTGCAGTGCGTGTCTGTAGTCATTTTAGCTTATGCTCTTGTGTTTTATGATTTTTCGTTACTACATTTTCCATAGAATATGTATTCCCAACTTGTCTTAAAATAATAGAACAAGTTTTTGGAGGTGTATGCTCTGTTATATTAATGCATCTTGGTATTACTGTGTTCCTTTAGGTACAGGGCAAATTGCTTTCAGTGCTGTAGAAATATCGTGTGTACTTTCATTTGATATCTCCAGCTATGCCTTCTGTGCCGAAGCAGACTGCTTGCATCCAGTAATGATTAAGACGTTTACGTTCACTTCGTGTTTTGTGTTAAATTCACCATGTGTCAGAAATGATTGATTGTCATGGAAAACGTGTGTAATATTTGTCACATAAACATTAGATTCATTTTCTCTATCCGATCTTTACGTGGTTTCTTGTAATTTCTCTCTCTCTCTCTCTCTCTCTCTCTCTCTCTCTCTCTCCTCTCTCTCTCTCTCTCTCTCTGTCACAGAGATAGATACAGGCACACAACACAACACAACACAACACACCACACACACACACACACACACACACACACACACACACACACACACACACGCACACACACACACACAGACACACTCTCTCTCTTTTTTCCCACTCTCCTCTCTCTCTTTCCACTCTCTCTCTCTCTTTTCCCACTCTCTCTCTTTCTGTCTGTATGTCTGTGTCTGTGTCACAGACATACTCTTCTCTCTCTCTGTCTGTCACTCTCTCTGTGTGTCTGTCTGTCTGTCTGTCTCTCTTTCTCTCTTTCTGTCTGTATGTCTGTGTCTGTGTCATAGACATAGACTTCTCTCTCTCTCTCTGTCTCTCTCTGTCTCTCTCTCTCTCTCTGTCTCTCTCTCTCTGTGTCTCTCTCTCTCTCTGTCTCTCTCTGTCTCTCTCTCTCTCCTGTCTGTCCCCCATGGCTCCCATTCTCAATCTGCCCTTTCTTTCTTCTTCTCTCTATTACTGCCTGTCTCCTAACCCACACCCACCTCGTTCATTGCTGGCTGTTTTTGTAAACCCTCAAGTCAGTATCTGATGTTATTTCCACGAGACTCTTATGAAAGACGGTAGGGAAGAGGGGGAGGATCCAAGACTGTGGGGCCATGTAACGTTATGAAGACAAATCACGCTATAGTCTTTGATGTGCCTTGTGGACACACACTGTGTGTAGAAGGGGAGAGAAAGTGTGTGTGTGTGTAGTGTGTGTGTGTGTGTGTGTGTGTGTGTGTGTGTAGTGTGTGTGTGTGTGTGTGTGTGTGTGTGTAGTGTGTGTGTGTGTGTGTAGTGTGTGTAGTGTGTGTGTGTAGTGTGTGTGTTTGTGTCTGTGTGTGTGTGTGAGAGAGAGAGAGAGAGAGAGAATGTGTGTGTGTGTGTGAGTGAGTGAGTGAGTGTGTGTGTGTGTAGTGTGTGTGTGTGTGTGTTTGTGTGTGTGTGTAGTGTGTGTGTGTGTGGGGGGGGGGGTGTAGTGTAGTGTGTATGTGTGTTGTTGTTGTTGTTGTTGTTGTGGGTTATTGTAGAAGCTCCGGAGAGGGAGAGAGAAGGGGTGCGTTCAGAGAGAGGGGCTTATCAAATTCAGAGGAGAGAGGATTAACGAATGAACCAGTAGATCTACAACACAATACAATACAATACAATACAATACAACACAACACAACACAACACAGCACAGCACAAACACAGCACAGCACAGCACAGCACAACACAACACAACACAACACAACACAACACAACACAACACAACACAACACAACACAACACAACACAACACAACACAACACAACACAACACAACACAACACAACACAATACAGCGAACGAACCAGTAGATCTACAATACAATACAATACAATACAATACGATACGATACAGCGAACGAAGCAGTAGATCTGCAATACAATACAATACAATACGATACGATACGATACAATACAGCGAACAAACCAGTAGACTACAATACAATACAATACGATACAGTACGATACGATACGATACGATTCGATACAATACAATACAGTACAATACAGTACAATAGTACTTTACTTAATCCTGCAAAGGCAGTGACATGTCTGCCCAAACACATGACGTGCGCATAAAAGTCATAGTATGCTCAGACCATAAAATGAACATGTAGGAGAGAGGAGATCTCACTCTCATTTAAAACTTAAGTAGACAGTTTATAATTCTTACTGAAAGCCAGTGTCATTGTGGACTCTTCTCTACACAGTAGCCGACAGAAACACGCAGTAGATAGTAAATATTCCCTACTGAGCCGACAGAAACACGCAGTAGATAGTAAATATTCCCTACTGAGCCGACAGAAACACGCAGTAGATAGTAAATATTCCCCTACTGAGCCGACAGAAACATGCAGTAGATAGTAAATATTCCCTACTGAGCCGACAGAAACACGCAGTAGATAGTAAATATTCCCTACTGAGCCGACAGAAACATGCTGTAGATAGTAAATATTCCCCTACTGAGCCGACAGAAACATGCAGTAGATAGTAAATATTCCCTACTGAGCCGACAGAAACATGCTGTAGATAGTAAATATTCCCTACTGAGCCGACAGAAACATGCTGTAGATAGTAAATATTCCCTACTGAGCCGACAGAAACATGCAGTAGATAGTAAATATTCCCTACTGAGCCGACAGAAACACGCAGTAGATAGTAAATATTCCCTACTGAGCCGACAGAAACATGCGTAGATAGTAAATATTCCCTACTGAGCCGACAGAAACATGCAGTAGATAGTAAATATTCCCTACTGAGCCTGACAGAAACACGCAGTAGATAGTAAATATTCCCTACTGAGCCGACAGAAACATGCAGTAGATAGTAAATATTCCCTACTGAGCCGACAGAAACATGCAGTAGATAGTAAATATTCCCCTACTGAGCCGACAGAAACATGCAGTAGATAGTAAATATTCCCTACTGAGCCGACAGAAACATGCAGTAGATAGTAAATATTCCCTACTGAGCCGACAGAAACATCAGTAGATAGTAAATATTCCCTACTGAGCCGACAGAAACATGCTGTAGATAGTAAATATTCCCTACTGAGCCTGACAGAAACATGCAGTAGATAGTAAATATTCCCTACTGAGCCGACAGAAACAGCTGTAGATAGTAAATATTCCCTACTGAGCCGACAGAAACATGCGTAGATAGTAAATATTCCCTACTGAGCCGACAGAAACATTGCAGTAGATAGTAAATATTCCCTACTGAGCCGACAGAAACATGCAGTAGATAGTAAATATTCCCTACTGAGCCGACAGAAACATGCGTAGATAGTAAATATTCCCTACTGAGCGACAGAAACACAGTAGATAGTAAATATTCCCTACTGAGCCGACAGAAACATGCTGTAGATAGTAAATATTCCCTACTGAGCCGACAGAAACATGCTGTAGATAGTAAATATTCCCTACTGAGCCGACAGAAACATGCTGTAGATAGTAAATATTCCCTACTGAGCCGACAGAAACATGCTGTAGATAGTAAATATTCCCTACTGAGCCGACAGAAACATGCGTAGATAGTAAATATTCCCTACTGAGCCGACAGAAACATGCTGTAGATAGTAAATATTCCCTACTGAGCCGACAGAAACATGCAGTAGATAGTAAATATTCCCTACTGAGCCGACAGAAACATGCAGTAGATAGTAAATATTCCCTACTGAGCCGACAGAAACACTGCTGTAATAGTAAATATTCCCTACTGAGCCGACAGAAACATGCTGTAGAATAGTAAATATTCCCCTACTGAGCCGACAGAAACATGCAGTAGATAGTAAATATTCCCTACTGAGCCGACAGAAACAGCAGTAGATAGTAAATATTCCCTACTGAGCCGACAGAAACATGCTGTAGATAGTAAATATTCCCTACTGAGCGACAGAAACATGCTGTAGATAGTAAATATTCCCTACTGAGCCGACAGAAACACGCAGTAGATAGTAAATATTCCCTACTGAGCCGACAGAAACACGCAGTAGATAGTAAATATTCCCTACTGAGCCGACAGAAACATGCATGTAGATAGTAAATATTCCCTACTGAGCCGACAGAAACATGCTGTAGATAGTAAATATTCCCTACTGAGCCGACAGAAACATGCAGTAGATAGTAAATATTCCCACTGAGCCGACAGAAACATGCTGTAGATAGTAAATATTCCCTACTGAGCCGACAGAAACACGCAGTAGATAGTAAATATTCCCTACTGAGCCGACAGAAACAGCAGTAGATAGTAAATATTCCCTACTGAGCCGACAGAAACATGCAGTAGATAGTAAATATTCCCTACTGAGCCGACAGAAACATCGCAGTAGATAGTAAATATTCCCTACTGAGCCGACAGAAACATGCTGTAGATAGTAAATATTCCCTACTGAGCCGACAGAAACACGCAGTAGATAGTAAATATTCCCTACTGAAAGCCAGTGTCATTGTGGACTGTTCTCTTCACAGTAGCCAACACGTTTTTCTGGCAAACTTATCTCCACTGTTTTCATTTCTTATTGTGTTCTATTTCTTCATGTTTGCACAAACATTGTGAAATACACGAGGGAAAAAGTCGGTATGTTTCCTAGTATATTTTCAGCACAAAAGCCTGGAAATTGGATTCTATCTGTCCCCATATATATATCTCTTTTAACGACACAAAAACTGTCTTGTTTGTCTCTGCCAGATTTTGTTTTTGTTTTTGTTTGTTTTTTGTGTGTTAATTCCTTGCACTCGAGTACACATGCATGCTTACAGAAGCACGCACGTGCGCAGCGCGCATTTATACGCACACACACATATGTGTGCACAAACACACGAATACGAACTTCATCTTTTGCTTCTTCATCGTTTGTAACGTACACACACACACACACACACACACACACGCACCACAGCACCACGCACGCACGCACGCACGCACGCACGCACGCACGCACGCACGCACCACCACACCACACCCACACCCCACACACACACGTACGTTTAATATCATTTAGAATGAAAAGATGTTCAGTGAAAGAACGAACACACAGAAAATTATGAACACATGTTTTGTATGTTTGATTTGTGTGTGTGTGTGGAATTGTCTGAATTTTAATACTATGTGCGACATTGTGTTGTCGTTTGCCGTTGTGTGTGTGTGTGTGTGTGTGTGTGTGTGTGTGTGTGTGTGTGTGTGTGGTGTGTGTGTTGTGTGTGTGTGTGTGTGTGTGTGTGTGTGTGAAAGAGAGGGAGATACAGGAATGAAAGAGGGAAAAAGAGAATGCAGGCGTGGAGAAAGTGATTGTGCTGCCCAGACGCAGCTGTAGGGAAAAAAAAAACGGGGGGAGGGGGGGGGGGGGAGAAGATGAAGAAGGAAAAAACTATAATAAATCAAGCATAAAAAAAATTATGAAAAAGCATAACTAATCTAACTAAAATAAAATGACAGAAAATTTAAAGCCCCAAAGAGTTTTTATAAAAGTCATTGTTGTGACATGAAATTATATCAGGTCGTGTGTGTTCGATCTCTCTTGATCTGCCCCCCCCCCCCCCTTTCTCTCTCTGTTTCTCTCTGTGTCTCTGTTCCCTCTCGCTCCCTCTCCCTCTGTCTGTCTGTCTGTCTGTCTGTCTCTGTCTCTCTCTCTCCCTGTCTACCCTCTCCCCGTGAGAAGAGAAAGCTCAGCTACACGTGGACATTGTACGTGCACGTTGTGCCACGCTCTACGTGAACATAGACCTGTCTGTTTTCTAACGTTCTCTTGGGGCTGTTGATGGGACATGGGCCGATTTCTATGGACTGTTATCAGTTTATCATTGTATTCCTCTTCATTTCTTTCGCCAGGGTCTAGTTAAGGGTTGAATTGCTCGTGTTGATGTGAACAACTGAAGTGCATTAGACAATGTCTGCCGATGGTTGGTTATAACAAGAAGCTTGAAAATTGAAAACACTTTATTATTCAAGGATGTTACCATTAGGTTCAACTCGGCCTGTCCTACAGCTAGTCTGTGTTGTACTAAACAAACGTAAACATAGAAGCAAAAGCGAAATGCATTAAATGAGACTAGAGAAATCAAAAACAGATTAGAATTACAAACGCACAAAAGAATAGAAGACAGAAAAGCAATCGTTAAAAACACCAGAACCAACAACCAACAACAACAAGAGAAGCAAGTTGTGATTAGTGACAAAATGGTTTCCCTGTATTATACGTCTCGCACAGATATGCGAACAGCAACAGGCTTGTTTGTCAGGCTACAGGATAGACATGTATGTTTTTGTATGAGTTAGGTCAGATAAAAATAAAAACGATGATTATGGAGATTTTGGGTTTTGGTAGTGGTGTTTGTAGCACGCTTTGACTCTTTCTTTGCATTGAGTCACTCTACTTGATGCTGAGGATCTTGTGCTGGTGTCTAAGTGTGAAGAGTCGTAAGCGTTTTCTGCCATCACTGGTTTTATACTGCTGTGTTTCACTTTTGTAGACAAGTGCTGACAACACGTGAGTTGACAGACAACTTTGTGATTTGTATTTTAGTGAGTGAATGAGTGAATGCTACATGTACCACCCCATGTTCGGCAGTTGAATTAATGGCACGTGTGGTACTTTGTTACTGGAGTGCCGTACAGTGTTATTAAGCAAGCTTCTGGCCAGTTATCTTGGCCTTTTACCCTGGTCCATGACAGCGCTGAATGTTTGATGGCCAGCTTGTGTTTGGTGGTTCTGGTACTAGTGCTGAGCCCTGTGGTACTGACATTGTTGGTAACACCATTGACAAGGAGCTGGAGGTCCTTAGAGCTTGTTAACGGGGCCGTTTGATCGTCAGTATAGTCCAGCTTTTAAACGTTATTTGTATCTTGACTCCATGACCACCAACAGCACGTTTGTGTACACATATTAAAGACATAGTAGCATAGTACCGGTACATGGTAACAGTGCTTTGACTTAAGACGACCTTTTGATCCCTGCTTCCTCTACTAGCAAGACCGTGTGTAGTGTGTGGATGTGGGGAACGTCGTACTAAACAAGTAGCTTTATCATTTATTTTTTGTGTTAAAGGACACTGATCTTTAAGCATCTGAAGAAAGGAATTATTCAGTGGTTGTCTGAAGTCAGGAGTTTGTGGAGATGGAAGTGGCTGATGGTGGGA
Source organism: Monoplex corrugatus (assembly GCA_030674185.1). Lineage (NCBI taxonomy): Eukaryota > Metazoa > Mollusca > Gastropoda > Littorinimorpha > Ranellidae > Monoplex > Monoplex corrugatus. Next base: position 63,432,732 of record JAPXFY010000022.1, read on the forward strand.
GAGTATATTAGGAATTCAGACAGCAGAACCTCTTCACCTCTTCTCCCATACCCCCTGTATGCCAGAGGATGTTTGGTATGGTGGAAAACACTTATTGTATCAGATATGTGATGGTGGAAAACACTGTATCAGATATGATGTGATGGTGGAAAACACTTATTGTATCAGATATGTGATGGTGGAAAACACTGTATCAGATATGATGTGATGGTGGAAAACACTTGTATCAGATATGTGATGGTGGAAAACACTGTATCAGATATGATGTGATGGTGGAAACACTGTATCAGATATGATGTGATGGTGGAAAACACTTATTGTATCAGATATGATGTGATGTGGAAAACACTGTATCAGATATGATGTGATGGTGGTAAACACTTATTGTATCAGATATGATGTGATGGTGGAAAACACTGTATCAGATATGATGTGATGGTGGTAAACACTTATTGTATCAGATATGATGTGATGGTGGAAAACACTGTATCAGATATGATGTGATGGTGGAAAACACTGTATCAGATATGATGTGATGGTGGTAAACACTTATTGTATCAGATATGATGTGATGGTGGAAAACACTGTATCAGATATGATGTGATGGTGGAAAACATTGTATCAAGATATGTGATGGTGGAAAACACTGTATCAGATATGATGTGATGGTGGAAAACACTTATTGTATCAGATATGATGTGATGGTGGAAAACACTGTATCAGATATGATGTGATGGTGGAAAACATTGTATCAGATATGTGATGGTGGAAAACACTGTATCAGATATGATGTGATGGTGGAAAACACTGTATCAGATATGATGTGATGGTGGAAAACACTGTATCAGATATGATGTGATGGTGGAAAACACTTATTGTATCAGATATGATGTGATGGTGGAAAACATTGTATCAGATTTGTGATGGTGGAAAACACTGTATCAGATATGACGTGATGGTGGTAAAACTGTATCAGATATATGTGATGGTGGAAAACATTGTATCAGATATGATGTGATGGTGGAAAACACTGTATCAGATATGATGTGATGGTGGTAAAACACTGTATCAGATATGACGTGATGGTGGTAAACACTGTATCAGATATGATGTGATGGTGGAAAACACTTATTGTATCAGATATGATGTGATGGTGGAAAACATTGTATCAGATATGATGTGATGGTGGTAAACACTGTATCAGATATGATGTGATGGTGGAAAACACTTATTGTATCAGATATGTGATGGTGGAAAACACTTATTGTATCAGATATGTGATGGTGGAAAACACTTATTGTATCAGATATGTGATGGTGGAAAACACTTATTGTATCAGATATGATGTGATGGTGGAAAACACTTATTGTATCAGATATGATGTGATGGTGGAAACACTATTGTATCAGATATGATGTGATGGTGGAAAACACTTATTGTATCAGATATGTGATGGTGGAAAACACTTATTGTATCAGATATTGTGATGGTGGAAAACACTTTTATCAGATATGTGATGGTGGAAAACACTTATTGTATCAGATATGTGATGGTGGAAAACATTGTATCAGATATGTGATGGTGGAAAACACTTGTATCAGATATGTGATGGTGGAAAACATTGTATCAGATATGATGTGATGGTGGAAAACACTTATTGTATCAGATATGTGGATGGTGGAAAACACTATTGTATCAGATATGATGTGATGGTGGAAAACACTTATTGTATCAGATATGATGTGATGGTGGAAAACATTGTATCAGATATGATGTGATGGTGGTAAACACTTATTGTATCAGATATGATGTGATGGTGGTAAACACTTATTGTATCAGATATGTGATGGTGGAAAACTTATTGTATCAGATATGATGTGATGGTGGAAAACACTTATGTATCAGATATGATGTGAAAAATTGTATGATATGTGGGTGGAAAACACTTATTGTATCAGATATGATGTGATGGTGGTAAAACATTGTATCAGATATGATGTGATGGTGGAAAACACTTATTGTATCAGATATGATGTGATGGTGGAAAACATTATGTATCAGATTATGTGATGGTGGAAAACACATGTATCAGATATATGTGATGGTGGAAAACATTGTATCAGATATGATGTGATGGTGGAAAACACTTATTGTATCAGATATGATGTGATGGTGGAAAACATTGTATCAGATATGATGTGATGGTGGAAAACATTGTATCAGATATGATGTGATGGTGGAAACACTTATTGTATCAGATATGATGTGATGGTGGAAAACATCATGTATCAGATATGATGTGATGGTGGAAAACATTGTATCAGATATGATGTGATGGTGGTAAACACTTATTGTATCAGATATGATGTGATGGTGGAAAACACTTATTGTATCAGATATGTGATGGTGGAAAACATTGTATCAGATATGATGTGATGGTGGAAAACACTGTATCAGATATGATGTGATGGTGGAAAACACTTATTGTATCAGATATGATGTGATGGTGGAAAACACTTATTGTATCAGATATGATGTGATGGTGGAAAACACTGTATCAGATATGATGTGATGGTGGAAAACACTATCAGATATGACGTGATGGTGGTAAACACTGTATCAGATATGACGTGATGGTGGAAAACACTGTATCAGATATGACGTGATGGTGGAAAACACTGTATCAGATATGATGTGATGGTGGAAAACACTGTATCAGATATGACGTGATGGTGGAAAACACTGTATCAGATATGACGTGATGGTGGAAAACACTGTATCAGATATGATGTGATGGCGGAAAACACTGTATCAGATATGACGTGATGGTGGTAAACACTTATTGTATCAGATACGATGTGATTGACCAAAAAGAAATGTATAAGGAGAATAGCAGAGTAGAAACAAGAAGAACAAACAAGAAGAAATGCACGAGAAAGAAGGGAAAAAAGGCGATGATGGAGAAGAAGAAATACGGAATAAAAACTGAAACATAAATTCAAGGATCGTGATATGGCTGACAGTGTGCGAGTATTGATGAAAAGAAAAAAAAAAAAGAAAGGTGAACATTTGTGATTAAAAAAAAAAGAATCTGTTTTCTTCCAAATGAAATTAAAGAGGAAGGATACCGAAGTCAGAAAAAAAGAGAGAGAGAGAGAGAGAGAGAGAGAGAGAGAGAGAGGAGAAGAGAGAGAGAGAGAGAGAAGAGAGAGAGAGAGAGAGAGAGAGAGAGAGAGAGCGAGCGAGCGAGCGAGCTAGCTGTCATCACGATGTTTTGCGATATAATAATTATTATTCAGGAAAATACACACAAACAACCGGGAAAATACGTTGTGTTTTCTTTTGTGAAATAATTAATGTGATTCAAACCAAAGATGGACTTGATGTTTATGAGACGTAAACATTACCTTCTTTCTTTGTCTCCGTCTCTCTGTGTCTCTGTTTGTCTCTCTACCTCTCCCTCCCCCCCCCCCCCTCTCTCTCTCTCTCTCTGTTCTCCTCATGCCTTTATGTATCATTGATATTAAAATACGTATCATTTTCTGTTTCTCTGCTCGATAATGAGAGCAACGGTAAACAAATTCTTTCCCTTTCTTTTTTGTCCTCTCTCTCTCTCTCTCTCTCCCTCCCTCCTCTATTCTTGTTGTCTTTTCCTCAGTTACCTCTTCTCTCTCTCCTCCCCAACATTTGGGACATAGATCATGTGTTCATACAACATATGGGACATAAATTATCATGTGTCCATCCAACGTTTGGAACATAAATTATCATGTGTCCATCCAACATTTGGAACATAAATTATCATGTGTCCATCCAACGTTTGGGACATAAATTATCATGTGTCCATCCAACATTTGGGACATAAATTATCATGTGTCCATCCAACGTTTGGGACATAAATTATCATGTGTCCATCCAACGTTTGGGACATAAATTATCATGTGTCCATCCAACGTTTGGGACATAAATTATCATGTGTCCATCCAACGTTTGGGACATAAATTATCATGTGTCCATCCAACGTTTGGGACATAAATTATCATGTGTCCATCCAACGTTTGGGACATAAATTATCATGTGTCCATCCAACATTTGGGACATAAATTATGTGTCCATCCAACGTTTGGGACATAAATTATGTGTCCATCCAATGTTTGGGACATAAATTATCATGTGTCCATCCAACGTTTGGGACATAAATTATCATGTGTCCATCCAACGTTTGGGACATAAATTATCATGTGTCCATCCAACGTTTGGGACATACATAGTCATGTGTCCATCCAACGTTTGGGACATAAATTATCATGTGTCCATCCAACGTTTGGGACATAAATTATCATGTGTCCATCCAACGTTTGGGACATAAATTATCATGTGTCCATCCAACGTTTGGGACATACATAGTCATGTGTCCATCCAATGTTTGGGACATAAATTATCATGTCCATCCAACATTTGGGACATAAATTATCATGTCCATCCAACATTTGGGACATAAATTATCATGTGTCCATCCAACGTTTGGGACATACATAGTCATGTGTCCATCCAGCGTTTGGAGCATAAATTATCATGTGTCCAACATTTGGGACATAATTATCATGTGTCCATCTAACATTTGGGACATAAATTGTCATGTGTCCATCCAACATTTGGGACATAAATTGTCATGTGTCCATCCAACATTTGGGACATAAATCAGAGCGTAGCGGTGACCGGAATGAGTCGTTAGGCCTGCCACTGAAGACAATGATCAATTGTATATGGGTTTTGGCAATAGCAGACCTGGCTGCTGCGTTCCTTCGGCCCTGTGGCGAAACGAAACTAAAGGGTGCGCGTGCGTGCCGCTATGTATTTTTAGCAACCCGAGTGTCGTCTGCATTGGCCCACGCTTACTTCATTTTTTGACACAGGGCCGACGGACGATCGACCCGTAAGAGGGCGCTCCAGTCTTTTGAAATTTTAATCGGCCATTGACCGAAGACAGACTCCCAGATCAGTATCTGGTGTGTGTGTGTGTGTGTGTGTGTGCGGGTGTGTGTGTGTGTGTGTGTGTGTGTGTGTGTGTGTGTGTGTGTGTGTGTGTTGAGAGAGAGAGAGAGAGAGAGAGAGAGAGAGGCACATTAACTTCATCAGAGAGAAAAAGGGGGTAGAGAGAAGAACAGATACTTAGTTCGGTCTCTTTGTACCAGCGAAGAGCTGTAGAGCTAAGTGAGATGTTAACAGATAAACTACAGAAGTGACGATACGATGTGTCAGTCATTGTCAGACTAGGGAGACGTTAACGATACGATGTGTCAGTCATTGTCAGACTGGGGAGACGTTAACGATACGATGTGTCAGTCATTGTCAGACTAGGGAGACGTTAACGATACGATGTGTCAGTCATTGTCAGACTGGGGAGACGTTAACGATATACGATGTGTCAGTCATTGTCAGACTAAGAAGACGTTAACGATATACGATGTGTCAGTCATTGTCAGACTGGGGAGACGTTAACGATATACGATGTGTCAGTCATTGTCAGACTAGGGAGACGTTAACGATATACGATGTGTCGGTCATTGTCAGACTGGGGAGACGTTAACGATACGAGGTGTCAGTCATTGTCAGACTAGGGAGACGTTAACGATACGATGTGTCAGTCATTGTCAGACTAGGGAGACGTTAACGATACGATGTGTCAGTCATTGTCAGACTAGGGAGACGTTAACGATACGATGTGTCAGTCATTGTCAGACTAGGGAGACGTTAACGATACGATGTGTCAGTCATTGTCAGACTGGGGAGACGTTAACGATACGATGTGTCAGTCATTGTCAGACTAGGGAGACGTTAACGATACGATGTGTCAGTCATTGTCAGACTGGGGAGACGTTAACGATACGATGTGTCAGTCATTGTCAGACTAGGGAGACGTTAACGATACGATGTGTCAGTCATTGTCAGACTAGGGAGACGTTAACGATACGATGTGTCAGTCATTGTCAGACTAAGAAGACGTTAACGATATACGATGTGTCAGTCATTGTCAGACTAGGGAGACGTTAACGATACGATGTGTCAGTCATTGTCAGACTAAGAAGACGTTAACGATATACGATGTGTCAGTCATTGTCAGACTGGGGAGACGTTAACGATATACGATGTGTCAGTCATTGTCAGACTGGGGAGACGTTAACGATACGATGTGTCAGTCATTGTCAGACTAGGGAGACGTTAACGATACGATGTGTCAGTCATTGTCAGACTAGGGAGACGTTAACGATACGATGTGTCAGTCATTGTCAGACTAGGGAGACGTTAACGATACGATGTGTCAGTCATTGTCAGACTAGGGAGACGTTAACGATACGATGTGTCAGTCATTGTCAGACTAGGGAGACGTTAACGATACGATGTGTCAGTCATTGTCAGACTAGGGAGACGTTAACGATACGATGTGTCAGTCATTGTCAGACTAGGGAGACGTTAACGATACGATGTGTCAGTCATTGTCAGACTGGGGAGACGTTAACGATACGATGTGTCAGTCATTGTCAGACTAGGGAGACGTTAACGATACGATGTGTCAGTCATTGTCAGACTAGGGAACGTTAACGATACGATGTGTCAGTCATTGTCAGACTAGGGAGACGTTAACGATACGATGTGTCAGTCATTGTCAGACTGGGGAGACGTTAACAGATAAACTACAGAAGTGGCGATACGATGTGTCAGTCATTGTCAGACTAGGGAGACGTTAACAGATAAACTACAGAAGTGGCGATACGATGTGTCAGTCATTGTCAGACTAGGGAGACGTTAACAGATAAACTACAGAAGTGGCGATACGATGTGTCAGTCATTGTCAGCTGTCTCTGTACAGTTCTGCCACAAGATGGTCTACGTGAAAGACGGAAGTGTTTCAGAGAGTAACAATGACTTAAAGAAGCCACCTGAATGACAGTGAAGAGTGACAAACATGTTGTAGGTGATCATTGTGTTGATGAACTGGACGGTAACACAGCGTACAGTCTGTGTTACAGGACAGGCTTTCTAGATAAGTGAGGGACGACTATGATTCTACAAATATTTGTTAGGTCCCTTAGGGTAAAAGACACTACATGATCTATTCAACAGTGCAAGCACTTTTGAGTTCTCCATGTCTGGACTGATACATACAGACGGTTCAACCTTTTCAATATCCCTTATGTTGTCAGTAGGACGGAGTACAGTATCCCTGTAATAAAAAAAAAAAATGTTTGAGAACAGAGATAGTCCCCGAAGAAAGCTAGTGTCATAGTGGACCGCCCACAGAGGATTTTTTTTTTCGGGTGAACTTGTTTTCATTTCTAAGAGTACTTCGTTTCTTCTTCTTGACACAAACACGGAGAAATACAGGAGAAATTTGTTATTTATATTTCTGAGTGTTTCAAGAGCTTGGAAAGTGGATTCCATCTTTTCCTTATAAATCTCTGTCAGGGAGATAAAAAAAAAATCGTGTTCGTTGCTGTCATGGCTTTTCTGCTTCTCTGTCTTTATCTCAGGCACGCACTCACGCACACGTGTAAAATACACACATACGCACGCACATGCACTTACGCACTTACACACACACACACACACACACACACACACACACACACACACACACACACACACACACACACACACACACACACACACACACACACACACACACACACCCGTAGGGACGACAGTAGGCTTTTTAATCTATATTTATGTGGAATTGTCTGCAATTTAACTCTTCACACAACATTGTTTACGTTGTCGTACACTGTTGAGAGAGAGAGAGAGAGAGAGAGAGAGAGAGAGAGAGAGAGAGAGAGAGAGAGAGAGAGAGAGAAGGAGAGACGGGGATGGAGAAAATGAAGATGTTCTGTCGGCTAGGATGCAGCTATGATAGCAAAATATCGAAAGAAAAAGAAATAACTGAAATGAACTAAAATATATGATGAATAGACAGAGAAAAACAATACAATATAGTAAAAGCATATAAACAAGATAGAATAAAATCACAGACGCGGAGATCTCAAAATAGTTTTGAAAGTTGTGATGGGGCATGGAAATTACCGATGATGTATATCTACATATATTATTATTATTATTATTATTATGAACATTTAGTACGCCTAATCAAATTAATGCCCTAGGCGTTTACAATGGCAAAACATATAACCAGAATCACAAGCACACACACACACGCCCACAGAAGCACCCACACACACACAAACACACACACACACACACACAAACACACACACAGCATGACATGCAAATACAATGACACATTGACACTAAGACACTATAATGTCACCATTACATTACATGGGGGGAAGGGGGCAGAGATTACCAGTTTTGGGAAACAGGTGAGTTTTGAGGGAGCGTTTGAATGTGGACAGAGAGGGTGAGTATCTAAGAGAGCGAGGTAACTGATTCCAGATGGTTGGAGCTTGATAGGAAAAAGAACGCTGCCCAAACCTTTTAGTGCGGACTATGGGGATACTATAGAGACGGGTATCAGATGAGGACCGCAAAGCTCGAGATGGCGTGTAGAGATGTAACAGATGGGTGAGATACTCAGGACAGGAAGACTCAATAGATTTGAAGCAGAGGCAGGCAATCTTGTAGGATATTCTTTGCTGAACAGGGAGCCAGTGGAGAGAACAGAGCAATGGCGTAACATGGTTAAATTTTGAAGAGCGGAAGATGAGACGGGCAGCATGATTTTGAACTTTCTGAAGTTTGTTAATGAGATGAGAGGGGAACCAGAAAAAAGAGCATTACAGTAATCGAGACGGGATAGAACAAATGCACAGACAAGAGCCTTTGTCGTGTCTTCTGAGAGGAGGTGGCGGATAGAAGCAATTCGGCGGAGTTCAAGAAAACAAGTCCGACAGACGTTGCTCACATGCTGGTGGAAGGACAGGGTTTGATCAAGAGTTACACCAAGGTTACGGGCAAAATGGGAGAGAGGGATAGATGAGTCAACAAGTGTATGTATGTATGTATGTATGTATGTATGTATGTATGTATGTATGTATGTATGTATGTATGTATGTATGTATATATGTATGTATGTATGTGTGTTTGTATGTATGTGTGTGTGTATGTATGTATGTATGTATGTATGTATGAAGGATGTGGTTTCTAAGAAAGATGTTGAGAGTTCCATGGATAGCAAAGAAAACAAACGAGACAGTCTTGATGGAGGCAGACGCAAGTAGAGCAATTATAAGGAAGATTAGGAAAAGGCAGGCAACATTCACAGGCCATGTTATGAGGAAAGGGGAATTGGTGCACCTGGTCATAATGGGAAAGCTGGAGAGAAGGAGAGCACCGGGTAGACCCAGGGAGAAGATACTAGACGGACTTGCAGAGTGGCTGAAGACAAGGAGGGTGGAAAAGATGCTTGAGGGAACAAAAGATAGAGACAGATGGAAGTCCGTAATCGCCAACGCCATGTGGCAAGGCACCTGATGATGATGAAGATGAAGATGATGTGTGTGTATGTGTGTATGTATGTAGATAGGTAGAGAGACAGACAGACTTGACACACTGACACAGAGAAGGAAAGGAGAGAGAGAGAGAGAGAGAGGAGAGAGAGAGAGAGAGAGAGAGAGAGAGAGAGAGAGAGAGTTACGTGTGTTTGATCTTATCTTATTCTCGCTCCCTTCTGTCTCTGTCTGAAGACATAGGAGAAAGCTAACTGGTGTAGTAGATTGATATTACTATCCCTTCTGTCTCTGTCTGAAGACATAGGAGAAAGCTAACTGGTGTAGTAGATTGATATTACTAGTGGACACAGTTCTTTCGCGTTGGACTTTGCACTACACTATCAGAGTGACCCGTCTATAATCTACGGTTCTGTTGGGGCTGTTGGTGTGATACAGTTCTGTTCCTTTGGACTTTTATCAGTTTATAGTTGTATTCCATTGTCGTCCTTTTGACAGGGTCTGGTTAAGAGTTTGAATTGAAAGTGTTAGTATGGACTACATTTCCCAGCAATCGGAGACAATATCTGCTGATGGTTGGTGTTGCAAATATATTTGAAACCTGAAAATACTTTAGTGCTCAGGGGTAGCTGCAGTAACATTTAGGTCATATTGGGCCTACTGTACGGCTGTTCCTGGCTATTTTATACATATAAACGTACAACTATGATAGTGAAATGCATTGGATAAAACTAGAGACATGATACATTTAAGTGTATAACAGTCACTATAAACGTGGAACGAGGAAAAGAAAGAATAGCAAGCATAAAAAACAAAACAAAAAACGAACAACGACAACAAGAACAGCAAAAGAGGAGTGGTGATTTAACCCTTTGACTCCTGCACCCTATCCACCAACTGCAAAAACTTAACCCTTTGATTCCTTCAACCTATCCACCAGCTTCCTGCAGGAACCTGGAGGATAGGGTGAGGGAATCAAAGAGTTACGTTTTTGCTTCGGTAGCATGGTTAACAATGAAGGATGCTGATAATCAGCATGCGGGAGTCAAAGGGTTAAGGCAAAGTGCTCGCCTATATAAATGTCTCGCACACATATATGCCCAGAAACAAAGCTGCGTAATAGGTACGAATAGACGTGCTTGTCTTTGTTCAGATGAGGCTAACGAAAAGTGAAAAGATTTATGGCCATTTTGAGCCGTAGGATTGGTGTTTGAAGCACTCTCTGACCTCTTTCGTTTTGCACTGAATCACGGATGCTGGATGCCGATGATTTTGTGCACGTATTGGGTGTCAAACATATCAAGTGTTTTCTCATCGACTGTTTTTAGGCTGCTCTTGTTCACAGTTGTAGAGAAGAGTCGACAACACGTTGCTGTTATAAATGGCAGCTGTGATTTAACAAGAACTTTGGTTTTTGTTGTTGTTGAAATGATTGAATGCTTGCAAATACCTCGCCAAGTTGGGCGTTTGAGTTCATGGCGTATGTGTGGCGTTATTACAGGGATTGCTTTGCAGAGTTTTGTTAGAGCTGTTGGCCAGTTAGCTTGGCTCCCCCCCCCCCCCACCCCCCCCCCCCCCCGTGGGTATGCCGGGCACTCTTTCAGTATGAATAGTATCCTCACCTTCTGGAAACGCTGTGCCAGAAATTTCCTCTTTTCTGTCACTCTTCCTGTTTTCTGCCAGGTTCCTTTGCTTCCTGTCATTTTTCCTATCATGTTCTGCCTTGCTGGTCCATTCACCTGTATGTGTTCAATAAAATCTTGCGTACGTTTTCTTAGGATTGATAAATTGGGTAGATGTACTGAGTGTAGTTTTCGCTCTAGGGGAACAAGGTAAGCGGAAGCAATTTTAGGTAATTTAGTCCCGTTTTTAGATATGTTTTGGTGTCTTTAGTTATGTTTGAATGTGTATTGAGGTATGCTTTTTTAAATTCCCTGTGTGATAAATTGGACGGAGTGGTCAACGCCTGTGGCATCTCATTAGATTATGTGCGTGAATGCATCGATATGTTTACTTAATGTTCTTTTCTTTTTTTTTCCTGTTGACAAATAGTATGTTTCAAACAGTTATAGCCGTGATATGGCTCTAAGCTGTCGGCTGGGCTTTAATTATTTAAACAAAAATAAGTTATCTTGGCATTTTACCCTGGTCCATGTAGACACTGACAGCGCTGAATGTTTGATGGTCAGCTTGTGTTTGGTGGTCCTGGTGCTAGTGCTGAGCCCTGTGCTGTGTTCACTAGGAGGTATGTGTACAACCCTTAGGTGATGGAGAGATGTTTTTAACATTTCGCCCATATGACCAAACGATGAGGTATGTGTACAGCCGTTAGGTGATGGAGAGATGTTTTTGACATTTTGCCCATATGACCAAGTAACTGATGTAAAACTGGGTTTCCAAGTTAAAGGAGTGGGTTATAGGTATGCATATCAGGCATTTTCTGTGTTAAGGGATACTGATGTTAAAAAAAACAGACACGCGAACAAAGGAAAAGGGAGAAGTTTTCAAAGACCTACGATGGTTCAGGAAGTGGTGGCAGGGGGTGGTTCAGTGTAGAGTAAAACATTGATTACGTGGAAAATAATGTGATGGAAAAATGTATGTGAAGAAGAAAACAGGAGGAGAGGAAAGAAGAAGAAGGAGAAAAAAAAGAAGGAAACGAATGAAATAGAAGGGAAAAAAGAAAGAAGATGGTCAAGCCATTCGAATAATCACATTATCAGTAAAAGAATATCAGTTCAGAACTCCAGATTTTGGTCTTCTCATGGTCAGTATGACGCTGAAAAAGCATCGGACGAAAACATGATGTGACGTGAGGATGATGGCCGGCTGTCACAACAGTGAAAAGTCAATGTGAATAGTTTCACTGATTCCTGACTAAATGCTTCCTTTAAAAGAGACGATTTTAGGCACATTTTTGGATTCGTGTGATCTTGACTTTGGCGTCACGACTTCCAAACTTACGTATTCGTGACTCTTCAGTGCTTTTGAGCCAGATTTGGTAAAGACCCATCCAGGGACAGCTGGGAAAATCTTCCTAGCGTTTCTCTCTCTCAGCCAGCCCACCAGCCAGCTATCCAGCCAGCCTGACAGGCACACACACACACACACACACACACACACACACACACACACACACACACACACACACACACACACACACACACACACACACACACACACACACACACACACACACACAGAGAGAGAAACACATACACACGGTACGCACGCACACACAGACACATACACACACACGCATGTACGCACGCACGTACACATACACCCCCCCCCCCCACACTCTCTGATCGATATGAAATAATCTGCTTAAAAAAAAGGGAGACTGAAAAATAAAGAAAAAGAAAAGAAAAACAAAAAGAGAAGAAAAACTGAATTAAAAAAAATGAAACATATTAAATTCAAAAATTGTGACATACCTGACAGTCTGCGAGTATTGATAAAAACAAATGTGGAAATTTATGTCTCCTTGGTCTGTTTTCTTCCGAAGGGGAAAAACAAAAACAAAAAGAAAAGCCATCCAAACTCGTAACACAGTGTTGTACAGTTTTCAGGAAAGCACACTGCCGCACACAACCAGTCAAGGAAACAAAAATTACTGCATGTGATTTTCTGTCATGAACTTGTTTATGTGATTCAAACAAAGAT
>JAPXFY010000022.1:63455858-63470858 GCA_030674185.1 Monoplex corrugatus
CTTACCACACCTGTCAGACTTCATTTTGCCATTAACCACACCTGTCAGCCTTCATCTTTACCATTAACCACATCTGTCAGACTTCATCTTTACCATAAACCACACCTGTCAGACTTCATCTTTACCATGAACCACACCTGTCAGACTTCATCTGTACCATTAACCACACCTGTCAGCCTTCATCTGTACCATTAACCACACCTGTCAGCCTTCATCTGTACCATTAACCACACCTGTCAGACTTCATCTTTACCATAAACCACACCTGTCAGACTTCATCTTTACCATAAACCACACCTGACAGACTTCATCTTTACCATAAACCACAGCTGTCAGACTTCATCTTTACCATAAACCACACCTGTCAGACTTCATCTTTACCATTAACCACACCTGTCAGACTTCATCTTTAGCATTAAACCACACCTGTCAGACTTCATCTTTACCATTATCCACACCTGTCAGACTTCATCTTTACCATTACCTACACCTGTCAGACTTCATCTTTATCATAAACCACACCTGTCAGACTTCATCTTTATCATAAACAACACCTGACAGACTTCATCTTTACCATTAATCAGACATACCATGAAGACAGCCATCGAGTTAAAAGTCAATTTTTTTTTATCTGTTTATAAAGGCAGGCCAGAAATTGTACACATTGCTTTAACAGGAAATAAGGCAGTGTGAATTTTACGCCAACCCTTCCTTCATTTCCGTCACGGGGGTCACAAGTAGAAATGGTTCCTTGGTGTTGTCTCTTTGTCTCTCTGTTTGTCCCTCTGTCTCTCTCTGTCTGTCTGTCTGTCTGTGTTTCTTTTTACTCATTCTCTCTCTCCTTCTGTCTCTCTCTATCTCTGTCTGTGTGTCTGTTTCCTTTTACTCATTCTCTCTCTCTCTCTCTCTCTCTCTCCTCTCACACACACACACACACACACACACACACACACACACACACACACACACACACACACACACCACAACACACGGAAGTAATGTAAATCATTGTTTTAAAAAAAATTCACCGGACCTGTCAGGACTTACACTTGTTTTTAACGTCACGCCGGTTGGTGGCGTTTGTCCGTTGTGGGCATCGATCAGTGTGTTGGCATTGAACGGAAAACAGTCATGCTGTGCTGTGAGTCATTTGATGGGACGTCACTTACCATGTATGCGCGCATATTCGTCCTTGATTTGAACATGCATACCCAACCAAGCCTTTGAAATAACGGTGTGTGTTTGATTTTTTTTTTATCATTATCATTGAACTGAAAGCTCAGTTCTGTTTAGTATCCGTTTCTCCAGAGATCCTCCCCCCCCCCACCCCCTTGTCTTGAAGTCTGCCTGCCTATAGCGAATGCTGTTACTCTGATTTCCCTATGCGGTATGTCTTATATCATTGATTTATGGGTGTATGTCTTTTTGCGAACTGTGTATCATTGATTTATAGATGCATTTCTTCTTATGCACTGTCAGTTCTTGGCAGATTATACAGATGAACAAAGGCAAGTTTGAAAAATGGGTATCGGCCTATAACTTCTACACGGGAAAATACAGTATTGTTATTGTGCGTCTCCCTCTCCATCGTTCACACTCCTTTCTCCCTCCGTCCCCCATTGCAGTATCTGTCTGTTTCTCTGTCTGCCCTTCTCTTCTGGCTTTTCTCCCACTTTTTTTTAATAAATGGTTTACAAGTCATATTTAACCCTTTGACTCCTGCACCTTTCCCACCAGCATCCTGCATTGTCAACTATGCTATCAAAGCAATGACGTAACCCTTTAGCTCCCTCACCCTGTCCATCAGCTTCCTGCAATAAGCTGGTGGATAGGGTGAGGGAGTCATAGGGCTAAGTTTTTGCAGTTCCTGGATATGATGCGGAAGTCAAAGGGTTAAAGTGTCTGGCGTAAAGGAAAGTAATTGAGTGTGATAAGATGATTATGATGGTGAGGATTCCCTGATATGTACAGGTGGTTCAACATTAAACTGTCTCCACTCTTCCATCTCTTTCCACTGACAGCAATGGTTCTGTTCTCTGCCTGTAAACGGTCAGTTCTCCTCTTGTTGTCTTTAGCTGTGGCCTCACAGTAGGTGAACCACCAGTGAACTGAAAATATAAATGATTCACACGTGAGACCCAATCAATTAGCGGGCGAACCAATCGATCGCTCCATAATGAGGAAGCGCGCGCTGATTGCACGTGGTTGTCGTGCTCTGACTCCGTCTCGTGCACACAACTTAGGGGTGGGGGATGGTTAGAGGGGGGGGGGTGCTGGAAGGAGGGGGGGGGGGCTCACCGCGCTTTCCATCAAAATAAATTTTACGACAGAATATAAAAACAAGCTGGATAATAGATTAGCTGTGGCTGAATAATAAATTAACTGTTCATCATTGATCATCCCAACTCACTCATTCGACTGGTGGCTATGAAGAGAGGATGGATTTTTATCGTATTTTATTTGGTTTGTGGATTTCATGCAGCCATTCATGCATACAATCAATACAAGAATAAAGAATATGCCCATCAGGAATCGTGGCTAATACATTAATCTATCTCTCTGCCTTTCATTGCCTTTGTTGTTGGAAAATAAAGATCATTCTGTGTGTATGTATCTGCTTTTCTGTGTATTTATCATTTTTTACTGTATACCTATCTTTCTCATCATCATCATCAGGTGCCCTGCCGCATGGCGTTGGCGACCATGGACTTCCATCTGTCTATCTCTTGTTGCCCCAAGCATCTCCTCCACCCTCCTTGTCTTCAGCCACTCTGCAAGTCCGTCTAGCATTTTCTCCCTGGGTCTACCTGGTGCTCTCTTTCCCTCCAGTTTTCCCGTTGTGACCAGGTGCTCCAAATCCCCCTTCCTCATAAAATGGCCCATAAATGTTGCCTGCCTTTTCCTAATCTTCCTTATGAATGATCTACTTGTGTCTGCCTCCATCAAGACTGTCTCGTTTGTTTTCTTTGCTGTCCATCTTTCTATAGGTCTAAAAACCACAACCTTTATCTCCCACTTACCTACCTCAGTATATGATTTATCTAAGTTTATATGTTACAGTATCAGTTTTGACAGAAGTGACAGAGGCCCTGCAGGTTTATTTCAGACAGGAGAGTTTCATATCGAACTGATCCGTCAGCTTGGGTTTTGTATGTTGGTGTCTGTTTTGACAGTTGTTTTGCTATTTGAGTTATGATTGCATTCAGGGAGCTCTATTTAAAGGGAAAAACATCGCCAAGCTGCTCGAACATGTCCCTCCCCTTCTTATACATTTTGTAATGGAAAATCCAGATAATGTACCTCTTCAGGCCACAGTGATGTTCAAGAAGCATTAGATGAAATTAACCCTCTCTTAAAGTGAGGTAAATATTAGACTGTCACGAGCTTCGCGTGAAGTGAGGGTAATATCAGATTATCACATCAGTAAAAACAATGTCAGCGTTTTCAGAAGTTCCTGAGAATTTGCTCTTCAGACCCTTCCTGAAAAAGTGCTAATTTTTGTACTTTTTTGTCCGTGTGACCTTGACCCTAGCGCCATGGCTTTCAGACTTGTCACAACTCGTGAACGGTTTTGCACCTTTGACGCAAAGTTAATGAAGATCCATTCAGAAACGGCTGAGAAAGTTTTGATGACACGTTTCTGTTACACACATACACACACACATACACACGCGCGCGCGCGCGAGCGCGAGCGTGTTCTCGCTCTCTCTCCGGTTGATATGAAAAAAATTCCGTTAAAAAAATAAGAGAGCGAAAACAGAGGGGTCGTGGTGGACTGTAGCTCGGGAAGAGCTCGACATGCTGGAGTAATGAGAGAGAGAGAGAGAGAGAGAGAGAGAGAGAGAGAGAGAGAGAGAGAGAGAGAGAGAGAGAGTGAGAGAGATGTGTGTGTGTTGTGTGTGTGTGCGCGCGCGCGCGCGTGTGCACGTTCACTGTAAAATGTGTTCTCTATTGTAATTCTTTGGGAAATCGGTTTCAAGTGATGCTTCAGGCGACACACACTGACAACAGGGTACGGGCCTGTCATTTCAATTCTAGTATAGCGTTCAGTCTGCAGTGGTGATGAGACTGTGCCCACACATACACGTGTGCGCCACACACACACACACACACACACACACACACACACACACACACACACACACACACACACACACACACACACACACACACAAAGAGAGAGAGAGGGGGAGGGAGAGAGAGAGGGGAGAGAGAGAGAGTTTTCCATCAAAATGTCGATATGTCAGGACGATGACTGTGTTGGTTGCTTCTGTAGAAACCCTTGTTTTAAGTAGCGATTCCAGTGACATTGACAGTGGGGTCAGGTGACATGAGTATTTACGTCATTTTAAATGTATTGACAGTGGGGTCAGGTGACATTAGTATTTACGTCATTTTAAATGTACCTACAGCGGCATGAGAGTAGGCAGTATGGTTGTCTGTGTGCAAGGAGAGAGAGAGAGAGAGAGAGAGAGAGAGAGAGAGAGAGAGAGAGAGAGAGAGAGAGAGACTGTGTGTGTGTGTGTGTGTGTGCGTGTGCGCGCGAGTGCGCGTATTCAGACACACACACGCACACACATTCCCGCGCACATGTATTTTTTGATGGATTGGACTAGTCAGAGACACAATATCGATTCCTTGGCGAAAAGAGAATCCAGTAAATTGGTTTTAATCACTACTTCTGTAGATGTGGAAATTTTCGAACTGTGAAAGAAATACGCCCAGTTTCTAAACGCGAGTTAAGGAATCGGAAACTGTACACTGCTAGAGATGGTCTGTGTTGGGTGAACTTCACTTGCTCATACTATATGCACAATTGTAGATTTTTCTTTTTTTTTTGTCTCTAAATTAGAGAACATTTTGATGGTTGTGCACTTAGATTAGCTGTTGTTCTTGTTGGCAAGTTCTGGAGTTCCTCGTTTCATTGTAATCTTGGGAATGATTCATCCACAGAGAAGTGAACGATGCTTGTCTGCACTAGTTTCCGTACTACTGAATGAAGGACGTTGACAGTCTCCGATCAATTATGACGAAATCAGAAAGGAAGAAAGGGGGGGGGGGAAGGGGGGCAGGGATTGTGGGGGAGGGGTTTACGTGGGCGGTGGGTTGGTAATGTCAAACTGATAGCATTGTCAGTGAAGATGACAGAGGCAGATGGTGATGATGTGTGAGAACATCTGCCTGCTGATGATATAACTCGTCATTGTGCAGTGTCTCCCATCTCCAACCTCTGTTTTCAGTTAACCCTTTCACTCCTTCACCCTGCCCACAAACTTCTTCCTGTCAGTTAACCCTTACACTCCTTCACCCTGCCCACAAACTTCCTGTCGGTTAACCCTTCCACTCCTTCACCCTGCCCACAAACTTCCTGTCGGTTAACCCTTCCACTACTTCACCTGCCACAAACTTCCTGTCGGTTAACCTTCCATACTTATCCTGCCCACACTTCTGTCGGTTAACCCTTCCACTCCTTCACCCTGCCCACAACCTTCCTGTCGGTTAACCCCTTCCACTACTTCATCCTGCCCACAAACTTCCTGTCGGTTAACCCTTCCACTCCTTCACCCTGCCCACAAACTTCCTGTCGGTTAACCCTTCCACTACTTCATCCTGCCCACAAACTTCCTGTCGGTTAACCCTTCCACTCCTTTATCCTGCCAAAAACTTTCTGTCGGTTAACCCTTCCACTCCTTCATCCTGCCCACAAACTTCCTGTCAGTTAACCCTCTCACTCCTTCACCCTGCCCACAACCTTCCTGTCAGTTAACCCTCTCACTCCTTCACCCTGCCCACAACCTTCCTGTCAGTTAACCCTCTCACTCCTTCATCCTGCCCACAAGCTTCCTGTCAGTTAACCCTCTCACTCCTTCATCCTGCCCGCAAACTTCCTGTCAGTTAACCCTTCCACTCCCTCACTCACTCACACTATTCCATCAGTTTTACCAGCTTTCTGACTCTAAACTCTTCCACTCACTCACGCTATCATCAGCTTCCTATCAGTTAAACCTTCCACTTCTTCACTCTGTTCATTAGCTTCTAGCCCACTCCCTCACCTTATTCACCAACTCACTGTCAAGTAACTCTTTCACTACTTCACTCTGTCCACCATGGTGTATACCGTGTTACGAGACACTCCGCATCAAACACCTTTTTGTTAAATGCTTGGACTTGTATAATGTGAGACATAAACACAATGCAGCAGACTCCCGAAGAACCTCTCCAGAGGTGTTCCTTCAAATACAATAGTCGAGCTCTTACAAGAGATCAGTAGATTTCATTATATATGATCATAGGTATAGAAAAGATTTTTTTAATGGATGTTAGTGTTGGCAGGGTGTGTTTGTGCATGGTTTTTAACTGTTGTCTTTTTACTAAACGTGGAGTTGTTTGTATTCGCCCTGATACGGCTGTAAGGGAGTGAAACAGTTAACTGGGGGATATAGAGTTGGGGTTAGTAGGACTGTAGCAGTCACGTCGATTCCTGAAGCAAATGGGAAGAGGAAGGAAGGAGGAGTTGACAGAGAGAGTGATGGACTGACAGCGTGAGGTATGTGCGTGAGATGAAAGACGAGTTGCCTTTGTCCATCATAGTTGTTGTCCACGTCTGTCACTTTCTTCTGGACGGCATCGTCTGTCCGTTTCCCACTGATGATTAAACTACTACCACTGCCAGTCGCCTGCGTTGCGTAAAGACATAGTAGTCCTTGATTCACGAGTCTTTCCAGTCTTCTATATGTATTTCTGACTTAATCTCTTTTTCCCCTTGGGATGCCGGAGGCTCTTTCAGTATGAATAGTGTCCCCACCTTCTGGAAATTCTGTGCTAGAAATGTCCTCTTTTCTGTCACTTTTTTGTTTCTGTCTTGTTCCTTTGCTTTCTGTCATTTCTTCCTCTATTATTTTCTGCCTTGCTGGTCCATTCACCTGTATGTGTTCGATAAAGTCTTAGTACTTTTTCTTAGGATTGATCATTTGGTACATGTATTAAGTGCATTTTTGGCTCTAGAGAAATGATATATATGGAAGCAGTTTTAGGTAATTTAGGCCCATTTTTATATATGTTTTGTTGTTTTTATTTATGTTTCAGTTTGTGTTCAGGTATATTTTGTAAATCCCTTGTGTGATGAATTGGACGAAGTGGTCAACCCCAGGGCATCTCCTTAGATTATGTGCGCCAGTGCATTGATATGTGTACTTAATTGTCTTTTCCTTTTCCTTATTTCCTGTTGAAGTGTTGTGTATGTTTTGAAGCGGTTATAGCCCTGATATGGCTCTACGCAGTTGGCTGGGCTTTAAACAAAAATAACTTTTTTTTTTTATCTCTTGGTCATGTTGACATACCAAACAAAATATTTCTGTCCGTAACAGTTATGATCATTTATAACTGAGCAATATTTCAGGTAATTTTATCAAAAACTTCGTCGGATATCAATAAAAAGGCATTACTTTTTGACTCACCCTCGTACACACAAAGGCAGTTTTGGGTCTACTAATGTAGATATAATGTCAAACGTTATGGGAAATGTCTCGTTAGAGGATGTTTTCATTCTTTGTAAATGTTTGTAATGGCGTTTATGAGGTGGCTTAGGTGAAAAAGTCTTCTTTTGTTTGTTTTTCGTTACTTGTATTAGTATTAGCCTGTAACATGTTTTTTGTAGTGAATACTAAGTCGAAGTTGCAGGTTGTTTTAAAAATGTTATTTGTGAGTTGAAATGGAAAATATTTATTATAAGCACGAAAATCAGTGTGTGTGTGTGTGTGTGTGTGTGTGTGTGTGTGTGTGTGTGTGTGTGTGTGTGTGTGTGTGTGTGTGTGTGTGTGCGTGCGTGCGTGTGTGCGTATGTGTGTCTGTGCGTGTGTGTGTGTGTGTGTGTGTTTTAATCGGGATGTTTTTATGTAAGATTTCTGGCAGACGCACATTTACAGCGTATGTAGCAAAGTGATATTAACATTGCATTGCACATAAATGTTCATACACGTAGGTGTTATTTTGATAATGATTATAATAATAATAATAATAATAATTAATAACTACAATATTTATATAGCGCAAAATCTTGATAAAATCAAATCTAAGCGCTGAATATACAAAACATTGCCCACCAAAACTTGCATTATCACTGTTACACACCCAAGTCAATACAGATAAGTGCAGCGTTGCTAGCGGTTATTGAAAACAAAACTGGTATTATCGGTGTATTTCACCCTAGAGTTAATACACACTCGTGCACCATTGATAGTGGTTATTGAAAAGATAAGCCAGCATAAGTGGTATTATCGGTGTATTATACACCACAGTTAATACACATAAGTGCAGCGTTGATAGTGGTTATTGAGCAGATTAGCCACCATAAGTGGTATTATCGGTGTATTACACACTAGAGTTGCACCATTGGTAGTGGTTACTGAGCAGATTGGCCACCATAAGTGGTATTATCGGTGTATTACACACTAGAGTTGCACCATTGATAGTGGTTATTGAGCAGATTGGCCACCATAAGTGGTATTATCGGTGTATTACACACTAGAGTTGCACCATTGGTAGTGGTTACTGAGCAGATTGGCCACCATAAGTGGTATTATCGGTGTATTACACACTAGAGTTGCACCATTGATAGTGGTTATTGAGCAGATTAGCCACCATAAGTGGTATTATCGGTGTATTACACACTAGAGTTGCACCATTGATAGTGGTTATTGAGCAGATTGGCCACCATAAGTGGTGTTGTCGGTGTATTACACACTAGAGTTGCACCATTGATAGTGGTTACTGAGCAGATTGGCCACCATAAGTGGTATTATCGGTGTATTACACACTAGAGTTGCACCATTGATAGTGGTTATTGAGCAGATTGGCCACCATAAGTGGTATTATCGGTGTATTACACACTAGAGTTGCACCATTGATAGTGGTTACTGAGCAGATTGGCCACCATAAGTGGTATTATCGGTGTATTACACACTAGAGTTGCACCATTGATAGTGGTTACTGAGCAGATTGGCCACCATAAGTGGTATTATCGGTGTATTACACACTAGAGTTGCACCATTGATAGTGGTTACTGAGCAGATTGGCCACCATAAGTGGTATTATCGGTGTATTACACACTAGAGTTGCACCATTGATAGTGGTTATTGAGCAGATTGGCCACCATAAGTGGTATTATCGGTGTATTACACACTAGAGTTGCACCATTGATAGTGGTTATTGAGCAGATTGGCCACCATAAGTGGTATTATCAGTGTATTACACACTAGAGTTGCACCATTGATAGTGGTTACTGAGCAGATTGGCCACCATAAGTGGTATTATCGGTGTATTACACACTAGAGTTGCACCATTGATAGTGGTTATTGAGCAGATTGGCCACCATAAGTGGTATTATCGGTGTATTACACACTAGAGTTGCACAATTGATAGTGGTTATTGAGCAGATTGGCCACCATAAGTGGTATTGTCGGTGTATTACACACTAGAGTTGCACCATTGGTAGTGGTTACTGAGCAGATTAGCCACCATAAGTGGTATTATCGGTGTATTACACACTAGAGTTGCACCATTGATAGTGGTTATTGAGCAGATTAGCCACCATAAGTGGTATTATCGGTGTATTACACACTAGAGTTGCACCATTGATAGTGGTTATTGAGCAGATTGGCCACCATAAGTGGTATTATCAGTGTATTACACACTAGAGTTGCACCATTGATAGTGGTTACTGAGCAGATTGGCCACCATAAGTGGTATTATCGGTGTATTACACACTAGAGTTGCACCATTGATAGTGGTTATTGAGCAGATTGGCCACCATAAGTGGTATTATCGGTGTATTACACACTAGAGTTGCACCATTGATAGTGGTTATTGAGCAGATTGGCCACCATAAGTGGTGTTGTCGGTGTATTACACACTAGAGTTGCACAATTGATAGTGGTTACTGAGCAGATTGGCCACCATAAGTGGTGTTGTCGGTGTATTACACACTAGAGTTGCACCATTGGTAGTGGTTACTGAGCAGATTAGCCACCATAAGTGGTATTATCGGTGTATTACACACTAGAGTTGCACCATTGATAGTGGTTACTGAGCAGATTGGCCACCATAAGTGGTATTATCGGTGTATTACACACTAGAGTTGCACCATTGATAGTGGTTATGAGCAGATTGGCCACCATAAGTGGTATTATCGGTGTATTACACACTAGAGTTGCACAATTGATAGTGGTTATTGAGCAGATTGGCCACCATAAGTGGTATTGTCGGTGTATTACACACTAGAGTTGCACCATTGGTAGTGGTTACTGAGCAGATTAGCCACCATAAGTGGTATTATCGGTGTATTACACACTAGAGTTGCACCATTGATAGTGGTTATTGAGCAGATTAGCCACCATAAGTGGTATTATCGGTGTATTACACACTAGAGTTGCACCATTGATAGTGGTTATTGAGCAGATTAGCCACCATAAGTGGTATTATCGGTGTATTACACACTAGAGTTGCACCATTGATAGTGGTTATTGAGCAGATTAGCCACCATAAGTGGTATTATCGGTGTATTACACACTAGAGTTGCACCATTGATAGTGGTTATTGAGCAGATTAGCCACCATAAGTGGTGTTGTCGGTGTATTATACTCGAGTTAATACACACAAGTGCAGCATTGATAGTGGTTATTGAGAACATTAGCCACCAAAACTGGTACTATCATTGCCTTACTGGTGTGTTACTACACCTAGGCGCTACCTTGTCAGTGAGTGTGTAGGACATCGACCATCAACGTGTTACAGGACGCTAATGAAGGGACAAATAGGCGGCAAGAGAAGAGCCATAGGTCAGATAGTAATGATGCTTCTTTCTCCCCCTCTTGTCTCCATCCACTTCTTTTTCCTCCTCTCACCTACCCATCTCATCCCACCCCACCTCAATCAGTGCCTGATGGAGACAGGGTTGGGTGGTGGCTTGAGTGATGTCGATGACGTGTCAAAAGCTGTCAGGTTGCAGATGAGTGTGTGTGTGTGTGTGCTTGGTGGACTGTGACCATTGATTTAGCAAGCTGTATTGATCACACTCACACACGTGCGCGCGCGCGCACGTACACAGAGAGAGAGAGAGAGAGAGAGAGAGAGAGAGAGAGAGAAGAGAGAGAGAGAGAGCCAACAGAACTGACCTCCGTGTTGTCATAAAACTCAGTATCACACCCGATTCAGCCATCTGCAACGCCGCCACACCACATGCTTGATTTTTGCTGCCAGTCTAATTGTATGTAGTTTCTTCCCTCTCATTAAATATCTATCTATCTGTCTATTATCTATCTATCTATCTGTCTAATCTATCTATCTATCTATCTATCTATCTATCTATCTAAGTTTTCTTAGACCAGTTCAGGCTCCTCAACTGGGTGGGTGAGTGGGAGGGGGGTCCTCGTTTTGAGTACATGTTTGCTACAAAGTCAGTGTTTACCTGCATGTGTAGTTTTGTGTTTACCTTCACTCCTTGACGTGTTATGTTTAGTTTTCTGCGTGCCTTTGTCCCCAGGCATAGTTTACAGAAAGTGGATAATCATATAGTATTCTGCTTACCTTTGTCTCAAAGCATAATTACACAAAGTGGACGACCACAAAGTGTTCTGTGTTCCTTTGTCCCCAGACATAGTTTGTCTTTGTCCCCAGACATAGTTTGTCTTTGTCCCCAGACATAGTTTGTCTTTGTCCTCAGACATAGTTTGTCTTTGTCCCCAGACATAGTTTGTCTTTGTCCCCAGATATAGTTTGTCTTTGTCCCCAGACATAGTTTGTCTTTGTCCCCAGACATAGTTTGTCTTTGTCCCCAGACATAGTTTGTCTTTGTCCCCAGACATAGTTTGTCTTTGTCCCCAGACATAGCTTGTCTTTGTTCCCAGACATAGTTTGTCTTTGTTCCCAGACATAGTTTGTCTTTGTCCCCAGACATAGTTTACCTTTGTCCCCAGACATAGTTTGTCTTTGTCCCCAGGCATTGTTTCCAGAAAAGGGACAATCACATACCTGTCTGGCACCCTTTACTTACGGCTGCCTGCCATTTTGTGCAATCCAACCGTAGGGTGTTTTTCCCCAGGTTTTATGTCGGCTGTAATGTGTTTTCAGCCAACTGTATTTTAGTGAAATTAACATTGTGTTTGTGGTGGCTGTGTGACTTTGTATTATGCGTCTGTGTACATGCAGTTGTCCGCAGGGAGTCGTTTACAGGATTTCTGCTCCATCCTTTTATTTTGTTTTGTTCAAAATGTACCTAAATTAAGAAAAAAACAACGTCACACGCGATAACAAAATGTTCAGATCGTTGAGAAGATGCAGGTGGGCGTGTAGGACACATACAGCACACCATTAAAAGGAGACACGAATGCTCTGTCCTTTGAAACCACCACATTCTCTGTTTTGCCGATCTCTTCTGTCTGTTTTTTTTTTTTTTTGGGGGGGGGGGCTGCGATCTGTGGGGCCATAAACCCTGACGCCATTGTTATTGCGCCAGGGCACACAGGAGTGTGTTCAAGGCTGCGGGGGTTCTGTTACCGTCTGCTGGTGGCATAACTCTTATGTGCTGGCTGGTTGTTTTGTTTGTTTTATATTTTGTGTGCTGTTTGTATCTTGTCGTGCTTGTTTGTTCGTTTGTATGCTTTGTTGTTGTTGTTGTTTTTTGGGGAGGGGATGGGGTGAGGTGGTGGTGGTGGTGGTGGAGGGAGTGGGTGGGGAGAATCGGTTATTCGTTTTCTGTTCCATCAGCAGTATTGAACAGAAGTCAGTCACGCTATTTCTGTTTTTTTTACATTTGTCGGTTACTGAAATGGTTGTTTCTTTGTTCATGTTGTTTCTCGTTGTTGTTTTTGTTGTTGTTGTTTTGTTTGTTTGTTTTCTTTGTTTTAGTCCACAAGGCTTATGTATGATATGCAAATGTCGAGCACTGTATGTTGCGTGTGTTGGACTGCTTTTCCGCTGAAATGATTATAACCACCGATACATTGAAGGCAGGAACTGTTTTCAGCAGCTGCGGTAGTGAAAATCCTCCCAGACCTGTGGCTAGTTTCAGTTAAATGCTGGCAACCAACGTCTGGTAAGTTAGTCTTTCTTTACAAGTGTTTGGTGAGTTAGTCTTACTTCTCAGTTGTGTTTACAAACGGTATTCGAGTACAGGCAACTGGACTTACTTCAAACGTTTCCAGCTGAGCACAAAAAGATATGGGGGAATAAACACACAATACGGTAGAAAGTAATTCATGTTGGATAATTGAATGTACCCATAGGCATAAAAAACAGCTATTTTAGGCCATGGCTGTACTGGAATGTTGCTTAGTTTTAAATCTCTTCAGATGATTTTTGTTTTGTGTTTTGTTTTGTCTGAGTGTTTTTATCTTTTTTTTTTTTTTTGATGGTGTGTTTAATGGCTGGTTAGTTGGTTGGTTTTAGTTTTTTATTTGTTTTGGTTTCTTTCCTCCTATCACGTTGAATAAATTCAGCCAGAAGTGGGTTTAGAATGGACATTGATTTCAGCGCCGTGGTGAAAACAAAAACAGACCAGTACCAGAGGTCTTCAGATGATTAAAAATCACAGTTCCGCTCCTAGCCCTTCTTCTGCATTCTCACCCCTCAAGCCCACCTCTCTCGCTCTCTCTGTCTCTGTCTCTCTCTTTCATACACTTACATAAATGATAAATGCACGCTCGTATGCACGCGCACACGTACGTAACACACACACACACACACACACACACACACACACACACACCCACCACCTCTCTCTCTCTCTCTCACTCCATCTGTCTCTCTCCCACTCCCTCCATCTGTCCCCAAGTCTTTTTTCTCCTCCCTCTCTGTCTTTTTCTCATGTTCGCTTCATTTCCTGGTCTAATGGATGCGATGAACATCATTTGTCCGCCCCTGGGGGCCCAGCGTCAAGGGGCAGCACCAGAAAGGGAAATAATTACTTAGTTCTGCCAAGATAGGAACGTACACACTTACACACGCACGTACGCACGCACACACCCCCACACGGGCGCGCGGGTGTTCACGTGCGGGGCGAAAAACTAGGAAGTACACAAAGACCATCAGACGTCACATAGAAACCTGACGTCCTATTTCACTTTGCTCAGTGGTCAAGATGACGTAACGCCTCCTGGACAATCCCATGTAATTCATGCTACACCCCAAAGGCCGTGTTGTGGAAGATTCAAGATGACGTAACGCCGCCTGGACAATCCCATGTCATTCATGCTACACCCCAAAGGCCATGTTGTGGAAGATTCAAGATGACGTAACGCCGCCTGGACCATCCCATGTAATTCATGCTACACCCCAAAGGCCGTGTTGTGGAAGATTCAAGATGACGTAACGCCGCCTGGACAATCCCATGTAATTCATGCTACACCCCAAAGGCCGTGTTGTGGAAGATTCAAGATGACGTAACGCCGCCTGGACCATCCCATGTAATTCATGCTACACCCCAAAGGCCGTGTTGTGGAAGATTCAAGATGACGTTATGGCGCCTGCACAATCCCATGTAATTCATGCTACACCCCAAAGGCCGTGTTGTGGAAGATTCAAGATGACATTATGGCGCCTGCACAATCCCATGTCATTCATGCTACAAGTGTTTTTCCGAGCATGATGCAGTAAGAAATCATGCTTTATAAACGAAAGGTAAAAGTTGTAAAAGATTGGAAAGCGAGTGCTTTGCTGTACATTAACCAGGTCTTTGGTTTAAACAAAACTGTAGTCAACGAAATACATGAGGTACCAACATAACAACAACAACACAACATGGCTGCGGCATCAAACCATGGTTTATCTTAGCCCCGCCCTACAAGGGAGACAGTACAATTGTTTGTACTGAACAAGTGAAATGAAAGTAGGGTTAGTTGTGTTGCCATGCTAATCTTCTCTCTATTGTTCCAATTGTATTACATGTGCTGCTTTAACAGTGCCGTGATCACCATACACATGGCACCTGTGACGTTAGTGCACATG
>JAPXFY010000022.1:63478358-63528358 GCA_030674185.1 Monoplex corrugatus
TCCGTTGGTTGTTTTTGCTTTTACTTTTGATTGATGTTCTGTGATTTCATATGATAGAGAGAGAGTGCACAGACAGTCGGTGATAACTGCGATTATCTGAACACTTGTGCTGGAAAACTTGAGGCAGGTGACGTCAAGGATTCTTGAGAATTATTCAGATAATACGTTTATTGATATGACTAATGGAGAATTCATGCTGAGAGTTTTCTTGTTTCAGCCATATAGGCGTTACTTAATTTTATGACCATTGTTTTGTGAAATTATAATAGGCACAATCTTATTATAATTTACACATATATCACGCCTAAACGAATATTATCCATCAAGGAATTTCACTTACTTTTTGTTAGGCCTGATCGGAGAATTGCTTTAATTGTAATGAGAGATATATTTGGGAAGTTGCCTGATGAAATTATAGGAATACTTGGGTGTCTTTGAAAGTGTAATTGTGTGTTTGATAAGTAAAAATCAGATGGGGAGGCCTTCCTGATTCTGCTGTGTAGATGTTGGTGTGTTGGTCGTCAGTCCTTTTCTTTCAGGCTCCTGGCATCCATACCGAAGGTTACTTGTTAGAATAGAGAATCACAAAGGGAATTAAGAAGGTAAATACATTGTTCTGGCAGTTGACCTTCACCTTCAGTAGTAACATTTGTTTTGTGTCTGGACAGTGGTCATTGGAAACTTGAAACAGATGGCTTTCTGGTTTAAAAGCAATGTGGTTTTCGTAAGTACCACTTCTCAGTCGACCATTAAATTTGTCTTGAAGCCATGTTCCGTGATGCCTTTCAAAATCAGAACAATACGTAGTTGCCTTCATCTTTGACCTAGAAAAAGCGTAAGATACCACCTTGAAATCTGGAATATCTTCAGACCTTTATAGACTTGGCTTTCAAGGCTATCTTCATCTGTTTTCAAAACAATTCTTGGCAAACCGACAATTTCAAGTCCTGATTGGCATTACTCTTTCCAATATGTACGAGCAGCAGTTGGGTGTTCCACAAGATAGTATTTGGTGTCCTGCTCTGTTGAGCTTTGAAATCAGCAATATTGTCAACTCAATACAGCAGGGTTCTGATTCTGTTCTGTTTGTGGATGATTTGCACTTGTTGCAACTGAAAGCATCAATGCTTTCAGCGCAGGCTCCAGCTTTGCATAGATAAAATCCAGCAATGGGCAAAGGAAAACAACTTTGTTTTCTCTGCAGTGAAATTCAGTGTATTCAGTTTCATAGCCTACGACAGTTGTTTGCTGATCCTGATATCCATCTGGGAAAGTCCACCATTCCGCCTGTAAAACAGGTAAATTCTTGGGGATATATATTTTTTAACCAAGAATTAAATCACTGTAGTCATATCCAACATCTTGAAAGCTCTTACCAGAAAATTCTGAACACTCTCAAGCTCTGGTCCATCTCTACAGAACCCTGGTCAGTTCCAAACTGGACTATGGATACACTATATATAGCTGCCTTAGTTATAATGACTTGATCTCATTTACTGTCTAGGGCTCATCCCTTCGTCTTGGAGCATTTCCAGCCAGCCCTGTACGCAGCACGTATGCAGGGGCAGGGGAACCCTTTCTCTCCCATCGTAGACTGAAACTGATCTTAAACTACTGTCTGAAACTGATTTTAATCGGAAAACCCAGCTTATGACTGTCTTCGATCCCAAACTGAAAACCAAATTCGAAGAAAACTCCTGTCTTCCAATATTTTTTCCAGTCTGTATCGTTCCTAACATCCAGTGTGTACATTGATCTAGCAGTTGTTTCAGACTTCTTTCCAAATGTTTTTTACTGCCTGCAATGCATGTACCTTTGAAACAACCAAGGCCCGTTTTGATCTTGCTTTTTTTTTTTGGTAAAGACACCACCAGTTCGTTGGCATACGGGTCCTGTTATGCAGAACTCTGTCAAAAAATTCCGTCATCCCACAGAATATTTACAAATGGATCAAAGTCAGACAAGGTGTTTCCGCTGCTGCCTTTTGATCTGCTGCTTCTATTCAACCATTTTCAAAACACAGTCCCTGTGATAGTTCTGTCTTTATCGCCAAGCTGACTGTTGTGGTTTTGACATTAAAACTGGAGTCCCGATCCCAGCATAAAGACTTTGATCTGTTGGGACTCCCCTTTCACTGTGTAGGCAGCTTCTGGCCATGGTATCAGGAACCCACAGATTATGGGAATTCTTTGAATTCATTTCCTGTCTTTAATCTGACGGCTACAACATTGTTCTTGCCTGAGTTCCAGGCCACAGGAACGAAATAGCTGATTGCCTAGTCAAGAATGTCACAGTAGTAAAGTGTTTACATCCTTACAAGATCTGAAATCCCAGTATAAAACTTAAATGAAATGTTTAGCAAGAGAAGTTGTACAAACACAGATAATAAATTTTTTCAATCTGCCCGACGCTGAACAGTTTCTCGTATTATACTCTTGGAATCGCAGGAAGAGACAGCTGATGCAGGTCACACACGAGTCACACATTGTATATTCACTCATAATTTTTGAAACAAAAATGGAAAAGCACCATGGTGCATATCTCGTGACGAGCCACTCGGCATCAAACACTTTCTTATTGAATGTTTAGACTTGCTCGATGTGAGACATGAACACAATGCCGCAGACTCTTTAAACGATCTCTTCAGCGATATTCCTCCAGATGTAATTTTCAAGGTTTTTCAAGAGATCAATAGATTTCATTATATATGACCGTATGAATGGGGGAGCTTTATGAATGCATTCTAAACTTGCAAGGTTGATCGTGTGCTTGCTTAACTGTTGGCTTTTAAATAAGATTTGGAGTTATTTTTAACGTGGTGTTAGCCCCTAGCAGTCGGCCGGCTATAAGCAATAGATTACAATAATGATTACTGGTCTGCAAATTAAAACTTGCAGTGTAGTAGAATAGAATGTAAATAATTATTATTATGAACAAAACAAAGGGAAACTAGAATTGATTTTGAGCTAAATGGCCTTTTTTCAGTCGTTTAAGAAAGGCAAATAAACAAGATAACAAAGTCTACAATGTAATAAAAGATTCACAACAATCACAATGATTGTGTCAGAATCGGTAGGATTCTGTGTGATGATGTTTGACCAGAAATTAGCTGTTTTGTTTCCTTCATTACATGAGCTTTCATGTTTTACTGTCTGGCGTTTCTGGGTTTGGTTCACCTGAACTCTTGTAGTCGTGTCGATTCTCATTAAAACGCTCAAACTTGCAGCGCTGCTGCGGAGTGGCCAACATAATCGTATTAACATGTGCAGATTTTCTCTACAAAACTGAGAAAATTTTTTTGGTGAAATGTATGATAAAGAATTCTTTAGAAAGAGTGCGTGCATGTCGTTTCCTAGACACTTCGTCAAGTGCAGAGGGAAAGTGGAGTGAGACAGACTTGAGCAGTAAGTTTGTCATACTGGTAGTGTAGTCCACCACGCTGCGCCCTCCTCGATGTCAGAAAATGACTTTTCTGCCTGTTTTCACTTTTGTTTTTAACGAAATGTCCAGAGTTCGATCTGTTCTCTTTTACGACTTTAACCCATTCATTTCCCTACACTGTCCTCTGACTTCCTATCGGAAATTGGTGGGTACGGTAAGGAAATACAAAGGTTGAAGAACTTTGAATCCCAAACCATTTTATACAAATTTTCTTGAAGTCCATCAGCCACTTAGTCATTGACTTAGAGCTAGAGTTGGCTGAACTAATGATATCCGTATTGTTGATTAATTGCTCGTTAGTTAACGAGAGAAATATCAGTGACCTGAAGATAAATATGTGTGAGTGGTATGAATGATTGCTTGCAGTCGGCGAGTGGCAGCCAGTGTGATGATAATTTGGAGTTCGTTGAACTCATTGTGTTGGGGACAATAAATTTCTTAGGTGTTGGTGGTAGCGTTGTGGTCAAGTGCCGGCCTGTCTGGGACTCATGAGATAGTGTTTCGTTCCCTTATGGGACAGAGATTATTCTCCACTCTCACCACAACTTCTTGGGCGGTGGCTTGGATGCTAGTTAATCAGATCAGACAATAAACGGGAGATCCTGTATGCAGCAGACATTTAGTGCACGTTATAGAACCACGGCTACAAAGGGTCATCCAGGGCAAAATTTATTGTAAACAAATTCACTGGCTTATGTCAACAAAAACCGTCACAAACGGGAGGAAAGGGGGTGAAATACAAGTGCCATACGATGGCGGCATGCTCCCTCCAAACAGAGTAGCTTGCGTTTTTACACGGGTGCAACAAAACTTTAAGCGCACACTCAAAGCAACACTAGAACTGTGTGAAGGTAAAGGTTGTCCCATACTCCTGAGCTCACACGAGAATAAGGCGGCAGGCATGTCGACTTTTCTCCGTGTCGGCAGGATCATGGCGGAGCCCCATTTTCTCTCCCTAGTTGCTTTACTTTTTCCAACCCTAAACAGGGACGGGGGCGGTGTAGGGGGATCAGGTAACCATTCTCAGCTGGGTGGATGGGATGGAGGCCGCGTGCCTCATAAAGGTTCAGGCACGGAGCCGGGGGTTGTTTGATGGCCTTGGCCTTGTGCCATTAGCTGGTTATCTCCCTTCGTCCTTGTGGCCCGGCCATTGCTGATGGTAGAGATGAGATGAAAAGAACGGCCATGGCGGGCTGCCTTTATCACCACAGGCCGGTCTTCAGTGTCAGTTGATTTGTCCGCTGGTGAATTGGACACATGGACCGTGAATCGATGTGATTTTCTCTTTCTTCCCCCCTCTCCACTTTGTGTGTGTGTGTGTGTGTGTGTGTGTGTGTGTGTGTGTGTGTGTGTGTGTGTGTGTGTGTGTGTGTGTGTGTGTGTGTTGCGTGCGTGTGCGTGCGTGCGTGCGTGCGTGGTGTGTGTGTGTGTGTGTGTGTGTGTGTGTGTGTGTGTGTGTGTGGTGAGAGAGAGAGAGAGAGAGCTGCCGAAGTCGTAAAACTTCCATAAGTTAATCATGTGCCTGACATGGAATATAGACCCACATTCTCTGAAAGACTGCATCGTTTTATTGAAAGGACTAGCACCCAAAACCACTACTCAAATTCAGAAAAGGGGAGGTGGATATGGATCGTCGTCCAAACCGAGGATCGAACTGGAACCTCTGAGGTTGGCACTTCAACCACAAAGCCACCACTCTGATACGACTAGACTGGAAGACAGCGCGTGATGCGGTCTATTTTTGTTTAAATTTTTTTTGATTTGTAACTTCCTTTCGGCCTAGCCCGGAATAGACTTAAAGCCATGTTTTAACCCATACTTCCCAGGAAAGGTACCTCCAGCCTTGGCAGTGGAACGACCATCCCTCACCCAGAGGGTCGTGAGAGCGGATGGAGGTGGCCTTCAGATAGGGATGTTAGCTGCGAGATGAGCTAAGCTTGCCAGGACCAATAAGCAATCCTGGACAACTGGTGATGGTTTCCATCAGGACAGGGTGGGGTGGAGTGGACAAGGCTACACCCAGAAAGTACCTTGTATGTCCTATGACAGAGCCATCAGAGGAACAAGGACCACGTAAAGCCCTGGTCTCTAGCACTCGTAGGCTAGGTCTCTTGGCCATGAGTTAAGGGTGGGGTAGCCTCTTCAGAAAACATACGGGGCTGAAGTCAGAGGTACCAGACTTTCAACCTGATTTTAACAAACTTATGATTTGAAGATAACGCGTTTGTCCACACGGTCATCTTCATCAACGAGAACGGAGCTCGCCCGTTGAGGTCCTTTCAGGAACGATGAGCGCCGGGTCCAAAGCCTCAGTACGATCAACCGTCAGCTGTTGAGATTCTTTCCGTTCGTCTTGTCTCACCGGGGATA
Source organism: Monoplex corrugatus (assembly GCA_030674185.1). Lineage (NCBI taxonomy): Eukaryota > Metazoa > Mollusca > Gastropoda > Littorinimorpha > Ranellidae > Monoplex > Monoplex corrugatus. The sequence continues at coordinate 63,484,170 of JAPXFY010000022.1, forward strand.
TGTAAGGAAAGCCACTGAAGACTCAGACCACCAATCTCCATGACATCTTGCAGGAACTGGAAAAAACAGCCATAGTCACCGCTAGATGTGTCCAGATTATGTAGACGGCAAAAGGAGAAAGAGGAAGAACTTGTACGAACAGGGAGTTGTGACAAAGTAAAAGGAAAAGAGGAGTCCTGTTTGCGGACAGTTTGCATTCGTTGTGTGATATTGATTCTGTGCTGTTTGATACGAAAATGTGAGGCTGTTGTCACATCAGAATGTAATTAATAAGATTGTCCCTCTGGGTACCAGTCAGCATCGCCATGTTGCGCTAACATTGGGAATTGGCACAGCAAGAACTGCCAAATATTAACATAGGTAGTTAAGTTGTCAGTAGAAACGAAAAAAGATCGTCTACATCACGTGCTGTCCTCCACCGTGTCTTCAGATATTTAGACACGGCCCAGGCTGTCCAGTATTTAGACATGGCTTAGACTATCCATTGTTTAGACACAGCCCAAGCTGTCCAATATTTAGACACAACACAGGCTGTCCAGTATTAAGACACAACCAAAGCTGTTCAATATTTAGACATGGCCCAGGCTGTCCAGTATTTAGACATGGCTTAGCTGTCCCATTTTTAGACATGGCCCAAGCTGTCCAGTATTTAACATGGCTTGGCTGTCCCATTTTTAGGCATGCTGCAAGCTGTCTAGTATTTAACATGGCTTAGGCTGTTTCATTTTTAGACATGACCCAGGCTGTCCCATATTAAAACACAGTTGGGCAGTGTAGTCAGCCAAGCCAGACTGGACACATTGGATGTAAAATGATGTTACTATTTATATCTGTGGCGAGACACATAATTTCTGTAGTTGGATGTCGGCAAAATGAACGACCAGGACAACAAAGGAGAAGAAAAGAGAACTGTGGACAGTAAAGCCGACATCAAACAGATGTGCAGACATATTTACAGACGGGGTGCGGATGGTAGAGGTCATGAACAGAACAGATTTAGATTCACGAGGGAAGCCCTAACATGTTGGGTAGAAGAGATGAAGAAACAGCCATGTCTTGTTCTTAGAGGTACTGGCCGTCTTTGAGGCTCCTGTGTGGAGTTAGGAAATGGAGATGTCCTGTTCTTAAGAGGTATTTGCCTCTTACTTTGCCGCTCTTGCTTCCAGCGACGCATGGGTCAGAATGAACGAATGACCTAAATCGTTTAATTATTTTGTTGTTTTTGTGTGTTTTCCTTTGCATTTGAGCCTGGCCTAACATCGTAAAGTCAGTCTAGTGGTTATGACGAAGGATGTACTCATTAAATGATCTTTGTTGTTCCAAAATGTGTTTCCAACGTTGCTTCATTCAATTCTTTCTTTTCCCAGTTAAAATGGACTTGAATTCCCGGTCACAGAATTGCGAAACGTGCTGTAGTCTTAGTGAGGCAGTTGGCACTTGTACCCTCGTGTAGCCCTCGTTCCCTTGAACTTTTCCAGTGGGAGAGATGATTGCCGTAGTTGTATTTCAGTCATTTCAGCTTGTGGTGAGATGTCGCCGTCAGCGCTGACTGCAGCATTTGTCGTCAATTATACTTTTGCCCTCTGTTCCCCCCTCCCTCCCCCACCACCGCCAGATTTCTGTTCACCTCTGATCTCGTGTGAAATAGAGATATTATGTTGTTCTGAGCACCATTGCAGACATTTTATATTGTGTGTGTGTGTTCGTGTGTATGTGTGTGTGTGTGTGTTGTGTGTATATATATCCCGTATCAGTGGCTATGGAAAAGAAGGGTAAAGGGTAGAGGTAGTGACAGACATGTGTTGCCACAAGAGTTGTCTAAAAATGAAACAGCCTAAGCCATGTTTAAATACTAGACAGACACCACACACACACACACACACACACACACACACACACACACACACACACACACACACACACACATATATATATATATATATATATATATATATATATATATATATATATATATATCAGTGTCTGTCTGTCTGTGTAGAGAGTGTCGGTACAGTTTGTGTGGCTCCAGATGACCTTAGCACGTATGACTGAACAAAGCCACTGTTGCCATACAACAGTCTGACGTTCCTTGTTTTCACCACAGTTTTTCGGCGTGCTCTGTGGCTCACCACAAACAACACTTGTCCCAATCCTCTTACTCAAAGACGGTAACCATTCTGGTATAGCGTCCTGTTCATAATGACGATATGGACATTGTGTATGTACTTTGGCTAGACAGCTAGACATGGGGATGGCGAGGCTTTTTCAGTATTATTAGTATCTCTGCCTTCTTGGAAATTCTGTGCTAGAGATTTCCTCTTTTTGTTGTTGTTGTTGTCACTCTGTTTCTGTCTTCCTTTCTTTGTTTTCTGTTATTTCTTCCTGTCGTATTCTGTCTTGATGGTCTGTTCGCCTGCGTGTGTTCTGTAAGTCTTACATGCCTTCTCATAGGATTGATAATTAGTTACATGTATGAGGTGCATTTTTGGCACTAAGGCAATGTGATGTGCACAGACTGCCCTCCCTTTGACCCCTACAGCAGTACATCACAAGAGTTGTCCTCCCTTTGACCCCTACAGCAGTACACCACAAGAGTTGTCCTCCCTTTGATCCCTTCAACAGTACACCACAGAGTTGTCCTTCCTTTGATCCCTTCAACAGTACACCACAAGAGTTGTCCTCCCTTTGACCCCTACAGCAGTACACCATAGTTGTGCTCCCTTTGACCCCTACAGCAGTACACCACAAGAGTTGTCTCCCTTTGACCCCTACAGCAGTACACCACAAGAGTTGTCCTCCCTTTGACCCCTACAGCAGTACACCACAAGAGTTGTCCTCCCTTTGACCCCTACAGCAGTACACCACAAGAGTTGTCCTCCCTTTGACCCCTACAGCAGTACACCACAAGAGTTGTCCTCCCTTTGACCCCTACAGCAGTACACCACAAGAGTTGTCCTCCCAGTATCAGTATTTAAAACTGGGTAAGAAGACAGTTGGCTTTAGATGGGCAGATAGCTGAAAAGTCTTTTTTGGGTGAGTGGGGATGGGGAGGTTAGCTTTTACTTTGTCTTGGTTAGTTTTACCAGGAGACACACGTGTTTCGGCGTTCCTTTGAAAATAGTCAGCTTTTCTGCAGTTAGATCAGGAGACTCAAGGAGCGCTGTATTCAAATGGGGCAGACCTCGGACTTGTAGTTGGGTTCGATACTACCTGGATACCACTCACCCTGTGAGTAAAGGGTGGACATGTTTTCCGATTTCCACAGTCAGTATGCGTGCAGACCTGTTAGTGCCTGAATATCAGATATTCACGTTAAAGATCTTTTGAGTCATGTCAGTATTTGGTGGCTTATGGAAACAGGAAAACACCCAGCATTCACGCCCCTCGAAGACGGGAGTATGCAGACTATGCGGCAAACTACTGCCTGCACAGTGTGGGCAAATTAACGTGCATATACGCATCCGAGAAAAACCGGAATACTGAAATTAGACAGTGATTGTACATTTGCCGCATTGACTGTGATGGGTTTGTGGGAATACTGACCACTATACTACTGTTATACCGTATTATTTAATACCGTGTAGTCTTTAGGTTGGTGGATTAGACGAATGTCTGCATAACATGTGTTAAAAATGTTACTTTAGGCCAATTTGTTTTGTTGTTGGTTTGTGCTTTCAGTGAGTGTGGATGTATGTGTCTGTGTGCCTGTGTGTGTTTGTGCCTGTAAAGCGTATAGTCTGCTAAAGGTATCCGTTTGTTTGTATTTTTAGGGGATACATATTTACACGCTTAGATTTGATTTTATCAAGATTTTGCGCTATATAAATATTGTAATTATTATTATTATTATTACTAGAGGGGAAGGTTTTCACGCATCGCAGAGCTTTATGACACCTACAGCTGATCACAGTTCCATAGGAAATAAATGTCCCGTATCAGTGGCTATGGAAAAGAAGGAAAAGAAGGGTAGAGGGTAGTGACAGACATGTGTTGCCATGTTCCCACAACCTGACTTTCATTAATCGCCTGGCCCTCTCCACTGACAGACACAGCCTGCTGCTGTTGATGATGACGGCTGTGCGGTGCCGAGCGTCTGTAGCACCGCCTGCTGTTTGTCTCTTTGTCCGTCTGTCTGTCCGTCCATCTGTCTACCTGCTAAGGGCTGTGGCCGTGGCAGACGGTAGGCAGGTAGTCTCGGTGGGCGCCAATCAATTCACCTCCAGGCCTGCCCACTTGTTGTCGTGTGAAGACCGGCATAGCCGCGGGAATACTACTACTGTTGCTACTGTCTCTCTGTCTGTGTGTCTTTGCCTTGCCTGGTACGTGTGAGTGAGTGAACGGCAGTGACCAAGAGACAGTGCTGTGCTGACTCTCTGCCTATCTGTTAGCAGCCAAAGGAGGAGATTGTGAGATTGACTTTGTGTGCGAGAGGGACTGAAATAGTAAACTTTTCTCCTGTGTGCGAGAGGGACTGAAATAGTAAACTTTTCTCCTCCCTTTGATGTGTGTGAACATAGAAGTTTCCTTCTTTCCTTCGGTATGTAGTGAAACGACTAGGTTGTGTGTTTATGGCAGACTTGATCATTGTCCACAGGACTATTGTGTTTATGGCAGACTTGATCATTGTCCATAGGACTTTTGTGTTTATGGCAGACTTGATCATTGTCCATAGGACTTTTGTGTTTATGGCAGACTTGATCATTGTCCACAGGACTGTTGTGTTTATGGTAGACTTGATCATTGTCCACAGGACTCTGTTGTGTTTATGGTAGACTTGATCATTGTCCACAGGACTGTTGTGTTTATGGTAGACTTGATCATTGTCCACAGGACTGTTGTGTTTATGGCACACTTGATCATTGTCCACAGGACTGTTGTGTTTATGGTAGACTTGATCATTGTCCACAAGGCTGTTGTGTTTATGGTAGACTTGATCATTGTCCACAGGACTGTTTATGGTAGACTTGATCATTGTCCACAGGACTGTTTATGGTAGACTTGATCATTGTCCACAGGACTCTGTTGTGGTTTATGGCAGACTTGATCATTGTCCACAGGACTCTGTTGTGTTTATGGCAGACTTGATCATTGTCCACAGGACTCTGTTGTGTTTATGGCAGACTTGATCATTGTCCACAGGACTCTGTTGTGTTTATGGCAGACTTGATCATTGTCCACAGGACTCTGTTGTGTTTATGGCAGACTTGATCATTGTCCACAGGACTCTGTTGTGTTTATGGCAGACTTGATCATTGTCCACAGGACTCTGTTGTGTTTATGGCAGACTTGATCATTGTCCACAGGACTCTGTTGTGTTTATGGCAGACTTGATCATTGTCCACAGGACTCTGTTGTGTTTATGGCAGACTTGATCATTGTCCACAGGACTCTGTTGTGTTTATGGTAGACTTGATCATTGTCCACAGGACTCTGTTGTGTTTATGGTAGACTTGATCATTGTCCACAGGGCTGTTGTGTTTATGGTAGACTTGATCATTGTCCACAGGGCTGTTGTGTTTATGGTAGACTTGATCATTGTCCACAGGGCTGTTGTGTTTATGGTAGACTTGATCATTGTCCACAGGACTCTGTTGTGTTTATGGTAGACTTGATCATTGTCCACAGGACTGTTTATGGCAGACTTGATCATTGTCCACAGGACTGTTTATGGCAGGCTTGATCATTGTCCTGTAGAACTCTTTCCTCTTCATGTGGAATGGAATTGTTCGGTGGGCCGATTTAGTCACTAGAACTTTTCTTCTCAGTGGAGCTGTTTGTGGGCGTGATTAGTTCAGTGCACTGCTGTCACAGTCAGTGTAACTTTGTCCTTTGTCTGGGGCTTTTTTAATTTTAATCGTTGGCTGGCCTGTGTGATGTATGGTCACGGTGAATTAACGACAGCGCTGTTCGTTATACTTGGAGCAAAAAGATACTGTACTGAAGGTGTAGGGAAACGCTGCGTTATGTGATGTGGTGTGTTGTCCCGTGTGATGTGACGTGCTTTGATGTGTTGTGACATGCCCTGGTGTGTCGTGACATAGTCTGGTGTGTCGTGACATCGTCTGACGTGTTGTGACATGCTCTGGTGTGTTGTGACATGCCCTGGTGTGTCGTGACATAGTCTGGTGTGTTGTGACATAGTCTGGTGTGTCGTGCATAGTCTGGTGTGTCGTGAATTTAGTCTGGTGTGTTGTGAACATGTCTGGTGTGTTGGCGCGTTACCTGGTGTGTCGTGATTTGCACCTGATACATGGTGTTTTGACATGTCTGGTGTGTCATGACATTCTTGGTTGATGTGACATGGCTTGGTGTAACCTGGAATGAACCTGGTGTGTTGTGACGTGGCCTGGTGTGTTGTGACATGGTGTGTCGTGACATGCTTGGTGTGTTGTGACAGGGCCTGATGTGAGGTGACAGCCTGGTGTGATGTGACATGTCTGGCGTGTTTTGACAGGGTCTGGTGTGTCGCGACATGTCCTGTGTGTTTCATGACATGGCTTGATGTGACGTGACCGGGCTGGTGTGTTGTGACATGGCTGGTGTGTTGTGACATGGCCTGGTGTGTCGTGACATGTCCTGGTATGTCATGACATGGTTTGGTCTTACGTGACATGGCTTGATGTGACGTGACAGGGCTGGTGTGTTGTGACATGCCTGTGTGTTGTGACATGGCCTGGTGTGTTGTGTTGTAGTTGTTAAGGGAGGTGTACGGGAGGTGACATTATTTCTTCTGTCATTACACTGTTTCACACAGCAGTTCCCTCCCCGTTTACAGCCATGACAGTTTTGATTTGGCAGATATCGCATGTCCGACACGTTTATGAAGGAACAGTAACATAACAGTACAATGCTGGTGCTGGGGGGGGGGGGGGATGTATTTTCTATTAAAAGAACCACAAAAAATGGGGGGGGGGGCAGGATAGGACTAACATTGCAATCCACCAAACGAAACCATGGTTATCATCGCCATTGCTATGAAGTCAAAAGTCTTTTAAAGTCTTTATAGCAACGTGGACATTGTCCCATATGGAGTCAGAAGTCTTTAAAGTCTTTACAGCAACGTGAACATTGTCCCATATTTAATGGCCATTCATGCCCCACTCTTGTGGTGACCTCAGCTTTGATTTCTTCTTCCGCCTCCATGTCTGAGGAAGGTAAATTCAGATGTCTTTGGTGTCGATGGCTCGTGAGACTGTTACTGGAGGGTGGTGATGGTTTCCACACCAGGGGCTGCCATTCTGCTCCGTGACAGAGCGATTGTTGTCATTGTCAGAGGGTCGGTAAGCAGCGTCCCTGGTCATTTGAATCACGGCTTGTATTGTTCAGTCCAACTACGATGAACCTGCAGCAGTGCACGGTCTCTTCGGCTGGGTGGTCATGTGGCGGCTTAGCGTCTCTGGCTCCATGGGGCGTCCTGGGATTGAAGTTCCGATTGCATAAGCTGGGGGTTGGTGGTGTGTTGTGGGGCCAGAATGAGTGATCTGGAGTCAGTGCCAGTCAGGCGGCGCAACTGATGGGGCAGCACTCCCTTCCCTTCACTCCCCCTCCCCCCCCCAAAAAAAATGCTGGTACTACAGAGCTGTGTGATTGGATAGTTTTTGCAAACGTACAATATGGTACAGGAGCAGGCAAAAGCTCGTCAGAAGAAAAGCCTATTGAATGTGTGTGTGTGTGTGTGTGTGTTTTGTGTGTGTGTGTGTGTGTGTGTGTGTGTGTGTGTGTGTGTGGTGTTGCGGTGTGGTTGTGTGTGTATGAAATAAAAAGAAAAATGCTACCCCATGCGTTTCCTGTTAAATATTAATTGCTCCTCTGTGAGAGCAAAAATAAGTTCAGAAAGACGACAATAGGTAACCAGATCAAGACATTGCGCAAGTTTTATGGCAAGTGCAAAGCGAACAAAACAATAAAAACCACCAGAGTGTAAAGCCAAAAGGTCTTCAGATGAAATTGTCAGGTGCATGGTGACATCTGGCATTTGCTCAATTCTTTTTCTTCCACACCGTTTCCAGCAGTTTCTTGCAGGGAACTAGTGGATAGGTCGTGGGAATAAAGGGTTAAGTAAATGCAGACAGCTGGTGGGTAGGATGTGGGAGTGAAAGAATCAAGTTTTTGTAGGCGGTTTGTGATGGGGTGTGGGAGGGAAAGGGTTAAAGTGTATACAGGTAACTGGTGGATGTGGTGTTGAAGGGAAAGGGTTAATCATACACAGGCGTCTGATGGATAGGGCGTGGGAGGGAAATGGAAAAGTAAGTGCAGGCAGCCGGTTGGTAGGGTACGGAAGGAAGGAGGGAAAGGGTCAAGCAAGTGCGGGCTGGTGGATGGGGTGTGGCACTGAAAGGGTTAAGCATATAGACAGCTGGCGGATAGGGTGAGGGAAGGAAAGGCTGAAGGAAATACAGGGCTGATGGATAGGTTCAGGATTGGAAAGGGTTAAGTAAATGCAGGTAGGCGGTGGATAGGGTGAGGGAGGGAAAGAGTTAAGTTAATACAGGAGCTGGTGAATAGGGTGAGGGAGCTAAAGGGTTAAGTGAATGCAAGTAGCTGGTGAATAGGTAAGGGAGGTAAAGGGTTAAAAGGCAGCTGGTGAATAGGGTGAGGGAGGTAAAGGGGGAAGGAAAAAGTGATATCGTGTGCCCTGTGTCCTCCAGCTGAATGTGTCCGGCTTCAAAATGTGTGGAAGGTGGGGGTTGGTGTGAGTGTGATTATAGGTAGTGGTCGTGTATTGTGTGTGTGGGTGTGTGTGTGTGTGTTGTGTGTGTGTGTGTGGTGTGTGTGTCGGGCAGAGGGAAAAGAGGAGGGACGGGTTGGTGGTTAAGTATGTGTGTGTGTGAGTGACGTGAAGTACGGCCGTGTGCGTGATTGAGAGAGATGGGTTAGCAGTTTGTGTGTGTGGGTGTGTGTGCGCGCGCCCTGTGTGTGTGTACGTGCGCACATCGCGCGTGCGTGTATGGGAGTGAGGGGAGGGACTAGCTGTCGTTCGCTAGAAGCAGCATGTCACATGTACAAAAAGAAAGCGCTTTACTCAAGCGCTTTTGTCTTTATGGAAACTTACTAGTAAGTTTTTGTCTACTATATATGTTCCCTTCACTCTGTCATGTGTGGTACAGTGACAAGAATGACGGGGGGGGGGGGGGGGGGGGGGGGACAGATCGTATACATATGACGTGTGACTCAAACCCCAGAAAGAATGGTATAGTAGACTGTGTGTTTTTATGTAGGTGTGATGTACGACTCCGGAAGGAAAAATTGGACAGGCTTGTTCTGAAAGATGTTTGTCTCAGTTTGTTGTATAAAAGTCATACACGACCTGCTGAATGAACATAGGGACACACGCAAGGTGTGTCGGTTGGTGTGTCAATTTGCTCTGTGAAGAAGGAGCAGGGGTATACTGTCGTATATTGTGTGACTCCCATCATACAGAAAACGAATGGGAGTGTTAAAAATGTCAGTGTGTTCGCACACCTGCCGAATATTATTCTCCGACCATGGTTCCATGGAGAAAGAGATGTAAGGCAAGCAAAACGTCTGTAGCACTGTAGCAGATATACTGCACTGTTGTGTAAGTCCTGTATGGCTGCATGGGACAGACAGACACAGAACAATTTAATGTAGTCAAGGCAAGAGATGTGTGGCAAACTATGTTGTATTCGTGTGCTGTGTGACTTTATGAAGACAAAAATAAGGATACAGGCAAGGTGTTGGTAGCTGGTGACAAGAAATTCTAGGCAGAGGTGGACAGCAGGTCTTCAGAGAAAAAGCACACACCACACACACACACACACCGCACACACACACACGCACACACACACACACACACACACACACACAACACACACAACACACACACACACACACACACACACACACACAAAACACACACACACACACACCACACACACACACACACACACACACACACACACACACACACACACACACCTACCTCCTACCCTTCAAGCAGGTGTTTCGGCCATCAACTCCTTGCACTCGAAGGGTGACGAGCCGCATCCAGGTTGTGACTCATGGATGCCTTTCTGTCGCTGTGTTTAGTCCGACTGCATGATTATGAGTTAAAAAAAAAAAAAGATTTGGCCAAGGTGTGTATGTGCTACAGGTAGCGTAAAGTACCATTGTGTTGAAGAGAGAAATGGTAGAGGGATTATAGTACAGACTAAATTTTTTATGTGGTGAAGACTACAACCTGTCAGCATACAAGAGCTGAGGACCACACAGATTGAAGCTGACAAGAAGACAGATATTGATTTCTGCCTGTCCACACCCCCGTCTTTCTCTGTCTACATAGGCTACTGTCGTGACTTTTGCCACACACGACGCAGACATCACTGCATCCTTTACCACTGCTGCCGTGTGTCTCCCTCACCTTGATGACAGGTGCCTTGATTTTACCTGATGCTTTGATCAACATTGATCTCACCTGATGGTTTGATCAGCATTGATTTCCCCTGATGGTTTGATCAGCATTGATTTCACCTGATGGGTTGAGCAACGTTTGTTTCACTAATTGGTTTGATCAACATTGATTTCCCCTGATGGTTTGATCAGCATTGATTTCACCTGATGGGTTGAGCAACGTTTGTTTCACTAATTGGTTTGATCAACATTGATTTCACCTGATGGTTTGATCAACATTGATTTCACTTAATGGTTTGATCAGCGCTGATTTTTTTTTCTGATGGTTGATCAAGAATGGTTTTATCTGATGGTTTGATCAAGATTGATTTTACATGGTGGTTTGATCAATATTGATTTCACGTGGTGGTTTGATCAACATTGATTTCACGTGGTGGTTTGATCAACATTGATTTCACGTGGTGGTTTGATCAACATTAATTTACTTCACTTGATTGATCAACATTGATTTCATCTGATGGTTTAATCGACATTGATTTCACTTGATTGATCAAAATCAATTCCATCAGATGGTTTGGCCATTGTTGATTTCATTTGCTCGTTTGGTCAGCATTGATTCTATTATTTGTTTGATCACATTAGTTTATCCTGATGGTTTGATCAAAACTGATGTCATTTGATGCTGTGATCAACATTGATTTCATCTAATGGTTTGATCAACATTGATTTCATCAGATGGTTGATCAACATTGCTTTCACCTGATAGTTTGATCGACTTTGATTTTTTCCTGATGATTTAATCAACATTGATTTCGTTTGATAATTTGATCATCATTAACTTCACCTGGTGATTTGATCAACAGGTGTGAGTACTGATCTTCTTTTTGTCGGATGTTTACATTGATTCTGCTTGATGGCTGATCAGCATTGATTTCACATGATGGTTTGATCAACACTGATTTCACCAACTGATTGATCCACACCGTATATTATATATATATATATATATATATATATATATATATATATATATATATATATATATATATATATATATATCGCCTGCCCTGTCATCACCATCACTGGAGTATGTTAGTGTGACAGACATTATATAGACCATTGTTTACTTGATGGAGATACTGAAACAAGCAAATGGCCAGTAATGAAGTGGTTGCCAGTCATATAGTTGCTTATTGGTCATCCATTCATACTGATGCCTACTCTTCAAATGGAAATACTATCAGCCGGCTAGTTACGTGTGGATCATTAGTTTGCGGTTACATTGCTGTTAGTGTACATGTAGATGCCAATGTAAACTAGATGTTTACTTGTTTGACATAGTGCTGATGTTGATTGAGCCAGTTTTGATTCTTGATTAATTAGCACTTGTGGATATATTGATATCACCAAATGATTGCTTGGTTGGCATTAGTGTGAGTATAGATACTAAACATATAGTTATTCATGGGACATCATGGAAGTATTGATATCAGTCAGGTAATTACTTTATTGACATTAAGGAAGATATTGTCAACCAGACAATTATTGCTTTTTGGACATGAAGTTCACAGAGGTCTTGATGTCGAACAGATAATGCTTGGGTGACGTCAATCAAAACAGTGAAGATGAAACAGATGGTCGCCAGATCGACCTTTTGCAGAGATGTTGCCAATCGGATAATAACTTGTTGAGATCAATTCATGGAGATATTATCAGCTACGTAATAACTTGCTGAAACTCATTCCATTCATGGAGATATTATCAACCAGATAATAATTCATTAAAAGTTAAGTTCGTGAAAACATTATTAACCAGATAACAACTCATTGAAGTCAAGTTCTTGGAAACATTATCAACCAGATAATTGCTTATTGGACATAACTTCGTGGATATGTTGAAATAAACCAGACTAAATACTGAAATGTCATCAGTGAATCAATTGAATTGAACCCGGTATTTACTCGATTGACATCAGTAGAGCACTGGTATGAATCAGATGCTTTAAGTTGACATCAGTGGAGCGAGCCATTAAACATATGAACCATTTATTGAAAGTCAGTAGTTCATGAAAATATTTTGAATATTTAATAGTTTCGTGCTGGACTTTTTGTTGTTGTTTTCTTTTTCGTTTTGTTTTTGTTTTGGTTTTGGTTTGTTTGTTTTTTGTTTGTTTTTTGACAATAAGAGATTATTATTTGACATTAGTAGATAATTACTTAATGGGCATACATGACCAGATACCAACGATTTAGGCAGAGACAGCGTTGGAGATTAGCATCATCATCCTGTTGGTTGGCCAGTAAGTGTTACCATGAATTTGGGTAATATCAGTGACAGTCATTTCTGTTCCACAGTCGGTTCTAGTGAGAGAATTCTAACGCCACAGAAACAATAGAAGTGAGTTAACAAGAAACACCCGAGGGTGCTGGCTGGGACTCAGATCAACAATGCCTCACCATAGTCTGTACAATCACCTCCCAGTTTCTGATGCCACGCAGCAGTCATTTAGAATTGCATATGAAGGCTTTCTTACTTTATGAGACAGGCTGTGTTGTTGGACAGAAGGCAAGGATGAAACTTTGTTTTTTCTGTTGTCACTGTCGCTATAACTGAGGGCAACATGAGGTAGGTGATGAGAAGTGAAAGGAAAGGAAAGTTTCTTCATAAACTTGCATCGTCAAGGGACATCAAGAAGGACAGAGTCTATCTTCCTCTCTGGCTCATCTGCACGACATCTGGGGCAACGTTTAACAAGTTTAACGTTGAAAATGGAAAAATTACCTCGCAAAATTTGTGGTCTGTGATGGCTGCCCCTAGCTTATACTAGAGAGGAGACTGCGTTGTGGTTAGAACGTTGGCTGCCATTAGCTCACACAGGGGATGAGGTAACCAAGTGATTAGCGCACTGCCACTAATTCATGCAGGAGAGGAGATAACTAGTGGTTAGAACACTGTCACTAATTCATACAGGAGAGGAGGTAACTAGTGGTTAGAACACTGTCACTAATTCATACAGGAGAGGAGATAGCTAGTGGTTAGAACACTGTCACTAATTCATACAGGAGAGGAGGTAACTAGTGGTTAGAACACTGTCACTAATTCATACAGGAGAGGAGATAGCTAGTGGTTAGAACACTGTCACTAATTCATACAGGAGAGGAGATAGCTAGTGGTTAGAACACTGTCACTAATTCATACAGGAGAGGAGATAACTAGTGGTTAGAACACTGTCACTGACTCATACAGGAGAGGAGATAACTAGTGGTTAGAACACTGTCATGAATTCATACAGGAGAGGAGATAACTAGTGGTTAGAACACTGTCACTAATTCATACAGGAGAGGAGATAACTAGTGGTTAGAACACTGTCATGAATTCATACAGGAGAGGAGATAATTTGTGGTTAGAACACTGTCACTAATTCATACAGGAGAGGAGATAACTTGTGGTTAGAACACTGTCACTGACTCATACAGGAGAGGAGATAACTTGTGGTTAGAACACTGTCACTGACTCATGCAGGAGAGGAGACAACTTGTGGTTAGAACACTGTCACTGACTCATACAGGAGAGGAGACAACTTGTGGTTAGAACACTGTCACTGACTCATACAGGAGAGGAGACAGCTTGTGGTTAGAACACTGTCACTGACTCATACAGGAGAGGAGACAACTTGTGGTTAGAACACTGTCACTGACTCATACAGGAGAGGAGATAAGTAGTAGTTAGAACACTCACTAACTCATAGGTAACTTGTGGTTAGAACACTGTCAGTAACTCAAACAGGAGAGGAGATAACCAGTGGTTAGAACACTGGCTCCCAAAGCCGAGGTTAAGCGGGATCGAGCGTGGTTGCCAAGTGGATGCGCGATCAGATCCGTGTCTGGTCTTGAATATTCAAACACCACCTCACTCCACCCAGCTGTAAATGGCTTTCTGTCCCTTTTCAGGGAAAGCAAAAGAGAGGCGATGGGCATTGCTGTGTAGTGCTGATAAAAAAGTGCCTGCAATATTTGTACTGATATTAAAATGTATAATTATGGTACAAAAAATCATTGTACTGATAACGAAACACAAGTAAAGTGAAGACGAAGACACAAGGTGCAGACGATGATATAGAAAAGCGCATAGGACAAAGAACACAAGTGTAGGTGAGTGTCTTGAAAGATGCTCGATGACATCGATACCAGCAGTACTAGATGTGTTGGCTGCCGTAATAGAGACATGAAATGTGAGGAGATAAAATGTGAGGAGATAAAATGTGAGGAAATATAATGTGAGGAGATAAAATGTGAGGAAATAAAATGTGAGAAAATAAGATATGGGGAAATAAGATATGAGGAGATAAAATGTGAGGAGATAAAATGTGAGGAAATAAAATATGAGGAAATAAAATACGAGGAAATAAAATGTGAGGGATAAAATGTGAAGAAATAAAATGTGAGGAAATAAAATGTGAGGGAATAAAATGTGAGGAGATAAAATGTGAGGAAATAAAATGTGAGAAAATAAGATATGGGGAAATAAGATATGAGGAGATAAAATGTGAGGAGATAAAATGTGAGGAAATAAAATATGAGGAAATAAAATACGAGGAAATAAAATGTGAGGGATAAAATGTGAAGAAATAAAATGTGAGGAAATAAAATGTGAGGGAATAAAATGTGAGGAGATAAAATGTGAGGAAATAAAATGTGAGAAAATAAGATATGGGGAAATAAGATATGAGGAGATAAAATGTGAGGAGATAAAATGTGAGGAAATAAAATGAGATAAAATGTGAGGAAATAAAATACGAGGAAATAAAATGTGAGGGATAAAATGTGAAGAAATAAAATGTGAGGAAATAAAATGTGAGGGAATAAAATGTGAGGGATAAAATGTGAGGAGATAAAATGTGAGGGATAAAATGTGAGGAGATAAAATGTGAGGAAATAAATGTGAGGAGATAAAATGTGAGGGATAAAATGTGAGGAAATAAAATGTGAGGAGATAAAATGTGAGGAAATAAAATGTGAGGAGATAAAATGTGAGGAGATAAAATGTGAGGGATAAAATGTGAGGAAATAAAATGAGGAAATAAAATGTGAGGAGATAAAATGTGAGGGATAAAATGTGAGGAAATAAAATGTGAGGAAATAAAATGTGAGGAGATAAATGTGAGGAGATAAAATGTGAGGAGATAAAATGTGAGGGAATAAAATGTGAGGAGATAAAATGTGAGGGAATAAAATGTGAGGAGATAAAATGTGAGGAAATAAAGTGTGAGGGAATAAAATGTGAGGAGATAAGCCACAGGTTACCTGTCAACGTCTTGTGGATCACGCACACCGCCCAATCACTGCCAGATGGAGTGGGCCACACTGTTTATTGAGCTGCACACGCACACGCACACGCACACACACACACACACACACACACACACACACACACACACACACACACACACACACACACACACACACACACACCATACACACACACACACACACACACACACCACACACACACATACACGCACACACAACACACACACAGACACACAGACACGCACACACAACACACACACACACACACACACACACACACACACACACACACACACACACACACACACCGCGTATAAGTTTGAATGGCATGATAGTGGCTCCTGTCTCTTGTCCATGAACGAAAGCATGCTGTTTTCTGTGGGATGCTTACCGTAATTTTGAATTTTACATCACTTCACCCCTGAATTCTTTCTCTCGTTCCGTTTGAGTTATTCCCCTTTGCATTGAAGAATCTGCTATTTTGTTTTCAGAGAATTTTTCCATATGTGACACATTCATAGAACCACCATACCTTAAAGAAGAAAATCAAAAGCATTAAAGTGGTCTCCGATACTGCTGGTAGTAAACAGACTAGTAATATGTGAATGTTACCGATGTTAGTAACTGGAGACTTTAGTAATGTCATGAAAGTGGGTGCTGTTAGAAATTGCTAATCTAGTCCTGAGACTTGATAAATGATATGGTTTTTCCTGTAAATAAAAATCGTACATCGTTTCCATGACTGCGATGATGAATTAAGAGTTATTGCTGTGAGCTGGAATAACAGACGAGTGATTGATTAGTTCTGTACAGAGGAAGATACACTATCGGTATACCGCCCGTCTTTCCGTGAACCTTAAGGACGTGTTATTTCCTTGCCGCTGAAAGATTCAGTCTGTCTGTGAGCTGGGATAGTATGTCACTGGACACCATGGCTAGGACTGGCTAGGGACAAACCAACCAGGTCTTCTGGTGGGTTAACTCTTGAGTCCCTCACCTTATCCGTCTTCTTCTTCCAATACGGAAGTGTGTTGATAGTGAAGGAGTCAAGAGGTGAATGTATCAGTGGCTAATGTCTCAGTGGATGTCGTGTCAACAGACAGCATTGATGGCTCGCTCTTGAAACAGACGCTGTGGACAGTGTACAGTGTTAGAAGTTGTTAGGGAATCACTGGTGGATTTCTGGCACGTCTTGACTGCTTCCATCTGTTGATATTGTTGTTGTGTACTTTGTTGTGGAGTGACCTGTTCCGTTACCAGAACTGACTTTCACTTTTGATAGAAATCGCTCGGTTTTCTGTGTATAGTGTGCTAGCAACACCACTCTATTCTGTCTGCTCTGCTGTCTTGTTTTTCTGTCCACTTTTTCTCTCACCTTCTGTATCTACTGACTGGTCCATCCACCAACCTTAACGTGAACCTTTTGTGGACATGTTAACGCGAAATGGTTTTATTGCATGATATAATTATTGTATTGGTTATTGTATATAATCATTGTATTAACTTACAACAATGTAGCAACGGCACATTGATGCATGTTCAGTGCTGTTTTGACCACATGTGGCTTTTTAAAAACACAACGGCCGCCAATGAATTTCTTGTCCAGCATGCTGTACCTGTTTTTGAGGCCAAGTCTGACGTCAGTGCTGTGCGTCGTATCTAAAAACTACGGCGATGATTCTAAAAATAATGATGCGTTCTGTCAAGACTACGTAATTTGTGAGCTGCTGCTGAAATAAGTCCCCGATGGTTCGGACTGCGGTTCACATCAATATTTCGCTCCCCAAAGCTGGTGTGTATGACTTGGTGCCAGAACTGGACAGATCATCGATAGAACTGTGTCTGAAAATGGTGAGCCCAGTACTGTGCTCATAGTGACCGACCACAAAACTCTGTACATATCCCGGGAACATTTTCTCACCACCAGTCCTTCTTGTCTTAGAGTGGACCTTAAACACCTTGTCTGGAAATAAGAGTACAGAACATGGCATCAGTAATATACGAATTGTGGAAATGTGTGAGCTAGTTTGATTAACTAACTACAGACTCCGTAGGCGAGGAGTGTTTGACCACAAAGTCTTTTATTTCAATTCCGTAGACCCAGCAGTATTGTGCCTCAGAATAGCGGATTATATTGCCATGTAATTCGCTCAGTGCCTCAGAAGTGGTGAATAGTACGTCTGTATCAAAGTAGTTAATCATTCTATTTCGTCTTCTCCTCCCGTACTTTTGCGGAGAGTCATTAGGACGCCACACAAAAGAACTGTTATCACCAGACTCCTCCAGCTCTGTCAGTTGTGTGCCGAAGCCATACTACTCGCTCAGTTTCTCAGAAGTGATAGTTTATCTTCATCAAAATAGTGAACCGTACCAGTCGCTCATTGCCTTACAACTGGTGGACATTGAATTCAGTGCTTCAGACTCAATTACAGCTGGTAATTGAGTCAGGGTGGTGTGGAAAGTAGTAAGGAAAGTGGTGTGTTTGATCACAAGCCTTCGTTCACTTTTGTGAGTACAGACGATGTGAAGAACGAGACAAGGGGGGTTTGTATGAACAAGTGGATTTGATTGACATCGCCAGTGCTAAAGTGAAGACCCAAGTCAGCAAGAAGCGACAGACATCACCAGCGTCAGGATAGGATGTTGGAATTGTTTAGGATGGGCAACCACTGCTCCAAGGGCATTCACCCTAGCAAGGTCAACCATCCCAGGGTCAAGGTCACGGCTCAGTCCTACAGTTGTCCGCCCGTGCCACAAGTGAGTTCAAGATCCTGAAAAAGTTCTCTCTGTCTCGATTTCTGTCCTCTCCTCGTCCCCTTCTGTCTTCTCGCTTTAAGTTCTCTCTGTCTCGCTTTCTGTCTCTCTCTCAGTCTCTCTTAAGTTCTCTCTGTTCTCGCTTTCTGTCTACTCTCTATTCTCTTAAGTTCTCTCTGTCTCGCTTTCTGTCTCTCTCTCAGTCTCTCTTAAGTTCTCTCAGTCTCACTTTCTCCAAATATGTGTGGTAAAGATTGGAGGGTTTTTGTAAAGGTATCTTAAGAAATTCAGGTAATGAATACGACGGAGTGGAAGTCGAGAAACTTCCGTTTGGATAACATAACCCACATGCAATATCACCTCGAACACACACACACACACACACACACACACACACACACACACACACACACACACACACACACACACACACACACACACACACACACACACAATATATCTATTAAAAACACACACACACACACTCTCTCTGTTTTTCTATCACTCTCTCTTCTGTCTCTCTGTCTCTCCCACGCACGCACACACATACACACAACACACAACACACACACACACACACACACACACACACACACACACACACACACACACACACACACACACACACAAACTCCACAGAGAGAAAGAGAGAGAGAGAGAAAGATTTACACATTTGGGTCAGCACGTAAAGCTAGCTAAAGGCCATTTCTAGACAGCTGTAGGCCACTTTTATCATCATGATTATACACAACGTTGTATTCGCAGCAATTTCCCCGGCTGTTTCTTGGCGCACCAAAGTAGTGTATGGTTAGTAATAGAATAAAACAATCGCTATTGCAGAAATTGGATTGACCTTGTGTGTCTGTGTCCCAGTAACCCAGTGCTCCTCAGTTATTTCGTAAGTGATTTCACTTGAAAAAAAAAAAGCAGTGGGAAGGTCGTGGATCGATCCTGGCAGGTAACCTCCCGTCAGCTGAGTAAAGAGTGGGGACCTATTAATCCCTAAACCCCCTTGGTGTGTACACAACGCACACAGAATATCGAAGATACACTTAAAAGATCTTGTAAGTCATGTCAGCGTCCGGTGGCTTATGGGAACACGATAACAAGCAGCAGGCACGCCCACTGAAGACGGAGTATACAGACTGTGCAGTAACAAATGGTCTGCACAGCGTGGGCAAACTAGCGTGCATACACATATCCGGACAAACATTGGAACATTTCAACAACAAGAAAAATAAGTAAATGAATAATGAAACAGAAATAAAATTAGGCAGAATAAAACAATAGAAGTAGAATGAAACAAAACGGTTCAATTGATTGCGATCGGTGTGTGTGTGTGTGTGTGTGTGTGTGTGTGTGTGGTGTGTGTGTGTGTGTGTGTGTGGATTCTGTGTCTGTGTGTGAGTTTGTGTGTTGTGTGTTGTGTTGTGTGTGTGTGTGTGTGTGTGTTGTGTGTGGTTGTGTGTGTGTGTGTTGTGTGTGTGTTTTTTTTTTTTTTTTTTTAATACACTAGGTTGTGAGCTACTGTTGGGCCAAATCACAACTATTTGACTGTTTACTTTGTTCCGGTTTGCTAACCAGTATAGTATAATACAACGCTGATCTCTATGGTCAGCTGATGACAGCGTTAGGGCTGATTGAACATAGATTGGATGTGGTTCATGCATATACCTGACCTAGTGAATGAATCAGAAACTTGATGAGGACCGTAAAGTGCGGATTGTTTTCAGTGTGCTGCTGGTCGGGAAGCTGGGAGGCCGGAGTTTGGATTGTCGTTGTACACAATGTATGGAGTGTGGACATTGCGTGCCCTATTCAGCTCAGACCGCACACTGCCTTGGATATGTTTTAATCTTGACCGCACGCGTTGCTAAATGTGTTGTAGTCCTGTCCAGATTTGAACGTGTTGTAGGCCCATCCAGAGTGTGTGTGTGTTGTGGTTTTATCTAGAGTTTATGTGTTGTGGTTTTTATCTAGAGTTTATGTGTTGTGGTTTTATCTAGAGTTTATGTGTTGTGGTTTTTATCTAGAGTTTATGTGTTGTGGTTTTTATCTAGAGTTTATGTGTTGTGGTTTTATCTAGAGTTTATGTGTTGTGGTTTTTATCTAGAGTTTATGTGTTGTGGTTTTTATCTAGAGTTTATGTGTTGTGGTTTTATCCAGAGTTTATGTGTTGAGATTTACTCAGAGTTGAATATGTTGAGGTGTTATCTAGAGTTAATTATTGAGGTTTTACTCAGTTGAATTATTGAGGTGTTACCAGATTGAATGTATTGAGGTGTTACTCAGAGTTGAATGTGTTGAGGTATTATCAGTTGAATATGTTGAGGTCTTACTCAGAGTTGAATGTATTGAGGTGTTACTCAGAGTTGAATGTATTGAGGTGTTACTCAGAGTTGAACATGTTGAGGTCATACTCAGAGTTGAATGTGTTGAGGTCTTACTCAAGTTGAACATGTTGAGGTGTTACTCAGAGTTGAACATGTTGAGGTGTTGCTCAGAGTTGAACATGTGTTGAGGTCTTACTCAGAGTTGAACATGTTGAGGTCATACTCAGAGTTGAATATGTTGAGGTGTTACTCAGAGTTGAATATTGAGGTGTTACTCAGTTGAAATGTATTGAGGTGTTACTCAGAGTTGAATGTATTGAGGTGTTACTCAGAGTTGAATGTGTTGAGGTATTATCAGTTGAATATGTTGAGGTCTTACTCAGAGTTGAATGTATTGAGGTTTACTCAGAGTTGAATGTATTGAGGTGTTACTCAGAGTTGAACATGTTGAGGTCATACTCAGAGTTGAATGTGTTGAGGTCTTACTCAGAGTTGAACATGTTAGGTTTACTCAGAGTTGAACATGTTTGAGGTGTTGCTCAGAGTTGAACATGTGAGGTCTTACTCAGAGTTGAACATGTTGAGGTCATACTCAGAGTTGAATGTGTTGAAGTCTTACTCAGAGTTGAACATGTTGAGGTCTTACTCAGAGTTGAACATGTTGAGGTCTTACTCAGAGTTGAACATGTTGAGGTCTTACTCAGAGTTGAACATGTTGAGGTCTTACTCAGAGTTGAACATGTTGAGGTTTACTCAGAGTTGCATATGTTGAGGTCTTACTCAGAGTTGAACATGTTGAGGTCTTACTCAGAGTTGAACATGTTGAGGTGTTGCTCAGAGTTGAACATGTTGAGGTCTTACTCAGAGTTGAACGTGTTGAGGTCATACTCAGAGTGAACATGTGAGGTCTACTCACAGTTGAACATGTTGAGGTCTTACTCAGAGTTGAACATGTTGAGGTCTTACTCAGAGTTGAACATGTTGAGGTCATACTCAGAGTTGAATGTGTTGAGGTCTTACTCAGAGTTGAACATGTTGAGTCTTACTCAGAGTTGAACATGTTGAGGTCTTACTCAGAATTGAATGGTTGAAGTCTTACTCAGAGTTGAACATGTTGAGGTCATACTCAGAGTTGAACATGTTGAGGTCATACTCAGAGTTGAACATGTTGAGGTCATACTCAGAGTTGAACATGTTGAGGTCATACTCAGAGTCGAACATGTTGAGGTTCTCAGAGTTGAACATGTTGAGGTCTTACTCAGAGTTGAACATGTTGAAGTCTTACTCAGAGTTGAACATGTTGAGGTTTGCTCAGAGTTGAATGATGTTGAGGTCTTACTCAGAGTTGAACATGTTGAGGTCTTACTCAGAGTTGAACATGTTGAAAGTCTTACTCAGAGTTGAACATGTTGAGGTGTTGCTCAGAGTTGAACATGTTGAGGTCTTACTCAGAGTTGAATGAGTTGAGGTCTTACTCAGAGTTGAACATGTTGAGGTCTTACTCAGAGTTGAACAGTTGAGTGTTGCTCAAGTGAATAGTTGAGGTCTTACTCAGAGTTGAATATGTTGAGGTCATACTCAGAGTTGAACATGTTGAGGTCTTACTCAGAGTTGAACATGTTGAGGTCTTACTCAGAGTTGAATGAGTTGAGGTCTTACTCAGAGTTGAATGAGTTGAGATCTTACTCAGCGTTGCATATGTTGAGGTCTTACTCAGAGTTGAACATGTTGAGGTCTTACTCAGAGTTGAACATGTTGAGGTCTTATCCAGAGTTGAACATGTTGAGGTCTTACTCAGAGTTGAATGAGTTGAGGTCTTACTCAGACGAGTTAAATGTGTTGAGGTCTTACTCAGCGTTGCATATGTTGAGGTCTTACTCAGAGTTGAACATGTTGAGGTCTTACTCAGAGTTGAATGAGTTGAGGTCTTACTCAGACGAGTTAAATGTGTTGAGGTCTTATTCAGATTGAATGAGTTGAGGTGTTACTCAGAGCTGAATGTGTTGAGGCCTTGCTCAGAGTTGAATGTCAAGGTCTTACTTCAGAGCTGGATGTGTTGAGGTCTTATTCAAGTTCATAATATCGTGGTCTTGTTGAGAATTGAATGTGTTGAGATCTTCCTCAGAGTTGAATATGTTGAGGCCTTCAAGGCGCTTGCTTGTCACCCATGATGGAAAACGGTGAGAAATGACTGCTAGTGATTGTTGATGCTGGAAGACGGAGATGAAGCATCTTCAGTTCTCTTGGTGGCCCTGTTAGCATCTTCTGCAGTCTTCTAACTCTCAGAATTAAATGCATCTTGTGTCAGTGGTTTTATAATCAAAGTTTGTTGGTGTTGTTGTTGTATGGTTGTTGTTATTGCTGCTGCTGCTGCTGTGGTTGTTGTTATAGCCATCCTTGTCTGTCTTTCTTGCTTTCTGCTCTAAGCTGTCCTTTGTGGTTGGCTGGTCTATTGATAAAATCAGTTGACTCGATTGTAATGGTAATGGACACTCAGCATCATCTGCCATGTGCCCAGCTCCTGTGTTTTATTCCACAACCCAGACTCCAAGTCAGTTTTTGTCATCAGGTCAGCCAGCATTAACAGCAACACACACAAAACAAAACGAAAGGAAATACAGCGGGGATTTTTTCTTTCTCTCCTTTGTTGCTTTTTTTCTCTTTTGTCCTCCCAAACGAGCCGTTTATTGGCGTGTGCTTACTTCAATACAGTTTTTTTTAAACTTGCTCGCTGATACAACGTCGTTTTTCCTGTGAAAAGTTCACTGGGTAACTTAAAACATTTTCGCTCCCGATTTCTTTTATAACGGTTCTTAATGGTTCCATCAAATGAATTTTATATGTCTAGAAAATGTTATGTCTTTTACTTCTTGGCAGTAGAGAGGAGAGAGAGAGAGAGAGAGAGAGTGATGAGAGGGGGTGTGCGTGGTGTGTGTGTGTGTGTGTGTGTGTGTGTGTGTGTGGTGTGTGTGTGTGTGTGTGTGTGTGTGTGTGTGTGTTAAGATTGACTGCCCATTTGTGTTTCTAATTCATGACAGAATACTCGAAATTTATATGAAGAATTTTAAAGGAAGTATATCCCGTTTTCTTTCTTTCTTTCTTGTTTTGGTTTTTTGTTTGTTCGTCTGTTTTGCAAAATGTATGGCTCAGTTTTAACTTCGATATTGGTTAGTGATGGAATTGTATAATTATTGTATTTTTTCTCTCCCTCCCCCTTCTTTGAAAAAGGACATGTCTGTTTTCGTAATTATTTGTTTAGAAATGTTTGAGCTGGACGGAGCAGCAGGGAAGTTTCAGTCTGTTTCTCCTAATTTTTGTATCTAGTGTTTGTTTGTTTTTGATCTTACGTAGACAAAAGCCGGTTTGCCGAAAATTTGCGCCTGTCTTGTCTTGTGTTAAATACGTGTTTTATTCTCTTTTCGTGTTAGTTTCTGGTTCCTGTTTGCTTGAACGCGGGCAGTCACACTTGTTTTGGATTTATTTGAGCTGTTAAACATTAAATGTAAATTGGATAGTGCATGACAACACATCTTGTCTTTCTTATTCTTCAAAATGTATGTAAGCTATGAACTTGGATTGGTTCCTATACCAGCATAATATCGTTGTATGGTATACCCGTAAAGTCTTCCTTTCTGGCTTAACAGTTGATTCTGAACATTGTGATCTGGTTTTTATTGTTGATGATGTGAAACGAGTTTGGCTGGCAAAGTTTATGGCCTTTTTGTGAACACCTTTTTCTGTCCAAAATGTCAGACGAACAAATTGACCACAAAATCTTGGTATTTGCAGAGTTCAGTACAAAACAAGCCGTCTCAAGTTCTTCACTTTATCTCCCTGAAGAATTGCACCGACTTCCCCTGTCTGAAATAAATGGTTGGCTTTTACATCTTGCCTGTTTCGTTGTGTGTTTTTTGGCTTTGTTTATTACTTTCATTGTTTTCTCCTGTTTTTCCATGTGCCTAGACTTTCTTGACGTCCACATTTTTCTTCACACATCTTTTTTCTGTATGTTTTGGATGGAAATAAATCATTCAAGTTTTGCCTCATAAAAAAAAAAAAAAAATCGTGGAGGACGGCGCGCCTTTTGTTGCCTCGTTGTGTGGCTTGGAATAAACTTGGCAATATGTCTGCCTGCTGTTTGAGCTCCTACCATCATCCCCATCCCACCCCCAGGTCTGCTTTCACTGTTGTTGTTCACCCACATAGATTTTTTTTTTTTTATTATTGTATCGCACTCTGTGTCTGTGTCTCTCTCTGCCTCTCTCTGTCTCTCTCTTGTCTCTGTCTCTTGTCTCTGTGTCTGTCTGTCTCTTGTCTCTTTCTCTCTGTATCTGTCTCTCTGTCTCTCTCTCAAATTGTAAGATTTATCAGCCAATTGATTACTTTAGAATTACAATCAACAAGGAATTGTTATTGAATGAAAAAAAATATTCTCTGCCATATCTTATTTACTGGGTCTCAGATCTCTGCCGTTTATTTTGCCTTTGTAATAGTAACCTCAGGCGCGCGCGTGTGTATGTATGTATGTGTGTGTGTATATGTGTGTCTGTGCGCGCGTGCGCTTATGTTTGCTTTTTTTTTTGGGGGGGGGGGGTTACATGCATGATTACGCAATGCCACATAATCAAGATGTCAGAAAAAGGTTTTAGACGTGTGTATGGTGGGGTGGGCTTGTCATCGTTGGAGGTTTGGTTGGTGTAGAGGTTGAGCTCGCCCCTGCCAGTCTGACTGCGTGAATTCCAATCGACTGGCTGGTGAAACTTTGTATCATTGATTTTATGTAGGGAAAGGATTTGTAAATGCATTTTACACTTGATAGGATAATCGTGAGCTTGGTTTTACACCTTTGTCTTTTTAATTAAACCTGGGGGTATTTTGTCTTTTTAATTAAACCTGGGGGTATTTTGTCTTTTTAATTAAACCTGGGGGTATTTTCAGTGCTGTGATAGCCCTGATATGGCTCTAGAGGTCAGCTGGGCCACAAGCAACATGAACTTGCGAGTGGCCCCTAATCTCCCAGCTGTGAGTGGGTTCCTGACCCTGTTCCTGGTTGTGGAATATAAAGTAACGAGGGATAGGAGTGGGACACGGCCTCAAACAGCTGATCCTAGAGTTGTGAGGTCTCTCCCACCTTACTCCCCAACACCCTGGCTTCGGGTTATACGGAAACTTTAGAATACTTAAAGAGTTATGAGAATCTGAGAATGATTTTTAAACCTACGAGGAGAAGTTAGTGTGTGTCATGTTCTGTTTATTTTGTTTGTTTTGTTTTTTTAAGTGGTGGTGTTGTGCTTCCTGGTAGGCCAATGTAATGAAATAGTTAATAATGATAATATGTTGAGGTATGACTATAATTTCGTCCGTTCCCCCCCCCTCCCCCCCGCCTTATAAATAAAATGGGAATATCATTTTCTTCGATTTTGATAGCAAGATTAATCTGTCTCCCTCCCTCCCTCTCTCTCTCTCTCCTCTCCCCTCTCTCTCCCTTTCTTTTTCTCTCTCTCTCTCCTTTCTCTCTCTCTCTCTCTCCCCTTTCTCTCTATCCCCCTCTCTATCTCTCCCTCCCTCCCTCTCTCTCTTTACCTGTTTCTCTTTATCCATACCATCTACCTTTCTGTTTATTAAGCAAATTATGTTTGTAGAGTAACAACGGTGAATTCGAAAGTGAAAAATAGCTTTTGTTTTAGTCAGTGACTTGTACCGTTGAAAAACAAAGCATCATTGTCTGTCTGTCTATCAATCTGTCTGTCTGTCTGTCTCTGTCTCTCTCTCTTTCTCTCTCTCTCTCTCTGCCTGTTTACCTCTCTCTCACCTCCCTCTTCCACTTCTCCCATCTGTGTCATCTCTGGTGAACATGTGGAAAGCAAACTACATTTTGCCATCGTTGCCTTGTTACCACCATTAGCTGTCGTATTGATCTTGATTTAGTCAATCCCTTCACGTAACTCTCTCTCTCTCTGTGTTTCTGTCTGTCTGTCTCTCTATCTATCTCTCCTCTCTCCTCTCTCTCCCTCTCTCTCTCCCCGTCTCTCTCCTCTCTCTTTCTCTCTCCTCCTCCTTTTTGTCGTGCGCGGGCGCGCGCACGCACGCACACACACACACACACACACACACACACACACACACACACACACACACACACACACACACATACACACACACACACTAACACACACACACACCACACACACACACACACACACACACACACACACACACGGGCGCACGCGTGCGTAAACACGTACAGATATACAACGCATACGTACACAAGAACTTGCGTTTTACCTGTTTACCCTTGTAAATAGCAAATACACTTTTGTCATCCCCATCCTCTCTCTATCTCTCCCTCCCTCCCTCCCTCCCTCCTCCTCTCTCTGTCTCTGTCTCACTCTCTGTCTGTCTGTCTGTCTCAAGAAATGAGCTCGGTAAAGTATAAACAGAGTGTACTGTTTGACCTCGCTAAACGTTTGGATTCCGGTAGTTGATGGATTTTACATACCAGTCGATAACTCTTGATTTCCCTCCCTCCATGTCTGTCACCCTGCCTTCCTTCTCCCCTCCCTCTTTCTCTTCTTTGTTTCCATCTTCTATCTCTCTCTCTCTCTGTCTTTGTCTCTCTTCCCTTGTTTCCATCTTCTATCTCTGTCTTTGTCTCTTCCCTTGTTTCCATCTTCTATCTCTCTCTTTGTCTTTGTCTCTCTTCCCTTGTTTCCATCTTCTATCTCTGTCTTTGTCTCTTCCCTTGTTTCCATCTTCTATCTCTCTCTCTGTCTTTGTCTCTCTTCCCTTGTTTCCATCTTCTATCTCTCTCTTTTGTCTCTTCCCTTGTTTCCATCTTCTATCTCTCTCTTTGTCTCTCTTCCCTTGTTTCCATCTCCTATCTCTCTCTCTGTCTTTGTCTCTCTTCCCTTGTTTCCATCTTCTATCTTTCTCTCTGTCTTTGTCTCTCTTCCCTTGTTTCCATCTTCTATCTCTCTCTTTGTCTCTTCCCTTGTTTCCATCTTCTATCTCTCTCTCTTTGTCTCTCTTCCCTTGTTTCCATCTTCTATCTCTCTCTTTGTCTTTGTCTCTCTTCCCTTGTTTCCATCTTCTATCTCTCTCTTTGTCTCTCTTCCCTTGTTTCCATCTTCTATCTCTCTCTCTGTCTTTGTCTCTCTTCCCTTGTTTCCATCTTCTATCTCTCTCTCTGTCTTTGTTCTCTCTTCCCTTGTTTCCATCTTCTATCTCTCTCTTTGTCTCTCTTCCCTTGTTTCCATCTTCTATCTCTCTCTCTGTCTTTGTCTCTCTTCCCTTGTTTCCATCTTCTATCTCTCTCTTTGTCTTTGTCTCTCTTCCCTTGTTTCCATCTTCTATCTCTCTCTCTGTCTTTGTCTCTCTTCCCTTGTTTCCATCTTCTATCTCTCTCTCTGTCTTTGTCTCTCTTCCCTTGTTTCCATCTTCTATCTCTCTCTTTGTCTTTGTCTCTCTTCCCTTGTTTCCATCTTCTATCTCTCTCTTTGTCTTTGTCTCTCTTCCCTGTTTTCCATCTTCTATCTCTCTCTCTGTCTTTGTCTCTCTTCCCTTGTTTCCATCTTCTATCTCTCTCTCTGTCTTTGTCTCTCTTCCCTTGTTTCCATCTTCTATCTCTCTCTTTGTCTTTGTCTCTCTTCCCTTGTTTCCATCTTCTATCTCTCTCTGTCTTTGTCTCTCTTCCCTTGTTTCCATCTTCTATCTCTCTCTTCCCTTGTTTCCATCTTCTATCTCTCTGTCTTTGTCTCTCTTCCCTTGTTTCCATCTTCTATCTCTCTCTCTGTCTTTGTCTCTCTTCCCTTGTTTCCATCTTCTATCTCTCTCTCTGTCTTTGTCTCTCTTCCCTTGTTTCCATCTTCTATCTCTGTCTTTGTCTCTCTTCCCTTGTTTCCATCTTCTATCTCTCTCTCTTTGTCTCCCCTTGTTTCCATTTCCTATCTCTCTCTCTTTGTCTCTCTTCCCTTGTTTCCATCTTCTATCTCTCTGTCTTTGTCTCTCTTCCCTTGTTTCCATCTTCTATCTCTCTCTCTTTGTCTCTTCCCTTGTTTCCATTTCCTATCTCTCTCTCTTTGTCTCTCTTCCCTTGTTTCCATCTCCCCCCCCCCACTCTCTCTCTCTTTTCTCTCTCTCTCTGGTAGTGTGTGTGTGTGTGTGTAGTGTGTGTGTGTGTTTATGTGTGTGTGTGTGACTTTTCTGTCGTCTGCTTGTATGTAGCATACGTAATTCTGCGATGGCAGATGAATGTGGTGAGAATCTGATGGAGAAGTGACTGACCAATGTGTGTGTCGTACCGATAACCATATCGACTTTTCAAGCCTTTACAAGCAGGAATCAATGCTGGACTACATTTTCTTTCCTGTCGGTTTCGTGTGTAACGCGTAGATTTACAGTGATTGTAGCAATGTAAAAGAACAGTTATTTCCACAATAGTCGTAGGTTGTTAATCGGAGTTTATAGCGAGATCGTCTGCCCACACCTCTTCCTCTCAGGTTCTCTCTCTCTCACCTTCTCTCTCGCTCTCTCTCTCTCTCTCTTCCACTCTGTCTGTCTCTCTCTCGCTCGCTCGCTCTCTCCCTCTCTCTCACCCTCTCTCTCTCTGTCTCTCTCTTTCTGTCTCTGTTTCTCTCTATCTCTGTCTCTCTCTGTCTGTCTCTGTCTCTCTCTCTTTCTCTCTCTCTCTCTGTACTTACTTATTCGTTCGTTCTTTGATTTTAACGTCTTTTCACTATAAGTGATATTAGACGGTATTTACTTATGTGCATTCGTGGGTGTGCGTATTCCTGGATGTGAAGAAGCTCGATAGAATTTTTTTTTTCCTATCAGATTGAAACCAGCGTGGATTGTTAACGTTTTCGGAGCCGTGAAATGCAAGATCCTAGATCAAGTCTGCAAATTCATCTGCCAACACTTGGCTCGTTTCGTCTCTAGTGGGAAGCCGTCTTGTTACCTTACATCTTTGCCTGGAAGGAAATGTGTGCAGGAAATTGCCTGCTTGACAGATTGCAGAGAGAGAAACAGTGGAAAGTGCCAGCGTTGACATTTTAGATTGACTTATCATGCATGTATTGATGGGGCGGGCTCAGTCAGTCGTCATGAATGTTACCGCTACGGCTTGGCAGCGTTTGCCTTTCCATCAAGGAACGGTTTTGCCATCATTCGGGAATGGTGGTACTGGAGATCTCACCTCGTGTCCTTCACCGGTGTACCTTGCCAGTGAACAGCGCTTGCACTTTGTGACACCATGGTAATGGTGCTGTCAATGCCCGATCAGTATGCATGAAGCTCCGGAGGAGTGTTTCGTCACTTTGCAGACCTGGTTTTAACCCTGTTCACTCCATCGTCTTATCCACCGGCTTCCACCGGCTTCCTGCAGGATGGGGTGAGGGCATGAAAGGGTTAAGGTGTGTGTGTGTGTGTTGTCTCAGCTGGACGATGGAGGCTTCAGTGTGTTTGCCATGTCAACATCGGTGGGCGTGTGAGTATGGGGCGTGTGGTGTCAGGCACCGAGTGTCGGCTGCAACTGGCTGATAGTGAGTAGGGGGATGGGTCTGTGGAAACACAACTCTTTCTGCTTCTGTTTGTTCTTGGGACACTTCCCTTCTGTTTGCTTCTGTCTGTCTGTCTGTCTCTTTTTCTCTCTCTGTCTGTCTGTATTTCTGCCTGTCTGTCTCTCTGTCTCTTTTTCTCTCTCTGTATTTCTGTCTCTCTGTCTCTTTCTTTGTCTGTCATTCTCTCACTTTCTCTCTTTCTCTCCATCTCTCTCTGTCTCTGCCTCTGTGGCTCTCTGTCTCTGCCTCTCTATCTCTTTTGCTTATCTGTCTTTCTCTTCTTTTCTTTGTCTTTTCTGTCTGTCTGTCTGTCTGTCTCTCTCTCTCTCTCCCTCGCTCTGTCTATCTCTCTATTTATCTATCAGTCTGTATCGCTGTCTTTGTCTGTCTGTCTCTCTCTCTCTCTCTCTCTCTTTGTCTCTCTCTCTCTCTCACTCTCGTTCTCGCTCTATCTGTCTGTCTCTCTGTCTTTGTCTGTCTGTCTCTGTCTGTCTCTCTCTGTCCCTGTCTCTCTCTCTATCTACCTACCTATCTATCTATCTATCTATCTATCTATCTATCTATCTATCTATCTATCTATCTGCCTCTGCCTACCCTTTATCCAATTTCTTAGTCTATCCTTATTACTCTCACTCTCTTTCATTCACTGATTTGTTCTTGCACATTCTTTGTCTTTGCCTGGTCAGTTGTCTGGTTGCAAAATTTGCAAGATTTTTCTGCTGGCGTTTTGTAGTTCAGGGGGAACTTACCAATATCCACGCTGTATGGTACCGTGAACTATGGACATTTTAGTGCAGTGTAGTTCAGGTGAACTTACCAATATCCACGCTGTATGGTACCGTGAACTATGGACATTTTAGGTACAGTGTAGTTCAAAATCAGCGACAGTCGTAAGATGTATCAGCTAGCCAACACCAAGACAGACTGCGGGGAGAGGTGATCAGGTTATACCTGATGTTTTGTGTGGAACGAGAGCCTCTGACAGAAATGGCTTCCTTCATAGATTGCAGCTGTAGAGACAGTAGTACATGGCAACGTTGACATTTCAGAGTGATGATTGTGTGTGTGTTGACATGTCCGTAGTCATGGTTTGTTACTACTACGACTGGCGCACTCCTTGTATACTAGACACATAAGATTAATATTATAGTCTTACGATGACACGTAATATCAATATTGTAGATACAGATTAGTATTATTTATACACAGACATTACTAGAATAGACGGGCAGGTTGGTAATATAAAGGCAGATATGATAGATTAATATTAGTAGTATACAGAGACAGATGTCAGTTTATACATATAAATATATTATCATCATATTATTATGTATACATATAAATCTGTTATATGTATACATATAAATCTGTTATTATGTATACATATAAAACAAGTATTGTTCACATACGAACAACCTATAACATACAAAGCATATATGACAGTATTCTAATCAGTGAAGGTTTTATTATGTACATTCAAATTTAAGAACATGTCATGAAGAAAGTCCGTTTTCTACGGGGAGAACATTGACATATAGTTGTTAAACTGAGCACTGTTCCACTGACCCATTAGTATTATATCTCTGTGACTAGAGACCAGAGTTTCTGTAGTGACGAGTGTGATGAGGACAGTAGCCAGGTCCTGCCCCTTCATGCAGTGCCATGTCCATCAGCCGTGTGTGTGCTCTGTGACATGATGCTCATTCTACTCGCCACTGACGGATCAGTATTCATCAGCTTTTGAAGGATTATTTGGTCGGACCTGTGGATGAGGGTTTGAAAGGAATGTAGTCTGTTGTCAGATGGGTCTTGGAGTCTCCGATGTGTGTTTTCCTTGTCAACATCGACGGGGTGTCTTGAGTATTGGGCGTGTGGTGTCAGGCTTTGAGTGTCTGCAACTGGCTGCTTGATAGTGGAGATGGTTCCGTGGTAACACAATTCTTCTGATCTTCTGTTTGTGAATGTAAAAACTCCCTTCTCATTGCTTCTCTTTCTGTGTCTCTCTTTTTTCTTCTTCTTTCTCTTCTGTCCATTCTCTCTCTCTCTCTCTCTCCCCTCTCCCCCCTCTCTCTCCCCTTTCTCTTCCTCCTCTCTCTTCCTCTCCTTCTCTCTCTCTCCTCTCTCTCTCTCTCTCAGCGTCTCTGTCTGTCTGTCCCTGTCTCTGTCTGTCTGTCTGTCTGTCTGTCTCTCTCTGTCTTTGTCTCTGTCTTTCTCTTCCACAATGATACTTTGAGTTTCCCACAAGAATAAAGTTAATTCAACTTCTCTTAACAAAAAATGAATACGTGATGAGAAATGTAACATTATTTTTGTACAAATTCTCAAAAAAGATATTTCATAGGTATCCATATATTTGAGCATTTACGTGTTTGTATCTTAGTTATACGTTGTTGTATGTAAATGTGTGATTGTTCTGATGAGTACTGTCTATTAGTTATACGTTGTTGTATGTAAATGTGTGATTGTTCTGATGAGTTCTGTCTATTAGTTATACGTTGTTGTATGTAAATGTGTGATTGTTCTGATGAGTTCTGTCTATTAGTTATACGTTGTTGTATGTAAATGTGTGATTGTTCTGATGAGTTCTGTCTATTAGTTATCGTTTGTATGTAAATGTGTGATTGTTCTGATGAGTACCGTCTATTAGTTATACGTTGTTGTATGTAAATGTGTGATTGTTCTGATGAGTACTGTCTATTAGTTATACGTTGTTGTATGTAAATGTGTGATTGTTCTGATGAGTTCTGTCTATTAGTTATACGTTGTTGTATGTAAATGTGTGATTGTTCTGATGAGTTACTGTCTATTATTATACGTTGTTGTATGTAATGTGTGATTGTTCTGATATACTGTCCTATTAGTTATACGTTGTTGTATGTAAATGTTGATTGTTCTGATGAGTTCTGTCTATTAGTTATACGTTGTTGTATGTAAATGTGTGATTGTTCTGATGAGTTCTGTCTACCAAAGTTTGTCAAACTTCCGTTGAATTTTGTTTTTATTTCACTCCCCTTCATGAGGGCAATTGGTCTAAATGATTAAATCATTCAGTCGAACTCTCTCTCTCTCTCTCTCTCTCTCCCCATCTCTCCTTCTCTCCTCTCTCTCTCTCTCTCTCTCGTCTCTCTCTCTCTCTCTCCTCCTCTCCTCTCTCTCTCTTCTCTCTCCCTCTTCTCTCTCCCATTCTCCCGTTTTGCTCTCTCTCTCTGTCTTTCTCTGTTCTCTCTCTCTCTCTCTCATCTCTCTCTCTTTTCTCCCCCCCATTTCTCCGTTTTCTCTCTCCTCTCTCCTTCTATTCTCTTCTTTTGCTCTCTCTCTCTCTCCTCCTCTCTCTATTTTCCCATTTGCTCTTTCTCCTCTCTCTCTCTCTCTCTCTTCTCTCTCTATTCTTCCGTTTGTGTCTCTCTCTTCTTGTCCTTCTTATTGTCCATTTTGCTCTCCGTTTGCTGTCTAATGGTTTGTCTCATCTTTCTCTGTGACCACTCGTCTGTACTGTTACAACATCTTCTCATGAAACGTCTGTCTGTCTTTGGTAAACTTTTCTGTCCGTTGGTATGAATTCGTTTATTCCTCGTCGTTCTGCTGTCACCCCTTCTTATGTTTGACCGCTGCTTTGAAAACTATCTGTGTTTGTGGAAGAACCCTTTTTCTTGTTGAGAATCGTTCTTTCGTCTCTGTTCAAATCCGTCTTTTGTTGGTTTTGAAAATCTTTGTTTCCGTGAAGAATCCTTTGTGTTCATGTGAAAATGTCTTTGTTCCTGTGAAAAATGCTTTTGTTTTGTGAAAATGTCTTTGTTCCTGTGAAAATACTTTTGTTCATGTAAAATGCTTTGTTCCTGTGAAAATGCTTTTGTTCCTGTGAAAATGTGTTTGTTCCTGTGAAAATGTCTTTGTTCCTGTGAAAATGTCTGTTCATGTGAAAATGTCTTTGTTCATGTGAAAATGTCTTTTTTCATGTGAAAATGCTTTTGTTCCTGTGAAAATGTCTTTGTTCATGTGAAAATGTCTTTGTTCATATGAAAGTCTTTGTTCGTGTGAAAATGTCTTTGTTCATGTGAAAATGTCTTTGTTCATGTGAGAAGTCACTCTTTTCTCTTTTGCGTTTGTGAACAACTCTGATCTTGTGAATACCTTTTTACAGTAGCGCGCGTGCATGATGTGCTTACACACTCACACACACACACAACACACACACACCCACACACACACACACACACACACACACACACACACACACACACACACACACACACACACACACACACACACACACGTATATATATATATATATTTCTCTCTCGCTGTCTCTCTCTTTCTCTCTCTCTCTTCCCCCCCCCCCCTACACCACACACACACACACACACACACACACACACACACACACACACACACACACACACACACGTATATATATTTCTCTCTCGCTGTCTCTCTCTCTCTCTGTGTCTCTCCCCCCCCCCCCCCGCTTCCCTACCTTTCATCTTATCTTGTTTCCTCCTTCTCTCCCCTTTCCCCCCTCTCTCGTTTTCTGCGAGCAATTTATCGGTTTCTCATATCCTTTGAAGTTGAAAATCGTGTGTGTAGAGTAGCAGCGGCAAACTTTAAGAGTGTTTTCCCCCCACATCATTTTACGTCGTCTGCCCACACCTTTTCCTCTCAGGTTCTCTCTCTCTCTCTCTCTCTCTCTCTCTCTCTCTCTCTCTCTCTCTCTCTCTCTCTCCTCTCCCTCCCTTCCCTCTCTCTTTCTCTCTGTCTGTCTGTCTTCTCTCTCTCTGTCTCTGTATCTCTCTCTCTCTCTCTCTCTTTGTCTTCTCTCTCTCTTTCTCTCTGTCTCTGTATCTCTCTATCTCTCTCTCTTTGTCTTCTCTCTCTCTCTTTGTTTTCTCTCTCTCTCTTTGTTTTCTCTCTCTTTTTCTCTGTCTCTGTATCTCCTCTCTCTCTCTATATCTCTCTATCTGTATCTCTGTAAATCTCTCTCTCTCTCTTTCTCTTTCTCCCCGTATGCATGCGTGCGAATGAGCGCGCGCACAGGCGCATGCTTTCCTAGCGCCATGCGTTGATGTCTGTATCGTGTTTGAATGGACGTGGAATGATGTATTGATTGATTCTGAGGTATTGGATTAAAGGGGGGTTGCGTATCACAGGTGTTGATGACAGTTGATATTGATGCGTCGTGTGTGTTGATGTTGATGTTGATCTATGGCAAGTGTTAACGGTCGGTGATGCTTGTGTTCGACTTGTTGTGACCTACGGCAGATGTTGATCTTGTTGATATGTGACAGGTGATGTGTGACAATTGATGGTTGATACTGACGTGTGACAAATGTGTGTTACGGAGCTACATGTAATGCCCTTGTGTGTCACACCGTGTGGATGTATTTCGTGTGTCACCAATGTTTGCCTCTTAATATTTGTGAATGTCATGTGATATTAATATATGACACGTGATATTAGTGTCTGACACGTGATGTCAATGTGTGACACGTGATATTAATGTATGACACGTGATGCCAATGTGTGACACGTGATATTAGTGTCAGACACGTGATGCCAATGTGTGACACGTGATATTAGTGTCTGACACGTGATGCCAATGTGTGACACGTGATATTAGTGTCAGACACGTGATGCCAATGTGTGACACGTGATATTAGTGTCAGACACGTGATGCCAATGTGTGACACGTGATATTAGTGTCTGACACGTGATGCCAATGTGTGACACGTGATATTAGTGTCAGACACGTGATGCCAATGTGTGACACGTGATATTAGTGTCTGACACGTGATGCCAATGTGTGACACGTGATATTAGTGTCTGACACGTGATGCCAATGTGTGACACGTGATATTAGTGTCTGACACGTGATGCCGATGTGTGTCACGTGATATTAGTGTCTGATACGTGATGCCAATGTGTGACACGTGATGCCAATTGTGACACGTGAGATGTGTATTTTACATGTATTTCTGTATGAGACGTATATGTTTAGCTGGCGTGCATGCGTGTGCTAATGCACACAACACATACAAACACACACACACACACAACACACACGCACACACACACACACACACACAACACAACACAACACAACACAACACAACACAACACAACACACACACGCGCACACACACACATAAAACACAACACACACAACACAACACAACACAACAAACACAACACAACACAACACAACACAACACACACACACAACACACGTACGTATATATACATATACAATCACAGAAGCCTGTATTTTGCTTCTAATATATGACACATCTTGCCATGGCTAGACCAGCAGTGTGTCGATATGTGACATGTTCTCAATATGACAGGTATTGTTGACAAACTACTAGACATTGACGGTGTTTGAACACACTGTTGTACTTGTTTGTGACTTGAAATAATACTTAAAACTAGCAAAACGTTGTCCACTAGTGTACTAGCCAAATGTGTCTGTGTGTGTTCTAACAGGTAAAAGAGGAATGCAGCACACTTCGGGTGACCCTTGCCGCTGCCCAGACTGACCGGGAGAGCGCCAAGGAACAGGTGTCCACCCTTCAGACACGGGTCAACAGTCTTGAGAACCTCGTCAGGGTGAGTCAACTTTCACATTTATTTTGTCAAAATGTTGTTTTTTTTTAAACTGTGAATAATAATGTATACACAAATACAGAAAACATTGATTTAAGCAACATGAACAGATTTTACAACCGCTGTAAATTACTACAGCAAACCACATGCGTAAACTGAAATTAGATTGAAAGACTATTTTCACTACAAACATGCGGATGGGGAATTTATAGTCGATGAAACCACTGACAGTAATAAATTGCTACGAACTTGCGGATAAACACATTCTAAAAATCGATCAAACAGCGTCTATCGATCTCGAGAAATCGTGTATTGACGCTGGAAATGGGTTTAAGGTACAGGTGATTTTGCACTCCAGTGAGCAAGCCTGGGAAGGGGTATACGGAAGACCAGCTGTTGCCCACAAAACAGGCCTGCCCCCTTCTATATCACTGATAAAGTCCAAGGGAAGGCAGGAACCAGCACTCCATGGCACCAGCCATATCGCTAAAGTTACAGGAACGTGGCTGAGAACAGCAGCGAACCGCCTTAGGTGCTCCAGCTCCAGATGTCAAGTTTGCTTCTAGCCTTTTCTTCCCTTGAAGATCACGGCAAAGCAGCATGGTGGTGTTGGTGGCCGTGGACTTTAGCAGAGTTCATGCTCCCTTTGAAAAGTCTTGTTTTAGTTTTGTCAGGATCCCAGTGACCTTGTCACCTAGCACGGCAGGTGAGGACGCCGGTTTTGTCGCCGCTGGCCTGACCATGAACAAGTTGTATCAGATTTCATGGTTACCGTCAGCGGACCAGTGGTCTGACGTAAGAAGAGTGTGCTGGACCGAAACATTAAGATGATGAATCTACTTCAGACCTGTGAATGAATAAATCACCAGTGTCACTAGAGTTGCCGGAATGAGGCTGAGAACAGCAGCGAACCGCCTTTGGGCTCCAGCTCCGGATTTCTGTCAGATTTGCTCCTTAGGCTTTTTCCCCCATGAAGATTACAGCGAGGCAGCATGCAGGCGTTTTTTCGTGGTCGTTATCTGTGTCTGGGTTTACCCTCCCTGTGGAAGGTCTTGTTGTCGTCCTGTCCTCCAAAACATGAACATGATAAATCTACCTCTGACGTGCGGATAAACAAATAATAGTCCATGAAAAGAAGTAAGAAATCTACAGATCAAAAAATACGTACAGGGGAAAATTGTTCCTGGTCTCCACCACAGAGTCCAGGTTAGTGTAGTGCTCCTGAAAGCCGAGGTTACGCACGTTGGAGCGTGGTTGTCATAGGATTGGCGACACCAGCAGGAAATGGGCACCTGTCCCTTTTTAGGGACGGGAAGAGTAAAACAAGCGAGGTAGAAGAGATGGCCACCTTCCTCAGAATGCTGCCTCAAACTGGTGTAACATCCAGGTTGGTTAGGACTTTGGACGTCCAGTTGAAAGGGTCGAATTCGATCCTGTGTGGTAGCGCCGGCTGGATGAATAGTGTTCTGATCTTAACTTGTCAACGTATGTGTAGGTCTACGAGTATCTGAATTCTCAGCGTGTACGTGCGTGCAAAAGACCAACTACGCTCGTTAAAGATCCTGTAAGCCGTGTCGGTGGCCTACGGCTTATGGAAATAGGAAACAGTTCCTCCCCTCTGTTCTTGGCAACTGCGGGAAGGTGATAGTGTTATGCATGAACTCATATTAAATAAAGAAGTACCATGCTGCACACAGTGTAATGAGCCACACGGCATCAAACACCTTATTGACTGGTCTGGGTGGAGTTAGCCACTGGCGGAATGCTGGAACTTACACGATGTGAGACATAAGCACTATACATCTGATTCCTTAAAGAACTTCTGAAGAGATGTTTTCCCAAACGTAATTTTCAAGTTTAGAAGAGATCAATAGATTTTGTCTTGTATGATTTCAAGTATGGGAAAGATTTTTAAGTGCGTTTTAGACTTGAAAGGCTAATCATGTGCTTTGTTTTTAACTGTTGTTGTTGTTGGGGTTTTTTGGTTTTGCTTGTTTTTGTGTGTGTGTGTGTGTGTGTGTGTGTGTGTGTATGTGTGTTTCCGTCTTGGAATTGTTTTTAACGTGGTATTAGTCCTGAGATGGTTTTAGCGGTCGGCTGGGCTATAAGCAACACGATTATCGATCGGCAGTTTTCTACAAGAAATGTGAGCTGCTTTCTCTTGGGACAGCATGTCGGCATAGGACACCACCACCACTACCACCACCAGCCATGTTCTCTGTCCCTCTGACATAAATTTGTCATTTAGCTGTTTGTCTTTATTGTTTCACAGAAACCCCAAACATGAAAGACAATAAGAACGCGCGTTTAACTGACGGAACAAGACAGCAGCAAAGTTTCCAGTCGTTAAACGTACAAAGAACCAAGCTGTACAAGGACAGGGCAGCAAATTAATGTACCGCCCCGAATCAGTTGCGTTGGGGATATCGTTTCAGTTGAAAGGTGTTAATCGGTTTCACTGGATTGCTCCCAGGCAGTGGTCCTGCTGACGTGTGTAGTTTGCATGTCGTTTCAGTGTCGTCTGAATTCCTGGCGTAATTGAACACCATTGTAGCTGTGGGCGCATTATTGATTGGCTGTGGGTCGTGTCGCCCTCCATGCTCCAAATCTGACGTACTAAACGGGGCACTAAAAGAAAAGTCAAGTATCGGAGACATTGGTGTGTACACGCTACTGCTGGCCCAGCGTTCAGGCGACCGCCTGGGAAACGAGAGGTCGTGGATTTGATTCCCGGTCGGATTGGGCTTCACCCACTCCACCACCTCCACCACCACCCTCCACTAGTCTTTGGTGAACTGGGTGCCGGTCTTTCAGACGTGACACTAAACAGAGGTCATGATTGGCATACAGTTATTGCACAGTGTTAAAAACAATAACCAAAAACGAAACAAAACAAAAACCTATGGCAATAAAGAAATGAACTCTGCCAAACCATGGTAAAAAGTCATATGAGTGATGTTAATGTAAAAGACGTCACACCTGTGCAACAATAACGATCAAAAAGATATGCTTAATGTACGTATGATTGTGTTGATGTATCGGGAAAACAAAAGAAAACTTGCATGGCCAGGGGAAAATATAATGAAAAACAGGTTGGTCATGTTGTCTATCAAATGAAAGTAGAGAAAAAGATTTCTCCAGACCAGTCGCCGTGGTGTAGTGGTTAGCGCAACGGACTACCGACTGGAAGGTTGTGGATTCCAATCCCCATCCGTGCTTTCAAAAATCATTGTGGGATTTTTCGGCTCTAACCGGCTCCTACCCAGAGTTGGGCGTGCTCATTGGGAAGACTGGGACCACACAGTCGAGTCTCATCCACTTCACGGATGCGTCATTGAGGGTGTTGCTTAAATCTTCTGACCAACACCGCAGGTGTCTGTATCTCTCGGCCTGGTTGGCGCCAGGATATATTATGATAGTAAGCGTAGAGTACAACCCTGTCACGCAGTTTCAATCCTAGGTGAAACTCCATAGCATTATGATTATCGTCCCCATCGACATCATCATCATCGCATTGTAAAAATTGTTCCAGCTTCTGTGGCCATTAAGGTGGCGTAGAAAATGGGACGGGGAATAGGGTGAGCACAAATAAAACCTCCCTGGGTGCACTGATCCTTTAAAAAAATATTTCTCGAGACACAGACAAATACCGTGACAGTGGGACCCAAGAAAAACGATGTAGGTGGATATGTTGTAACACACAACACACACACACACACACACACACACACACACACACACACACACACACACACACAACACACACACACACACACACACACACACACACACACACACACACACACACACACACACAGAGGACGCCTTGAGGCAAGCAACAGCCTGCAGTGTACCAGGGCAGGCCTTCATCTGAAACGTTTTGCATGCACGAAAACCCAGCGAGAAGTCTTGCCATGAAGAAAGCGAGTAGCATATATGCACAGGTCACTTTAAAGTGAAAGACAAGAGAGAGTAGGTCATTGCGCATACCTGGTGTCGTGTTACGATGCTTTGTAGTTTGTATCTACTCTCTGTGTTGCATCCAACTCGGTTGAAATGATATGACTTCCAGGGGTGTTATGTATGGAGCTCGCCTAATTTAGACGCCGTCTAAAGCCAAGTTGCTGACTCGAAGTCATTAACTTAGTCGACCTCCCCCGTTGGGTTGCCGGGGTCTCTTTCAGTATAAATAGTATCCCCACCTTCTGGAAATCCTGTGCTAGAAATTTCCTCTTTTCTGTCACTCTCTTTGTTTCTGC
This sequence comes from Monoplex corrugatus, assembly GCA_030674185.1. Lineage (NCBI taxonomy): Eukaryota > Metazoa > Mollusca > Gastropoda > Littorinimorpha > Ranellidae > Monoplex > Monoplex corrugatus. The sequence goes on from JAPXFY010000022.1 coordinate 63,525,350, forward strand.
CTTGTTGCCTTGCTTTCTGTCGTTTCTACTTATTTTCTGCCTTAATGGTCCATTCACCAGTATTTTTTCGATAAAGTTTACGTACTTTTCTTCGGATTGATAATTGGGTACATGTATTAAGTGCATTTTTGGCTCTAAGGAGGTGAGATATGCGGAAGCAATTTTAGGTAATTTATGCCTGTTTTTATGTTTTGGTGTCCTTATGTATGCTTATATTTGTATTCAGGTGTGTTTTTTAAATCTCCCCTGTGCGATAAATCGGACGGAATGATCCTACGCCGGGGCATGTCCTAAGATTATGTGCGCGAATGCATTGATATGTGTACTTAATTTTCTTTTCTTTTTTTTTCCTGTTGAAGTTTTGTGTGTTTTGAAGCGGTTATAGCCCTGATATGGCTCTGCGCAGTCGGCTGGGCTTTAAACAATAAAAGAAAGAAAAAAAGAAAAAAAAAGAAACTTAGTCGACAGGCAAATTGGTATGTATAGAACGTTACTTCGCTGTCAACTAGAAAGTCAGCATGTAGACCTAACGTCGTCATCTGCAACGTCACAAGAACAGCTAAGAGCAGGTCAAACGCTAGCTGTGGTTTTGTGTCATCACACGTGACAAACTCTCAGACAGGGTTGTCTAGGTAGACTGAGATACATGGAGAGCTCACCACTCATGCTACAAGACCTGGGTAGGACCTCAGGACCTGATCAGCTCATGGATTTATGTGCAGGCTTCAGACTTGTGCTTTGGTCATTCTCGATCTTCTCCATCACATGGCACCTGTGACGTTAGTGCATATTGAATTCATTCCGAGCACGGAGACGTCATCGTGAGCAGTGGAAACTGAAATTGAATTGAAGCTACATGACCACTATCCTGGCTTCAGTCGGAAGAACGACACGTTGTAGAGTGTGTGCAACACGTCTCTCTTGAAAGTATTTTCGGCCACTCCTTAGACTGCAGTCAAAATAAATCCAGTCTCTCAGCATATTTTCACTTCTTTTGACTTCTTTGTCAGCTTTGTCTGGCTCCTGTGACAGACGATGGTTGTCGTTTTGGACTCAAAACTGAATAAAAGAACTTGACGTGGACATCAATTGTCACTGGGTATATCGGTTAATACAGGACACAGACAAAATACAGACAGAGTACACACAGACACGATACACAACACCACGACATCACAGACACAGACACATACACACACACATACACACACACACACACACACACCACGCGCACACACACACACACACATATACACAGACAGACAGACACACACACACACACAGACTCACATAGACACAGACAACACACACACACACACACACACACACACACACACACACACACACACACACACACACACACACACACACACACACCACACAGGCAGACCAACTTTTTATCGTAAGACCATCGACCTGTATAAAAGTCCTTGGTATGTCAGAAAAAGGGGGTGTGGGTGGAAGTGAACAGAATTATACAACGAAGTAAACGGCACCAGTACACACAACACTGTATAGTTTTCACATCACGATCATCGTGACCATAATAAACAGCTAATGAGACAGAATTTGCTTCTGGATTTACTGGCACGACTTCACTTACTTTCAGTGTATCAGATATAAACATGCATCGATAGCACTCAGGTCATTGTGTACAGTAAACTCTTCCCTAGGACGTTATTATAAGTCGTCGTTTTGATGTTTGATGGCGACGTCTGGGAACAGTCTGCATGTATTACATGTCTTGGACTCTTAAAGACAGATGAAGTGATACGTAAAATTTTTTTTTTAACATACATGTTCAAAACAAAGTCAGTGCTCTGGAAGACGTTGGTGACAGTGAGGAACAGTGGACAAAGTTGAGAAATTCGATAAATGAAGCTTGTAAAGAAATCCCTAAACCAGATAGAAAAGCAGAAAAGAAATGGATGACAAAAGAAGTTTTAGGCTTGATGGAGGAACGGAGGAAGGCAAAGAGAAACGAGGAGATATACAGGAAGATAAACAAAGAAATCAGGAATCGGTGTTATGAAGCTAAGGAAGCTTGGCTGAAAACAAAACGCAAAGAAATAGAAGACCGACACAAAATGGATCCTCAGAGTATGTACAGACGAATTGAAGAAATTGTCCACAGGAAAGATACATGCACATCAACTGGTTGCTTAAAATCGAAAGATGGTACGTTTATCATGTAAAAAGACAAAATATTAGACAGATGGGGAGAGTACATTAAAGACCATTTCGAAGATGACAGAAACGAAAAACACATTATAAGAAAGAACATTGAAGGACCACCCATAATGAAAGATGAAGTTAGAGCAGCACTGAAAAAGATGAAACCAGGAAAAGCCTCAGGACCAGACAAAATTACCACAGAGATGATTGAAGCCCTGGAGGAATTTGGTATTGAAAAAAATAACAAAGAAGACAGGGGCTATAGAATGCAAACTCCATCGCACAATCAGTTTGATGAGTCATGTAACAAAAGTCCTGTTAAGAATAATCATGATGAGGACAAGGAATAGAATCAAAAGAGAAATAACAGATGAACAGTGTGGATTAATGGAATTATTAATGCCATATACATCCTAAGAACTCTTATCATAGAGAGGTCAATCGAGATGAATAAGGATTTATATTTATGCTTTGTTGATTATACCAAGGCTTTCGATCGGGTAAGACAAGAAGAATTGATCAACCAACTAGAAAGACTCAATACTGATGGAAAAGATGTACGAATAATCAGAAATATGTATTGGGAACAAACAGCTGCAATGAGAATAGAAAACGATGTAAGCTCTTTCCAAAATATCTAAAGAGGAGTCAGACAAGGATGTGTTTTGTCACCAGATCTGTTTTCACTTTACAGCGAAAACATCATGAGAAACCTAGAGGAAGACCCTGGATTAAAGGTTGGATGGAAAAATGATACACAACATTCGATACGCAGATGACACCGTGCTAATTGCAGAAAATGAAAGGGACCTAAAAAACCTTGTGAATATTCTA
>JAPXFY010000022.1:63535858-63553358 GCA_030674185.1 Monoplex corrugatus
TATGCACGTTAACGATCCTATAAGTCATACCAATATCCAGTGACTTATGGAAACATAAAAGTACTCAGCATGCACGTTAACGATCCTATAAGTCATACCAATATCCAGTGACTTATGGAAACATAAAAGCACTCAGTATGCACGTTAACGATCCTATAAGTCATACCAATATCCAGTGACTTATGGAAACATAAAAGTACTCAGTATGCACGTTAACGATCCTATAAGTCATACCAATATCCAGTGACTTATGGAAACATAAAAGTACTCAGTATGCACGTTAACGATCCTATAAGTCATACCAATATCCAGTGACTTATGGAAACATAAAAGTACTCAGTATGCACGTTAACGATCCTATAAGTCATACCAATATCCAGTGACTTATGGAAACATAAAAGTACTCAGTATGCACGTTAACGATCCTATAAGTCATACCAATATCCAGTGACTTATGGAAACATAAAAGTACTCAGCATGCACGTTAACGATCCTATAAGTCATACCAATATCCAGTGACTTATGGAAACATAAAAGCATTCAGTATGCACGTTAACGATCCTATAAGTCATACCAATATCCAGTGACTTATGGAAACATAAAAGTACTCAGCATGCACGTTAACGATCCTATAAGTCATACCAATATCCAGTGACTTATGGAAACATAAAAGTACTCAGTATGCACGTTAACGATCCTATAAGTCATACCAATATCCAGTGACTTATGGAAACATAAAAGTACTCAGCATGCACGTTAACGATCCTATAAGTCATACCAATATCCAGTGACTTATGGAAACATAAAAGTACTCAGTATGCACGTTAACGATCCTATAAGTCATACCAATATCCAGTGACTTATGGAAACATAAAAGTACTCAGCATGCACGTTAACGATCCTATAAGTCATACCAATATCCAGTGACTTATGGAAACATAAAAGCATTCAGTATGCACGTTAACGATCCTATAAGTCATACCAATATCCAGTGACTTATGGAAACATAAAAGTACTCAGTATGCACGTTAACGATCCTATAAGTCATACCAATATCCAGTGACTTATGGAAACATAAAAGTACTCAGTATGCACGTTAACGATCCTATAAGTCATACCAATATCCAGTGACTTATGGAAACATAAAAGTACTCAGCATGCACGTTAACGATCCTATAAGTCATACCAATATCCAGTGACTTATGGAAACATAAAAGCACTCAGTATGCACGTTAACGATCCTATAAGTCATACCAATATCCAGTGACTTATGGAAACATAAAAGTACTCAGTATGCACGTTAACGATCCTATAAGTCATACCAATATCCAGTGACTTATGGAAACATAAAAGTACTCAGTATGCACGTTAACGATCCTATAAGTCATACCAATATCCAGTGACTTATGGAAACATAAAAGTACTCAGCATGCACGTTAACGATCCTATAAGTCATACCAATATCCAGTGACTTATGGAAACATAAAAGCATTCAGTATGCACGTTAACGATCCTATAAGTCATACCAATATCCAGTGACTTATGGAAACATAAAAGTACTCAGCATGCACGTTAACGATCCTATAAGTCATACCAATATCCAGTGACTTATGGAAACATAAAAGTACTCAGTATGCACGTTAACGATCCTATAAGTCATACCAATATCCAGTGACTTATGGAAACATAAAAGTACTCAGCATGCACGTTAACGATCCTATAAGTCATACCAATATCCAGTGACTTATGGAAACATAAAAGTACTCAGCATGCACGTTAACGATCCTATAAGTCATACCAATATCCAGTGACTTATGGAAACATAAAAGTACTCAGTATGCACGTTAACGATCCTATAAGTCATACCAATATCCAGTGACTTATGGAAACATAAAAGTACTCAGTATGCACGTTAACGATCCTATAAGTCATACCAATATCCAGTGACTTATGGAAACATAAAAGTACTCAGTATGCACGTTAACGATCCTATAAGTCATACCAATATCCAGTGACTTATGGAAACATAAAAGTACTCAGTATGCACGTTAACGATCCTATAAGTCATACCAATATCCAGTGACTTATGGAAACATAAAAGTACTCAGTATGCACGTTAACGATCCTATAAGTCATACCAATATCCAGTGACTTATGGAATCATAAAAGTACTCAGTATGCACGTTAACGATCCTATAAGTCATACCAATATCCAGTGACTTATGGAAACATAAAAGTACTCAGTATGCACGTTAACGATCCTATAAGTCATACCAATATCCAGTGACTTATGGAAACATAAAAGTACTCAGTATGCACGTTAACGATCCTATAAGTCATACCAATATCCAGTGACTTATGGAAACATAAAAGTACTCAGTATGCACGTTAACGATCCTATAAGTCATACCAATATCCAGTGACTTATGGAAACATAAAAGCACTCAGTATGCACGTTAACGATCCTATAAGTCATACCAATATCCAGTGACTTATGGAAACATAAAAGCACTCAGTATGCACGTTAACGATCCTATAAGTCATACCAATATCCAGTGACTTATGGAAACATAAAAGTACTCAGTATGCACGTTAACGATCCTATAAGTCATACCAATATCCAGTGACTTATGGAAACATAAAAGTACTCAGCATGCACGTTAACGATCCTATAAGTCATACCAATATCCAGTGACTTATGGAAACATAAAAGTACTCAGTATGCACGTTAACGATCCTATAAGTCATACCAATATCCAGTGACTTATGGAAACATAAAAGTACTCAGTATGCACGTTAACGATCCTATAAGTCATACCAATATCCAGTGACTTATGGAAACATAAAAGTACTCAGCATGCACGTTAACGATCCTATAAGTCATACCAATATCCAGTGACTTATGGAAACATAAAAGTACTCAGTATGCACGTTAACGATCCTATAAGTCATACCAATATCCAGTGACTTATGGAAACATAAAAGTACTCAGTATGCACGTTAACGATCCTATAAGTCATACCAATATCCAGTGACTTATGGAAACATAAAAGTACTCAGTATGCACGTTAACGATCCTATAAGTCATACCAATATCCAGTGACTTATGGAAACATAAAAGTACTCAGTATGCACGTAAACGATCCTATAAGTCATACCAATATCCAGTGACTTATGGAAACATAAAAGTACTCAGTATGCACGTTAACGATCCTATAAGTCATACCAATATCCAGTGACTTATGGAAACATAAAAGTACTCAGCATGCACGCCCATCGAAGGCCGCAACAACACATAGCCTGTCAGTGTGGGCAGAAACAACTTTCCTTAATGCATCCTAGAAAAATCGAAATGCTCAAGAAAATAGAAAGAAAAAAAACCTGATCTCTTAGAATAAGTCAGGTTATTCCTGTGAAGACGTAGGCTATTCCTATATGAGATATTATTGGTTTTGTGAAGGAATAGACTGATCTCTTAAATTAAGTAAGTTTGATTGGCCAGACTGATCTCTTAAATTAAGTTTGATTGGCCAGACTGATCTCTTAAATTAAGTTTGATTGGCCAGACTGATCTCTTAAATTAAGTTTGATTGGCCATTGTAAACAACATACATTGTTATGTAGAGTTTATTGGCCTCATGAATGCATCACAATTCTTGATTATCCATATAAAAACGTAAATTATAGTACATGTATAAAACCACTGGAGTATTATTAGATATCATGGGCCAGGTAAATGCTTTTTTTAAATTTTTTTATTACATATACATAGTTGTGTAAAGAAATGGATTAATCGTTGTTTCCATTTGCCGAAATATGGCGTGATATATGACCACGACGACCAGTGAAGCATCTTTTCAAAAGTTGAACATAACTTGATCTTGGGAATCTTTTCAGGGTTTGACTACATAGCAGTCAGATAATGATTATGGTCAGGGTTACCGTACAAAACAAACAAACAAAACAAAAAAGCTAAATTAACAAAGAGCAACAATAACGGGGAAAAAAAGGATTATCGGCAGAATGTAAATGTGATTGCAAATAATTTATTCAGTAGGCCATATCCACACTAGAACTGAATATTATCAGAGTCATTGTGTGAAACATATTTAGTTTAGTGGACTGTGGGATCAGTGAGAGGGAGTGATGTTGACATTATCACAACCGTCATGTAAAACATGTTTAGTTTAGTGAGTTCATTAAGGAGATGGTGTGTTGTCACAATCATCATGTAAAACATGTTTAGTTTAGTGAGTTCATTAAGATGGTGTGTTGTCACAATCGTCATGTAAAACATGTTTAGTTTAGTGAGTACATTAAGGAGATGGAGTGTTGTCACAATCTCATGTAAAACATGTTTAGTTTAGTGAGTACATTAAGAAGATGGGTGTTGTCACAATTCATGTAAAACAGTTTAGTTTAGTGAGTACATTAAGGAGATGGTGTGTTGTCACAATCATCAAAACATGTTTAGTTTAGTGAGTTACATTAAGGAGATGGGTGTTGTCACAATCATGTAAAACATGTTTAGTTTAGTGAGTCATTAAGGAGGATGTGTTGTCACAACATCATGTAAAACATGTTTAGTTTAGTGAGTACATTAAGAGATGGTGTGTTGTCACAATATCATGTAAAACATGTTTAGTTTAGTGAGTTCATTAAGGAGATGGTGTGTTGTCACAATCATGTAAAACATGTTTAGTTTAGTGAGTACATTAAGGAGATGGATGTGTTGTCACAATCATGTAAAACACGTTTAGTTTAGTGAGTTCATTAAGATGTTGTGTTGTCACATATCATGTAAAACATGTTTAGTTTAGTGAGTTCATTAAGGAGATGGTGTGTTGTCACAATCATCATGTAAAACATGTTTAGTTTAGTGAGTTCATTAAGGAGAGGTGTGTTGTCACAATCAATGTAAAAATGTTTAGTTTAGTGAGTTCATTAAGGAGATGGTGTGTTGTCACAATCATGTAAAACATGTTTAGTTTAGGAGTTCATTAAGGAGATGGAGTGTTGTCACAATCATCATGTAAAACAGTTTAGTTTAGTGAGTACATTAAGGAGATAGTGTGTTGTCACACATCATGTAAAACATGTTTAGTTTAGTGAGTTCATTAAGGAGATGGTGTGTTGTCACAATCATGTAAAACACGTTTAGTTTAGTGAGTACATTAAGGAGATGAGTGTTGTCACAATCATCATGTAAAACATCGTTTAGTTTAGTGAGTACATTAAGGAGAGATGGTGTGTTGTCACAATCATCATGTAAAACATGTTTAGTTTAGTGAGTTCATTAAGAGGTTGTGTTGTCACAATCATCATGTAAAACATGTTTAGTTTAGTGAGTTCATTAAGGAGATGGTGTGTTGTCACAATCATCATGTAAAACATGTTTAGTTTAGTGAGTACATTAAGGAGATGGTGTGTTGTCACAATCATGTAAAACATGTTTAGTTTAGTGAGTACATTAAGGAGATGGTGTGTTGTCACAATCATCATGTAAAACATGTTTAGTTTAGTGAGTTCATTAAGGAGATGGTGTGTTGTCACAATCATGTAAAACATGTTTAGTTTAGTGAGTTACATTAAGGAGATGGTGTGTTGTCACAATCATCGTGTAAAACATGTTTAGTTTAGTGAGTTCATTAAGAATGTTGTGTTGTCACAATCATCATGTAAAACATGTTTAGTTAGTGAGTTCATTAAGGAGATGGTGTGTTGTCACAATCATCATGTAAAACTGTTTAGTTTAGTGAGTTCATTAAGGATATGTGTGTTGTCACAATCATCATGTAAAACATGTTTAGTTTAGTGAGTACATTAAGGAGAGTTGTGTTGTCACAATCTCATGTAAAACATGTTTAGTTTAGTGAGTTCATTAAGGAGATGGTGTGTTGTCACAATCATCATGTAAAACATGTTTAGTTTAGTGAGTTCATTAAGGAGATGGTGTGTTGTCACAATCATCATGTAAAACATGTTTAGTTTAGTGAGTACATTAAGGAGATGTTGTGTTGTCACAATCTCATGTAAAACATGTTTAGTTTAGTGAGTTCATTAAGGAGATGGGTGTTTGTCACAATCATCATGTAAAACATGTTTTAGTGAGTTCATTAAGGATATGGTGTGTTGTCACAATCTCGTGTAAAACAGTTTAGTTTAGTGAGTACATTAAGAGTATGGTGTGTTGTCACAATCATCATGTAAAACAGTTTAGTTTAGTGAGTACATTAAGGGATAGGGTGTGCTTGTCACAATCAGCATGAAAAATTTTCAGTTAGGAGTTCATAGGAGTGAAGTGTGTGACAGATCATGAGTAAAACATGTTTAGTTTAGTGAGTACTGAAGGACAGGGAGTGTAGTTACAATCATCATGTAAACATGTTATAGTTTAGTGAGTTCATTAAGGAGATGGGTTGTCACAATCATCATGTAAAACATGTTTAGTTTAGTGAGTTCATTAGAGATGGTTGTGTTGTCACAATCATCATGTAAAACACGTTTAGTTAGTGATTCATAAGGAGATGGTGTGTTGTCACAATCATCATGTAAAACATGTTTAGTTTAGTGAGTACATTAAGAGATGGGTGTTGTCACAATCATCATGTAAAACATGTTTAGTTTAGTGAGTCATTAAGGAGATGTGTGTTGTCACAATCATCATGTAAAACATGTTTAGTTTAGTGAGTTCATTAAGGAGAGGTGTGTTGTCACAATCATCATGTAAAACATGTTTAGTTTAGTGAGTACATTAAGGAGATGGTTGTGTTGTCACAATCATCATGTAAAACATGTTTAGTTTAGTGAGTTCATTAAGGAGAGGTGTGTTCCAATCATCATGTAAAACATGTTTAGTTTAGTGAGTACATTAAGGAGATGGTGTGTTGTCACAATCATCATGTAAAACTGTTTAGTTTGTGAGTATCATTAAGGGATGTTGTGTTGTCACATCATCATGTAAAACATGTTTAGTTTAGTGAGTACATTAAGGAGATGGTGTGTTGTCACAATCATCATGTAAAACATGTTTAGTTTGTAGATACATTAAGGATGGTGTGTTGTCACAATCATCATGTAAAACATGTTTAGTTTAGTGAGTACATTAAGGAGATGGTGTGTTGTCACAATCATCATGTAAAACATGTTTAGTTTAGTGAGTTCATTAAGGAGAGGGTGTGTTGTCAAATCATCATGTAAAACATTTAGTTTAGTGAGTTCATTAAGGAGATGGTGTGTTGTCACAATCATCATGTAAACACGATGTTTAGTTAGTGAGATCATAAGGAGATGTGTGTTGTCACAATCATGTAAAACATGTTTAGTTTAGTGAGTCATTAAGGAGATGGTTGTTGTCACAATCATCATGTAAAACATGTTTAGTTTAGTGAGTACATTAAGGAGATGTGTGTTGTCACAATCATCATGTAAAACTTTTATGATCTAATTGTTGTCCAATACTTAAAGTTATGTGAGTCATAAGAGTGTGTCACATCTCATAACTTTTATATTATAAAGGTTTGTACATCAGTAAATTTTTTATACATAAGAGTTTGTAATCATTAACTGTTTATTAGTATTATTAAGGAGATGTGTCATCTGTAAACTTTTTTTAGTGATCATTAGGAGTTTCAACATAACATTTTAGACATAAGGAGGTGCATAAGAATTTTATTAGTCATTAGGATTACATCATAACTTTTTTAGGTTATAGGGGTGTGTGTCACACTGTAACAGTTTTTATGAGTCATAAGAGATGTTTCAACTAAAGTTAGTTGTGGTCTAATGTTGTCCATCATGTAACTTAGTTGTGAGTCATAAGGAGTGTTTGTCAAATATGAAAATGTTAGTTAGTCATTAAGGAGAGGTGTTTCCAAACATGTAAAACATTTGTAGTCATTAGGAGTGTTGTGTCACATCATGTAAACAGTTTGTTGTCTTAGAGAGGTTTGTCACAACATGTAACTTTTATTTAGGTCATTAGATGTGTTCACAACAGTAACGTAGTTGGTCATAAGGAGATGTGTTGTCACATCAGTAAACTGTTTTTAGTGGTCATTAAGATGTGTTTGTCCATCAGTAACAGTTAGTTATAGTCATAGAGGTGTGTCAACTGTAAAACAGTTTAGTTGTGAGTTCTTAAGGGGTTTGCATCATAACAGTTGTTAGTGAGTTCTAGTGTTTGTCCAATCATAAAACATGTTATTAGTGATCATTAAGAATGTGTGTGTCACAATCTTAAATTGTTGATACATAGGGGTGTGTCCAATCTGTAAAGTTTGTTTAGGATCATTAGGGGTGTTTGTCACAATTCATGTAACTTAGTTTAGTGAGTACTAAGGAATGGTGTGTGTCACAATCAGTAACATGTTTAGTTAGTGATTCTTAGAATGTTCACATATAAAGTTTAGTGTGTTCATAAGATGGTGTGTTCACATCTCATAACAGTTTTTGATACTAAGGAAGTGTTGTCCAATTAACATTTTATTAGTGAATTAGAGTGTGTTGTCACAATCTCATGAAACATTGTTTATGAGTTCTTAGGAGGTGTGTGTCACATCAATGTAACAGTTTTTGTGAGTTCATTAAGGGGTGTGTGTCACAACATCAGTAACATTTTGTTATGATCATAAGGAATGTGTTCCACATAACTTTTAGTGTTTAGGAGGTGTGTCACAATCATAGTAAAACTTATTAGGAGTACATAAGAATGTGTTCACATCTCATTAACATTTTTAGTGGTCTAATGTGTGTTGTCACAATCTCGAAATGTTTAGTTATGGTCATAGAGGGGGTTGTCAACCATGTAAACATTATTATGAGTCTAGAAGGTGTCCACTTGTAAATGTTTTAGTGAGACATAGGAAGGTTGTCCAATCAAGTAACATTTTAGTTTAGTGTTCTAAGGAGATGTGTTGTCACATCATAACATGTGTTAGTGGCTAAGAGTTGTTGTCACAACATCTGAACAGTATTGTGTATAGGGGTGTGTTGTCATCTCTGTAAATGTTATTGTGATATTAGGAAGGTGTTGTCACATATGAAAATGTTTATTTGAGTCATAAGGAGGTGTGTCATCAGTAAAATTTATTGTGATACAGGGAGTGTGCAATCATGTAAAACTGTATTGGAGTATTAAGGTGTGTGTCACACATAAAATGTTTAGTTGGAGTTTAAGAGGTGGTGACATATGTAACATGTTTTGTTACATAAGAAGGTGTTCAATCAGTAAACAGTTGTTTGTGTCATAGAGTGTTGTACAATCATTAAAACTGTTTGTTGTGAGTTTAAGAGTTGTCCATATGTAATTTTTATGAGTCATAGGGTGTGTTGTACAAGTAAAATGTTTTGATACTTAAGGGTGTTGTCAATCAGTAAAATTATTATATAATAGGTTGAAATACATAAATAAAAAACAAAAAAAAATGTTTGGGGGGGGGGTGTCAACATAAATTATTAGATATAGATGGTTAAATATAAAGTTTTTGTGGGTTTATTTTGGGGGGTTGCTTGAAGTTGGTATACATTAAGGGAGGGTGGTGTAAATCAGTAACTTAGTTAGTACATAAGGAGGGGTGTTGCACACTCATAAAACATTGTTAGTGTAATTAGAAGGGTGTGTTTCACAATCATCTTAAACATTTTTTAGGTATAAGGAGGTGTGTCAATCAAAACTTAGTTAGTCATTAGGAGGGTGCACAATATCATGTAACGTTGTTGTGAGTCTAAGATTGCACATCAGTAACTTTGTTTGAGTCATAGGATGTTTTCACTGTAAAGTTTAGTTTGTGATACTTAAGTGTGTGTCATCATGTAACATTTTTTTAGTGGTACATAGGAGAGGATGTGTTGTCACAACTGTAAAAATGTTTAGTTTAGTGAGTACATTAAGAAGATGGTGTGTTGTCACAATCATCATGTAAACATGTTTAGTTTAGTGATTCATTAAGAGGGGTGTGTTGTCCAATCAGTAAAACATGTTTAGTTTATGAGTCTTAAGGAGGTGGTTGTCAATATGTAAACGTTTAGTTTAGTGGTTCATTAAGATGTTGTGTGTACAATCACATGTAATGTTTATTTAGTGAGTTCATAGGAGATGTGTTGTACAATCATCAGTAACATGTTTAGTTTATGTTCTTAAGAGAGGGGTGTTTCACAATCATGTAAACATGTTTTTAGTGGTCATTAAGGAGAGGGTGTGTTGTCACATATGAACTGTTTGTTTAGCGAGTTCATTAAGGAGATGAGTGTTGTCACAATCATGTAAAACATGTTAGTTTAGTGAGTTCATTAAGGAGAGTGTGTTGTCACATCATAGTAACATGTTAGTTTAGTGATCTTAGGAGAGGTGTGTTGTCACAATCTCATGTAAAACATTAGTTAGTGAGTACATTAAGGAATGGGTGTTGTCACAATCTTGTAAAACACTTAGTTAGTGAGTTCATTAAGGAAGAGTGTTGTCACAATCATCTGTAAAACAGTTAGTTTAGTGAGTACATTAAGGAAGGTGTTTGCACAATCGTCATGTAAAAATGTTAGTTTAGTGAGTCATAAGGAGAGGGTGTGTTGTCACAACATGTAAAACATTTAGTTTAGTGAGTACATTAAGGAAGTGTGTGTCACAATCATGTAAAACTGTTTAGTTTAGTGGTTATAAGGAATGGTGTGTTGTCACATATCATGTAAAAGTTTAGTTTATGAGTTCATAGAGATGGGTGTTGTCAAATATGTAAAACTGTTTAGTTTAGTGAGTTCATTAAGGAGATGTGGTTGTCCAATTCGTGTAAAACAGTTTAGTTTAGTGAGTTCATTAAGAGATGTTGTGTCACATATCATGTAAAACATGTTTAGTTTAGTGAGTTATTAAGGATGTTGGTTGTCCAACATCAGTAACAGTTTAGTTGTGAGTTCATTAAGGAGATGTGTGTTGTCACAATCATGTAAACATGTTTAGTTTAGTGAGACATAAGAATGTGGTTGTCACAAATTAAAATGTTGTTTGTGAGTCATAAGGGAGGTGTGTACATCCATGTAAAACAGTTTGTTTAGTGATCTTAGGGGTGTTTGTCATCATTGTAAATGTTTAGTTTATGAGTCTAAGAATTGTTGTCACAATCTCGTAAATTTAGTTTGTGGTCATTAGGGTGTTGTCACAACTCAGTAAATGTTAGTGGTCATAATATGGTGTTCACAATCTCTGTAAACGTTTAGTGAGTCATTAGAGGGGTTGTCACATCTCTGAAACAGTTTAGTTGTGATATAAGGTGTTCTCACATCAGCAGATGAAGGGGGTGACAAAGCGCAGAATGAGAAGGAGTTTCACCAGAAAACAGTAGTTCAAAAGAAGCAACACTCAGAAGTTCTAGTACAGTGCCCCTGGGGATTCTTTCATTGTGATCGGTTTGGACACTAAAAATTATTATGAGTTTGGGGGGGTTTTCAGGAATGTGTTTGTGATCACGACGTGTGTTGTATCAAAAGATGTTTGTAGGAATGAGTGGTGTTGACAACATGTTGTTTGTGAATAAAAATGGTTGTTGTTACGAAGGTTGGTGGTAATAAGTGTGGTAATAGAATGTGTGTGGGTGTGAATAGAAACATGGATGTTGTTTTGGTGTGAATAGAAACATGGAGTTGCTGGTGTGTCAACTGGTGTTTGTGAATCAGAAAGTGGATGTTGGTGGGTGTGAATCAGAAACTGGATGTTGTTGGTGTGAATCAGAAACATGGATGTTGTGTGGGTGTGAATCAGAAACATGGATGTTGGTGTGAATCAGAAACATGGATGTTTGTGTGAATCAGAACATGTGGATGTTGTGTGGGTGTGAATCAGAAACGTGGATGTTGTGTGGGTGTGAATTAGAAACATGGATGTTGGTGTGAATCAGAAACATGGATGTTGGTGTGAATCAGAAACAGGGATGTTGGTGTGAATCAGAAACAGGGATGTTGGTGTGAATCAGAAACAGGGATGTTGGTGTGAATCAGAAACAGGGATGTTGTGTGAATCAGAAACAGGGATGTTGGTGTGAATCAGAAACAGGGATGTTGGTGTGAATCAGAAACAGGGATGTTGGTGTGAATCAGAAACAGGGATGTTGGTGTGAATCAGACACATGGGTGTTGGTGGGGAATCAAAATCATGGATGTTGGTGTGAATCAGAAACATGGATGTTGGTGTGAATCAGAAACAGGATGTTGGTGTGAATCAGAAACAGGATGTTGGTGTTGGGTGAATCAGAAACAGGAAGTTGGTGTGAATCAGAAACATGGATGTTGGTGTGAATCAGAAACATGGATGTTGGTGTGAATCAGAAACAGGGATGTTGGTGTGAATCAGAAACAGGGATGTTGGTGTGAATTAGAAACAGGGATGTTGGTGTGAATCAGAAACAGGATGTTGGTGTGAATCAGAAACAGGGATGTTGGTTTGAATCAGAAACAGGGATGTTGGTGTGAATCAGAAACAGGGATGTTGGTGTGAATCAGAAACAGGGATGTTGGTGTGAATCAGAAACAGGGATGTTGGTGTGAATCAAAATCATGGATGTTGGTGTGAATCAAAATCATGGATGTTGGGTTGGTGTGAATCAAAATCATGGATGTTGGTGTGAATCAGAAACATGGATGTTGGTGTGAATCAGAAACAGGGATGTTGGTGTGAATCAGAAACAGGGATGTTGGTGTGAATCAAAAACATGGAATGTTGGTGTGAATCAGAAACATGGATGTTGGTGTTGGTGTGAATCAGAAACATGTATGTTGGTGTTGGTGTGAATCAGAAACATGGATGTTGGTGTTGGTGTGAATCAGAAACATGGATGTTGGTGTTGGTGTGAATCAAAAATATGGATGTTGGTGTGAATCAGAAACAGGGGTGTTGGTGTGAATCAAAAGCATGGATGTTGGTGTGAATCAGAAACAGGGATGTTGGTGTTAGTGTGAATCAAAAACTTACTGTGGAGGGGAAGAGAGAGAGGCAGGGATGGAGAAGAAAACGAGAAGAAAGTGGAGGGGAAGGAGGACGGGGGAGGGGGAGAGGGAAGAGAAACGAGGTGGAGAGTGAGAGGAAGGAAACGTATAAGTAGCAGTAATAAGTAACAACAGAGAGAGGAAGGAAAAAGACAAACAAATAGCAGCAGTAATAATATAAATGGTGGTAGTACAAGAAGAAGGGAAGGGAGAAGGCGAGAGAGGCTTGTTGCGTATTCAGTCCATTTCATCTTCACTTTTCATTCTTCAAACATGAAAGAATTAAGGCGTGCAGTATTGAAAACTGTTTTATTTATCCCAGTGCTTTCCGTCCATTCATTTGCATGTGTATATATGTTGAGTATCCATTGTGGTTGGTTGTTGGAGTAGAATACCACAGAGGGATACCTCATCTGCTTGCCTTTAGTTAGAGAGGTCAAAGAAGTTTCCATTTGATCTCTAGACGGCTTGTATAATGAAGGCGGAATGACTATGCAGATGTGGTACTTGAGTGGTTATGCACTTCATAGCTGTGATAATTGACTATTACAGGTTGTATAGGTGTAATAATTGACTGTTCATGCTGTGTACAGGTGTGATAATTGTCAGTACTGTGTACAGATGTGACAATTGACTGTCATTACTGTGTACTGGTGTGATAATTGACTGTTAATGCTGTGTACAGGTGTGATAATTGACTCAGTACTGTGTACAGGTGTAATAACTGTCACTATTGTGTACAGATGTGATAATTGACAGTGCAGTGTACAGGTGTGATAATTGACAGTACTGTGTACAGGTGTGATAACTGACAATCAATATTGTGTCCAGGTGTAAGTCATCCCGGTCAGGGGACGGGCAGTGACAGTCACCCGACCCTGGACAGCTTCACTGCACCCGACACCTCCAGCAAGTCACATGACACAGGTCAGTACTCTCTCTACCTGCTGCCATCTCTGGTCTGTTTGGCGACTTTTCCCTACAGCCCCTGCCCCCTTTCTGAAGCCGGCAAGTTTGTGTCATGGAGGGCGTGTATACACGCTAGTCTACATTGTTTGTCTGAGATCAGGTTTACTAATGATTCACTTGGCTTTTTTCGGCAGTGGTTTTTCCTCCCCCCCCCCCCCCCTTCCGTTGCTTCTCTCTCTCTTTCTCTCTCTCTCTCCCCTTCCCCTCCCTGTGTGTGTGTGTGTGTGTGTGTGTGTGTGTGTGTGTGTGTGTGTGTGTGTGTGTGTGTGTGTGTGTGTGTGTGTGTGTGTGTGTTTAGGAGAGTGAAACAAAAAAGAGAATAGCCAACTTCAGTCATAAACACCTGAAGCTGTAAAAAGTTTTGAACAGAATGATCTGAATGGATTTGACAGGACACCACGGACAACAGTGCTAAACACAACATAAAAGGATGGAGTGTGTTGAGGGTGTATGTAAATGGGGAGATGACAGAATGGCGTGACTCGGGCTTTGGCACACAACTGACAGAGCTAGAGATATCGGATGAAAGTTCTTTAGTACGGTGTTCCAATGGCTCATTGACTCTCTTGCGACTTCATGGGTGTTGCGCAGAGAAAGAGTTGTTAGTTAGCAGGAGCTGAAAGGCTTAAGCGGAGAAATGCCATGTAAATGTCAAGGTCTAGGTCTTTCATGCCATCATTCCAGGCCTGCCTTGTTCTACCTATCACTTCAAATTTTTATTTTTTACATGCTTCTTGAGGCAGCTGGTGATTTTTCACTTTGGTTAGATGACCAGACCACTTAATTTTCTCTTGATGAATATAATTGCTGGACTTGTACGACGTGAGACGTGAGCACCACGCGGCAGACTCCTTTAGAATCTCTTCCGAGACGTCCCTCCTGATGCAGTTTTCCAGTTTTTACAAGAGATCAGCAGATTTCACCTGATATGATTTTACCATCTGATTATGGTTTTAATTGCATTTTAGACTTGCAAGGTTAACAGTGAGCATGTTTTTAACTGTTGACTTTTATCGTTTTTGACGTGGTGTTAGCCCTGATGTGACTCTAGTAGTCGGCTGGGTTATAAGCAATTTGAACTTGATGAATATGATATTGTTTCCACCATTTCTATGAACTTGGTGTTTGTGACCATGTGGCTTGTGGTCTTGCGTACTGCTGTTCTCAAACAAGGCATGACACAGCCAGTGGTAACCTTGTACTGTGTGGCTGGTCAAGGTCAGGTCTGGCACCCTAAGATAGCATGGGGATGGAAATGGAACTGATGAGCACGACTTTTCTTTGGTTCAACAATTGTCACGTACGTCCTAAAACGCCATCTGTATCATTAGCAGCGGAAGGAGGAGGGGTGTGGTGTCTTCACTTGACAAAGGACGGAAATAGCTGGGGGGTCTGATGATGACGTCACTGTGGTGATGGGGGGTTGACAGATGGGCTTTGAACATCCTGCCATGGAAACACGTGGCGGAGAAAGAGATAAAGCTACTGTAGTTTACACGAGCAGGTTAATGTTAACGGCAGTACTTCTGAGCTTGGGTTAAGTGTACATTTGTGTGTTATTGTTGTTAAGTTTGCAGACCAAGAGAGTGATGATGATAAGTCAAGGCAATCTCAGACTGTGATTTCATTGTCTGAAAGTCAGTTCTCATCATTTGTAATCGGTATCATCCTTATCCATATCCATGATTATTAATGAAATTATGCTTTTGTCTTTTATTACTGAAATCCAAAACGACTGCAAGCAAGCCAACAGGAACCAGGAACCAGGAAAAAGAAACACGAAAAAAGAATCAGAACGCGTATTTCAATACAACCAGACAAGACAGGCGCAAATGTTCGGCCAACTGGCCTTTGTCAAGCATAGATGTAAGATCACAAATGAACAAACACCAAATACAAAAATCAGGAGAAAATGGCTGAAACTTCCTTGCTGCTTGGTCCAGTGTGAGAAAAGGACTGACTGAAGTTGCTGAAGTTGCATTCATCTGTTCCCGTTATTGGTTGTTGAAATTATATTGGTACGTTTTTGTCATTTATTACTGAAAATCTGTATTAATCTGTGTGTATCGTTTATCATTGAAATCATATCGATCAGTTTTGATCATTGGGAATGTTATTGTTATTCGATCATTTGTGAAGTGTTATATTGTCTTTCGATCATTGTGACGTAGTATATTGTCTATCGATCATTGTGACTGTAGTTATATTGTCTATTCGATCATTTGACTGAGTTATATGTCTATTCGATCATTTGTACTGAGTTATATTGTCTATTCGATCATTTGTGACTGTAGTTATATTGTCTATTCGATCATTTGTGACTGTAGTTATATTGTCTATCGATCATGTGACTGTAGTTATTGTCTTCGATCATTGTGACTGTAGTATATTGTCTATTCGATCATTGTGACTGTGTATATTCTATTCGTCATTTTGATGTATTATTGTCTATTCGTCATTTAGTATTTTGTCTGACATTGTGATGTAATTAAATTGTGTAATTAAATTGTCTATTCAATCATTTGTGACTGCAATTATGTTGTCTATTCGATCATTTGTGACTGTAATTTAATTTCCTATTCGTTCTTTTGTGACTGTAATTTTAGTGTCTATTCGTTCATTTCTGACTGTAATTTTAGTGTCTATTCGTTCATTTCTGACTGTAATTTTAGTGTCTATTCGTTCATTTGTAATGTGTAAGTTTAGTGTCATATGACTTATTTTGTGTCTATTTGTTCACATATGACTTAATTTTAGTGTTATTGTTCACTTGATAATTTTAGTGTCTATTTGTTCACATATGACTGTAATTTTAGTGTCTGTTCGATCACTTGTGACTGTAATTATATTGTCTTTTCGATCATTTGTGACTGAAATCATATTTATCAGTGTCGATCAATTAAAACTGAAATTCCATGAATTTGCTTTGGTCATTGATATTTATTCATGGAACATCATTGATTTGTTATGTTCGGTTGCTTGTGAAAGTGTATGACCGTTTTATCACAACTGAGTGAGGTTATAGTGATCGGTCTTTATCATTTACATTGAAGCTACATTAGTCTGATTCCAACAGTTATTACTAAAAATCAGATTGTTTCAATCACTTATTGCTAACATTATTCATCTTTATCACAGACTGCAACCACGTCTGCCAGACTGGTGTGTCTGCTTTCTGTATATATCTGCCATGATGAGTCCTCCTGGAAACAACATGATAATTTAATATGATACAGTATTTATTATTATGAAATGCTTCAGGTTAACTTTTCGATCCTACCCCTGAACACGCCATTTATGTAATATGATAGATGATAATATATGATTATGATATGAAATGGTATAAGTTTATATGGTACGATATGCAAGACTTGATACAATGAGAGATATGTCTGATAAAATGATATGATATGATATGACACGATACGATATATGATACGGTATGCTATGATATGATATGGTATGATATGATATGGTATGGTATGGTACGATATGGTATGTAGTATGATATGGTATGATGATATGATTGATATGATTTGATATGATATGATATGATATG
>JAPXFY010000022.1:63558358-63563358 GCA_030674185.1 Monoplex corrugatus
TCCCTCGCCCTTTCCACCGGCTACCTGCAGGAAGCTGGTGGATAGGGTGAGGGAGTCAAGAGGGTTAAGTGTTTGCTTTGTTAGCAATGTTGACAATGCTGGTGAACAGGATACAGGAGTCCAAGTGTTCACATAGTCCTGAGTGACAAGACTTGGGAGCCTCCAAGCTGCTGGGCGAGGACTGCAAGGCTTTCTGAGGTATCCCGGCACTGCCCCAATCCTTCCTTGTGCACCACACCCACACTTCTTGAATTAGAGAGCTTCCTCTGAAGAGACTCTGTTGTCGTAGACCTCCCCCTCACCCCCGGAAGGAGGTGGAGCCAGAGTTGAAAGCACCCCTTTCAGGACGCCTGTTGATTATGACCTGGACCCAGTGCTGCCTCGAGGACGAAATTTCAAGAGGCCTCGGCTCTCGGTGCAGAACGAAAATCTGTCCCCTGTCTATTTACGTCTGGGCTGTTAAATTAAGAAATGCCTCCGACTCAGGATCTACGACCCCCCCCCCCCCCACACACACACACACACACGGATGGGCGACTGGGAACCTGGCCTGTCACACCCCAGGTGCTGGAGTCGGGGTACGCGTTTCCGAGGATGGTCTGGAAGCTCCCTCTTCAAATCCAACCAACAGCGTATTCCACTGGCAATGTGGAGCAAGAAAGAGCCGTGGAACAAGAAGTGCACGTCCTTCTGGAAAAAGAAGCAGTGGAGGAACTGACATCACCCTTCGATCAGGGATTGTGCATGGACATCATGGACATCTTCATAGTCCACAAATCGTCATGCAGCTGGTGCCCAGTAATTAACTTCTCAGCCGTAGACAGGTTCCTCATACAGGACCCCTTCAAGAAATCCTCTGTCTCGCTCCCTTCTTATTCACAAAGGTCGTACAAAAAATTGGCTGTGATAGCATGTGCGGACTCCATCTTTCTCCACTGCTACTTATAACGAGCACTATCCGAGATAATCGCCTCACCGTTTGTACCACAATTAAGCAGACAGGGGGGATGACTTTCTCCTCTGAGAAACATCGCAGGACCTGGGATCCAACGAAGCTCAGAACCCAGTGCAAGTCCCAAACTGGGGCTTCTTCCTCTGTGGTCTAAGAATGTTATACGAGCCTGGAGACATGGCCTTTGTTTCAGTGTCATCATCTAAAATGGCCTTTTAACCCGCCCTCACCATCGTCAGAGTTGCATTGCGGTTAGCGGTTGCTAAAGGGGACATGGCCTTCCACCAACACAACTGTCTCTGTTTGGCTTACCTTCTGTTGCATTGTCAACATTGCTAACAAAGCAAAAACTTCACTCTCTTGACTCCCTCACCATATTCACCAGCTTCCTGCTGGAAGCTAGTAGAAAGAGCGAGGGAGTCAACAGATTAAGTTTTTGCAGTTGGTGGATAGAGTGCAGGAGTCAGACGGTTAAAGCAGAGTTTGGCCTTGCCCTTTTCAAGGCAGGACAATGTGTAGACGATGCTGCACAGCATGGGGACCACTGTCCTGGCAGTGGTCTATAGACTCTTCAGACAGACTGTTCAGACTGTAAAGAGAAACTACATCCAGAAGAAATGTCTGTGGACTTCCTGTTTGTCCACTAACAGATGTTATACACAAGTTAAGTGAGCTACCTTACTCTTCCGTGCAAAGCACACCAAAAACAACCGCACTGCACGCAAATAGGTGGCTTTTCCTGTCCGTCAGTGAAAACCATGAAAAAGACATGACCCTTGCAACAATGGCCCGATGGATCTCACAGTCCATCTCCTGGGCTTACAATTGGCCAATAAAGATAATGAACGTATTGAGCCCCAGCACTCACGAAATTCGGGCCCTGGTACATCTAGGCCTTCCATCATTCTTACGCTGAAGAACAGCTTAGCAGCAGTGTGTTGGTGTGGGCATAAACCCCTTATAATCACTGTTTTAGGGATCTCCGCTTGTCTTAGATAAACAGTTCTTATGGAATGTCATTTGTGGCAGCAAACTACCAACTCCGTCCCTGGACTCTCAGTCCGAACATCAGTGGCGACACTGAAGCTTCTTCTCCTTTCTTTAAAATGTGCACGTGTTAGACACGGTAATTGTGCATGAAGCCAAAGTGGGGATTTTTTCCTCAAGTTCTAGTTTAACTACGTGTATGTGCGCATATCGTTTGTAACAGCGACTCCCGTTCAACCTTTCCCGCTTGCATCACTGTGGTTCTCACCTGGTCATTTTAACTGGTCAGTGAATGTGAACTGAAAGCTGACCAGAAGCTTATCAGGCGGGATGGGCCTTGACAGCCATAACCAGGCTTACGGACATCATTTTGTCTGAAATTCTGGACAAGACAGAGAAGTGAGCGAGCTTGGATAGCACGTGCTAGAAACAGCAAGCGCGTACAGCTAAACAGCGATTTGAGAACCAATCCGCAATTTTTCGGCAACGCAACTCCACTCGCTCGCTTTTTGTTCTCTTTCTCTCCTTCTGTGGCCTGTGCCAGCCCTGAACAAGAACTAATCTTTGTGTCTCATTTATCAGTCTAAACATTTTTGTAATTGTGCGTTTTTAAGCATTAGTAATTTTGTCAGTGCTGTATGAAAATATTGTTTATCCCTTTCAAGCAGTTCGTAATACTTTTACATATGAACAAACCTCTTTTAGACACATTTGCCAAGTAGGGCATGATGTCCAGATAATGGCCTGTCACACGATAGTGTGTGGTTACCAAGTGAATAGGTGACCAAGTGTGTGATCTGGCTTGTACTCAGTTGACTCTTCCTACGGAACGTAATAATATCTTTGCTTGAACACAAAAGCAGGGAGGGAGTGAAGATGGGTACCACCATCATAATGCACTCCCCAGAGAAACCCGAGTCGCAGTAGAGAAGATTAGCAGGAATTTCAATAATGGCATCGGAAGGCTTTCAGAGGAAAAATGCAGATGAGTGGATCGGTAGGCAGAGAAAGGAGACGGCTGAAATACGAGGAAGATGGTACGAAAAGTAAGAGAATCAATACAACAGTTGTTCTAGCGTACTGTATTAGACTGTCACATACACGCACACACATATATCAGACTTACAAGTAACACTGAAGGATAGGCAGTTAGTTCCATGGCATTGTATTCTGTCTCACCATCTATGAAGTACCACCGCAGGGGAATTTAGAAGAAATGTCAAAGATACTATACGAGATTTTCTGGGATGGGAGGAATAGGTGTGTGTGTGAGGGGGGGGTGCAGGTAGATGTAGGTATCAGCAGAAAAAAGACAGTACCAAGAGGCAGGAAGAAGACAGAAAACCAAGGGAGGAGGGGGGGGGGGAGAGAAAGAGAGAAGGCAGGGCACTGATCCATAGGCCCAGTGCAAATGAAACAACCCTGCTTTCCTTGTCTTTGGGCCGTGGAAACCTACCTGCATTTATTCTAAGCTAGAAATGAGGCTGTTCGTAACACACCCTAGTTCAACATTTGTGTAGCGCCATTATTTCATAGTCTTATGGAAAGCAAAGGTCCTGTCCTGTTTCACAACCCCACCTCCCCATTTCATGACCTTGCCATTGCATACGGTCTTGCTGCGCAGGCTTAAGGAGTCTGCCAGGTTTGCTTGAAGCGTGTATGGAATTAACCGAGTGTACCCAGATAACCTAGAAGGATAAAAGGGGAGGGAGGTACACAGATAAAGGTCCAGTGCACGTTATCTAGATACATACACATGAACATAATTCAATTGTCTGACTTGAGCAGCTGGTTGTTTGACGATTGGCGTCAGTCACTATGGAGAGTAAGTACAGACACAAGAGAAAGAAACTGTGGATTAAGTAATTGTACTTGGAATAGGTCAACACGATCAGTGATAAAACACGTCTCTGTAGAAGCAAGTAACAACGCAGGGACATACCCGTGTACATAAGAAGCACCGTAATCGCCAGTTAGCTCATATCTTTTTACTTTCTCCTTTTGCCTTTCGCTTTTTCTTCATCAAGCACTTCTCCTGGTTTTGCAACGTTTACAAAGCTGTCATAGAATACATCGTTTCATACACGGAACGCCTAGAGCGTCACAGACCACCTTTCTTAACCCTTCAGCTCCCTCAGTCTGAAGGACGTTGCAAGATAGGTGTAGGGAATCCAAGTGTTAAGAAAGATCAGGAAGGTGGAGGATAGGGTATGGATGTCCAAGGCTTAAGAAAGCAAGAGGCTGGAGATACGATGAGGGAGTCAAAGGGTTAAGAAAGCAAGAAGCTGGAGATAGGATGAGGGAGTCAAAGGGTTAAGAAAGCAAGAAGCTGGAGATAGGATGAGGGAGTCAAAGGGTTAAGAAAGCAAGAAGCTGGAGATAGGATGAGGGAGTCAAAGGGTTAAGAAAGCAAGAGGCTGGAGATAGGATGAGGGAGTCTAAGGTTAAGAAAGCGAGAAGCTGGGAGATAAGTCCAGGCAGCTGGGGATGGGCCGAGGGAGTTAAAGGGTTAAGAAATGTAAGAAACTGGAGAACAGGCCCAAAGTAGTCCAAGGGTCAAGACAAGTAAGACATAAGGGGATAAGCCAATAGAGTCCAAGGATCAAGACAAGTAAGACATAAGGGAATAAGCCAATAGTCCAAGGAGCAAGACATAAGGGAATAAGCCAATAGTCCAAG
Organism: Monoplex corrugatus; assembly: GCA_030674185.1. Lineage (NCBI taxonomy): Eukaryota > Metazoa > Mollusca > Gastropoda > Littorinimorpha > Ranellidae > Monoplex > Monoplex corrugatus. Next base: position 63,562,977 of record JAPXFY010000022.1, read on the forward strand.
GGTCAAGACAAGTAAGACATAAGGGAATAAGCCAATAGAGTCCAAGGGTCAAGACAAGCAAGACATAAGGGAATAAGCCAATAGAGTCCAATGGTCAAGACAAGCAAGACATAAGGGAATAAGCTAATAGTCCAAGGGTCAAGACAAGCAAGACATAAGGGAATAAGCCAATAGTCCAAGGGTCAAGACAAGCAAGACATAAGGGAATAAGCCAATAGTCCAAGGGTCAAGACAAGCAAGACATAAGGGAATAAGCCAATAGTCCAAGGGTCAAGACAAGCAAGAATAAGGGAATAAGCCAATAGTCCAAGGGTCAAGACAAGCAAGACATAAGGGAATAAGCCAATAGAGTCCAAGGGTCAAGACAAGCAAGACATAAGGG
>JAPXFY010000022.1:63568358-63598358 GCA_030674185.1 Monoplex corrugatus
CTGAAGGGTCTCATCATCACATGACTACAAACATCAGTGACAGATCACTGAAGGGTCAATTCATCACATGACTAGAAACATCACTGACAGATCACTGAAGGGTCAATTCTTCACATGACTACAAACATCACTGACAGATCACTGAAGGGTCAATTCATCACATGACTAGAAACATCAGTGACAGATCACTGAAAGGTCAATTCATCACATGACTACAAACATCAGTGACAGATCACTGAAGGGTCAATTCATCACATGACTACAAACATCAGTGACAGATCACTGAAGGGTCAATTCTTCACATGACTAGAAACATCACTGACAGATCACTGAAGGGTTTCATCTCACATGACTAGAAACATCACTGACAGATCACTGAAGGGTCAATTCTTCACATGACTAGAAACATCAGTGACAGATCACTGAAGGGTCAATTCTTCACATGACTAGAAACATCAGTGACAGATCACTGAAGGGTCAATTCATCACATGACTAGAAACAGTGACAGATCACTGAAAGGTCAATTCATCCCATGACTAGAAACATCAGTGACAGATCATTGAAGGGTCAATTCATCACATGACTAGAAACATCACTGACAGATCACTGAAGGGTCAATTCTTCACATGACTAGAAACATCACTGACAGATCACTGAAGGGTCTCATCATCCCATGACTAGAAACATCACTGACAGATCACTGAAGGGTCAATTCTTCACATGACCATTGTAGTAGTTTGGGAGACCGATGGCACGTAGAAGCAGACAGTATCCTCCGTCTGACTCTAAGGAGGTGGGGTGTGTGGGCTGGGGTGGCAGCAACAAATAGTTCATGCATACCGAGGCAGCTCCAGCTGATATTTGCTACTCGTACCAGCCTCTTTTTCTATCGACCTCAAGAACGATCTTGTACCAGTTCCAAGGTTAACACATGAATATTGGTTTGGGGCAGTGTGGCTTGTTGGCTAACGTGACCAAACCAAGCAAGGTGGTGGTGTTTCGCAGTTGCCAGAAGCAGTTCATGTGGACGCGCCATGGTGTTGATGTTGCTGCTTTGGTCTTGTTGTTCAGACCAGGATGTGCACAGCCGATTCCACAGGCATTTGATCCCAAAAGCCAGAATGCTGTGGGCTAAATCGGCAGGCAGTTCCACACCTACACAGGAGGGTGTAGACGACAAGTGACTGTGATAGTTTGCACGTACTGGTGAAGCTGATAAATCCTGTTTTCCACATTGTGTTCAGTCTGGCCAGTGCTTTTGCAGTCTTGATGTTGTGCAACTGCTGTCTTTGGTCAGAGTAGCTCCCAAATATTGAAACTGTCGATATGTTGTTTCTGGCCGTGCGTGTAATTGTAACAAATGATTGTTTACAAATCGTTGCTAAACGTCAGAAGAAAAGGAAATGAATTACGTATAAAAAATATTCACAAATCATTGCAAAATGTCAGAAGAAAAAGAAGTGAATTACTCTGGCCTAGTCAGAGAATGACGAAAGAAGGTAAAACAAACCAAGACAAAACGAAAAAAAGGAAGCGCAAAACAACACACTGGGATAGAGAATGTTAATCATGAATCACTTTAAATGTATCGTCTTTGGCCAGGGAATTGAACGCAGTAAAAATATCAGAACCTGAGTAGTGATGCATTGTATAGTTTATCACTATTTTATTCATAGTGGCTGATTGGATCAGTTGTTAAAAACAAGGACTCGGATCTGACATGCTGACTGCAGCCCGCTATAACATTAACTGTTTGGGTCCCTGTCTGGCTTTTCTCCAGTCATTCGGATGGTGTCTCTGTTTCATAGGCCCAGCTCCTTCCCCCTCGCCATTTTAAAACCAGGCTAGCACACAGGATTTTGCACAGGCTCGAGGAGTCTGCCAGGTAATTGCTGGCAGAATAGGGTGGAGCACATGTATATGGAACTGTCCACGGGCAGTGAAGCAGTTTGTAGACATACTATTTTTATTTAACTTTCTTATTCAACATCAGTATTTTAATTTAATACGATTGCAGTTTCTCTGATGTTATCATTTGTTTCATATAATTCATTATGCCAACCTTTTTGCGTTGGTTCAGATATAATAACGATAGTGATTTTCTAAGTCGTCAAAATAGAGAACAAACATTTACTGTACTTCTCTCTCCATTTAATTGTTTTCTCTTCCTTATAAACCGATTTGAATTTTGAATTTGATTTTACTCTTGAGTAATTTCCATATTCCTTTCAAAAGTTGAGGGCACGCATATTGAAAATATTCAGAAGAAAATCGGATTGAAATCCGATTGAAAGATAATAAGCACTTGTCAGGTCCATGATCCGAAGCGAAGGTGACCACACGTTATTTTACAGCCAGAATGGGAGTGTCTCAACTGCCCTGTTGATCGTTGTGAAGAAGACAGGCATTCAGCTCTTTAGTCAGATATGATTTTTTTAAATCGATAGAGCAAAATGACGATGATGACAAGGACACAACAATGGTGATGATTATATAATCATATGTTAAAAACTGATAAGACAAAAAATGTAAGTCTATTCAAACGCACTTGCGGACAGCTTTCTTTGAACATTTCATTTATTTCGGATCTAAAGCAGCAGACGTCACTTTGATTCGTGGTAGTCCCCCTTTAGCCCTGCTTCCCCCTCACTCTCTTCCTCCACTAGATTCTGAACAATCACATCCTGAAAGAAAAATATTTCTTATTTGTTTGTTTGTGTGATAGATTGTGTGTTTACCTAGCTTCAGCGCGCTATTTTCGATGATTCTGCGCCCCTTGCAGAGGAATGGCAGTGGCAAAGATTTATTAGTCCGTGAGACCTGACTGAGATTAATCACACAGATTGAACAGTGATAACAAATTTCCTTTTAATATTCCGTGGGAACGGGTCATCAACCCCTCCCCACTCCCCAAATGTACCTGGTCTGTTTAGTTCTCAGTGGGGGCTGCTTACCGGTCTTTTTGTGTGTAATGCAGGCAGATGTAAGAGAATAAACCTTGAGCACCCAGGTAGTGCTTGTTAGTGATAGTGAACCCAAGGTATAAATGGCGAAGGAGTGATCTGTAGACTTATTTTTGCTTGAGTTGTTCATGTTAACACAGATTACTGTTGTTTTGAGTCTGGTGCAAAGTGAAATGTTGCACTCTGGCAGGTGTTTGAGGAATGTTATGTGTTAAACTGAATAGGAATGGGGAACACAACACACTGTCGCTACATTACAGCCACATCCGATTGTCTCAACGTTTTAGTGTGTAGGGGTTTTTGTATCTTTTTATGGTCTTACGTATTTCTCCAAACGTGATCATGAAATGTTTTATACTTTTAAGAGATATGACTTCCGAATAGTGGCGACACTGTGCTGGATTGATCTTGTGTTTGGAGCTACAGCTGAGCATAACAATGCTGGCCTCCACTGTCTTTTAACAGTAAAGCAGAGCGAACAAGTCACAGCAGTCGGTCCATGTTTGACTAATCCATATATTTCGTACGTCCCTTCCACAAGACTGTTGATCACTCAACTGGACGTCTGAAATGTGTGGGTTTTTACTTGGTACACTGTGTTAATGGGTGGTGTTAAGAGCAGCAATACAGACACCATCACTGACACTTACTGCTAACTTAGTTTTACGACTTAAGCCGTCAAAGACAGATTTCTTACATTATTGAATAAAACTTCAGTTGACCGTTTCTCAAAACTGATATTTTGGAGATAATCAGGTGTGGCTGAAAATGTTGCGAAACTTGTTTTTCAGTAAAAGAGTGGGAAAATGAATGTTGGCTCTGAAAATAATGGGAGATGTTTAATGTCAGCCTTGAAACGAACCGGGGAACACTATGTCTAACTATAAAACGGAAATGAGAAATAGCGGTGTTAGACTGACTGTTCAACGTACATAACAGTGGACAGTCTGTCCGTTAGCCCTGATGTTAACCTTTGACTTCCACACCCTATCCACCAGGATCCTGCATTGTCAGCCATGCTAGCAGAGCAAGCTCTTTGACTCCCTCATCCTAGCCACCAGCTTCCTGCAGGAAGATAGGGTGAGGGGGTCAAAGGTTATTTTTTTGCAGTTGGTGGATAGGGTGCGGGAGTCAAAGGGTTAAAGCAGTCGTGCGTCACAGCCAGTGGCCCCCTGATCTGTATCCATGTAAGTGAAACAACCAGTAGAAGACGCGGTTAAAAATAGAGAGATACGAATGACACAGGCAGGTAAACTGTCCAACAGTGGATCCTTGCCAGGTAGGTAAAGAAAACAATACCGCATGAATAATGAAATACAACGTCTGGTAGGACAAGAACCGCACAGACAGAAAAATTGCCGTGCGCTTGTCCAAAGCGGATCCCTGTGGACCACCCCACCAGCGTTCTTGACGTGTGTTTTAATCGTAATGTTGCTGGTGTCACGTGTAAGGTTTCGGCGAGGAAGACTCCTACCAGAGCGTGTTCCTTGACCAGCGCCAGCCTGCCAAACGCCATCAACCCATCGCCCGGCCAAGAAAGAAGACGTCAGCCTTGCCACCCAGCCCCAAACAGCCCGACTGCACAGACCCGGAACTCCAGGAGATCGCCACCAAACTGCGACTGCTGGCTGCCGCCGACTCTGACCTTGATGATGACTGGGTTCAAGGTGAAGGTCAGGGAGAGGTCACCTCTCAGTTGCACGTCACTTCTGGAGCATGCACCGTGTTCATTTTTTTTTCCTAACAGTAGCGAGACTAACTGGCTGATTAATTCGGGTGATAACTTCCTAACAAGTCCCGCTGTGAACTGCCTGTCATGTTTTTTTTCCCTCCCTTGCTAACTGAGTGTTAAACCCACAGTTTTCTTCTTTGTGTCCACGAGTTTTCTGCCACAGTTTGGAGCAAGATATTTGGGGTACCGCGCACTTTACCTTATTGACTTCCTCAGATTGAAAACTTGTGTTTAGCTTTGTCTACAGCAAATCAACATCTGCAGCTAACATGACAAGCGTAAGCGACTCTGTTTCTGGACGAATACATTTTTTGTTTCGTTTGTTTTATTTTCCCGTTCTGATTTTTTCTCCCTCTGCTGTAGTTTTTTTTTTCTCCCTCTATGCTTGATAGTTTTTTTTTTTCCTCTGCTATAGTTTTTTTCCTTTCGTTGTATTTTCCAGTTCTAAATTTTTTTCTCCCTGGTTGTATTTTTGTTTCGTTCTGTTTTATTATCCCGTTCTGTTTTTTGTTTGTTTGTTTTTTTCTCCCTCGGCTATAATTTTTTTTATTTGAAAAAATCCATCAGGAAAGGGATCGATTTGCCCCAATGTTTCCGCCTGTGTGAATCGATCTGTCTGTCTCTATGTATAAGTCGGTCTTTTTACCTGTGTGTTTATTGATGAAAATGTGCCAGTTGTGATGTGTCCTTACCAAATTTGGATCACATGTCCAGCTGGACCGAATGGAAGGTAGGGGAATGCAGTGAATTTGATTGGGCTACATATATGCAAAAGAGGGAAGCAGGGAGAATTTTTAAATATCTAAGTAACATAACTCTTGAGAGTCACGGAGTTATCTCCCATGTAGAATTTCTCAAACCCAACACAGTTTGCGCTACCCATTCAGCTAGCATAGACTCAGCCACAAAGCATAAAGTGGTAAGCTCAGAACAAAGCATAAAGTGGTAAGCTCAGAGGGAATGTTCTGAGCTTACCACTTTATGCTTTGTGGCTGCGTCTATGCTAGCTGAATGGGTAGCGCAAACTGTGTTGGGTTTGAGAAATTCTACATGGGAGATAACTCCGTGACTCTCAAGAGTTATGTTACTTAGTTGATGATATTGATTATATAAAATACCGAATTGTGAAACTGATTAGTAAGGATTTCTCGGTAATTTGGTTCGGGATTTTCGCTAAATAGGGATGCTAGTGTTTATTTGCGTTTGTAAGGATTCTTGACTCCAGTTTCTTAGTTGGTTTCATTCCTCGATACCAGACGTTTTAATCTCATTGAGAATCAGAATATGTCGTCAGTGTTAAACAGTTTATTGCGTATTGAACAAAGACTGTGATTTCTGATGTTCGTAAAAAAAAACTTTTTGATTTTTGAAGGAATTCAGTAGCCTGTTCATTGTAATGTTGATTTGAATAGGAACCAGAAAAAAGAACACGAAAAAAGAATAAAAACGCGTATTTAATACATCAAGACAAGACAGGCGCAAATTTTCGGCCAACTGGTCTTTGTCAAGCGTAAGATCATAAACAGACAAACAAACACCAGATACAAAAATTAGGATTTGATTTCAATAACTAAGATTTTGATGTTTTCTTGAAATAAAGTTTTTTTTCCTTTGAATTTTAGCTCTGAAAAATCTTTTTCAATCATTTTGACTTTCTGTGTGATTTGAACACGCAGACGGCCTCCGTGGTCAGATGGGCTGTAAATAACATGAATGATTGAATACATTTCTGGAGTGTGTGAGTTTATGCGGTTAGTGCTGTAAGACGACTGGAGATGTATATAGAGATGAGACTGACATTTTGAATAAGATTCGAGTGGAAAAATGGGCTACAGCAATCTGTTACGTAGAGACACAGCCATAAGAAATACAGTTTGAATATCAATGAAGCAGAAGTATAACAAATGAGTATCAGAGAAGAAGTATAAGAAACAAGGCCTATCTATCCCTACCTCCCTTCTATCACACTCCTTATCCCCCGTTCCTCTTCCCTCCCTCCCTGCCTGAACTATCATCATCTGTTGTGGCAGACCTTTGCGTGTTGTTTTATGTGCAGAAACGGTGTGCCCACATCAGTCATCAGTGTTGTGCAATCCTCCTCTAGTGATCGATGACAAAATTTTTAGCTAACGAAATTTACTAGAAATTAATGCCACTCGCGCCAGTTTGGGGGAAGGGGAAGGGGAGAGAAACAAATACCTAAGAAAAGCGTCGAGAACTAGGGGAGAGAAGTTTGCACAGACGTTAGAAATAGATGAGCGAAAGTGGACGTGAAATCGGAGGCTGGAATAAAAAAAAAAAAAAAAAAAAATGAGAGATTGGTGTATTCATGTTTCCCAGAGGTTCTGTCAGTTTGTTTCGGATCGTTTTCTAAACGAGGTCTTGTTGATCCCAGAGTTGTTGAGAAGTTTATGATTAATGGTAGGGATGTGTTGAAATGATGGTCCAGTGGTTATGTCACTCCGCCTGGAAACGAGAGGTCCCGAGTTCGGTTCCAATGTCGGACAGGGTCTTTCTGTCCCGCCCTTTTGTCCAGATCTTAACGACTGATGCTCTGTGTGCTATGTTTTGGATAAGACGATTGGCTGATCTTTGTTTTTCCAACGGCAATGACACAGTGTGTGGTTAATTTGCCATGTCTGCCGCAGCTAAAATATGCGATAAATCAACGTCCCATCTGTAGCATTCATTTAGCGCACGTTAAAGAACCATCGGCAACTACCGAGTTTCCCCTGGCAAAATGGTGTAGAAAAATCCACGTGAAAAGATAGATGACTGCATCGAACAGATTAATGAAGGAAACAGGCGAGGGGCGCTGCAGTATTGGACACGTTCCACCCGGATAACGCACCCGAAAAAGTTCTCACGGAAGATTCCTGCGACCAGACATCTCTTTGTTTTTCATTTAGCATGCATGGTCAAAGAGAATAGTATCCCCGGTAGTAGTCTCTTTGGCACGATTGCTGCCCATCTTAATGTTCCAGTCACTCTAGTGGCATCAGCTTAGTGTGTCATAGATCATGGTCAACCCGTCCCAAGCTTCCACCTCATCCACATTTCAAGACGGTGGCTGCGCTTAAGGTTTTGTGCTGGTTCAGGGGGTATGGGTGTGTGCAGGTTCAGGGGGTATGGGTGTGTGCAGGTCCAGGGGGTATGGGTGTGTGCTGGTTCAGGGGTATGGGTGTGTGCAGGTTCAGGGGGTATGGGTGTGTGCAGGTTCAGGGGTATGGATGTGTGCAGGTTCAGGGGTATGGGTGTGTGCAGGATTCAGGGGGTATGGGTGTGTGCAGGTTCAGGGGTATGGGTGTGTGCAGTTCAGGGGGTATGGGTGTGTGCAGGTTCAGGGGGTATGGGTGTGTGCAGGTTCAGGGGGTATGGGTGTGTGCAGGTTCAGGGGGTATGGGTGTGTGCAGATTCAGGGGGTATGGGTGTGTGCAGGTTCAGGGGGTATGGGTGTGTGCAGGTTCAGGGGGTATGGGTGTGTGCAGGTTCAGGGGTATGGTGTGTGCAGGTTCAGGGGGTATGGGTGTGTGCAGGTTCAGGGGGTATGGGTGTGTGCAGGTTCAGGGGGTATGGGTGTGTGCAGGTTCAGGGGGTATGGGTGTGTGCAGGTTCAGGGGATATGGGTGTGTAGGCAGGGAGGTATTCAGGGGGTATGGGTTGTGCAGGTTCAGGGATATGGGTCAGTGGAGAACAGTGCTGGCAGGTTTGCGTGGAGTTGATATAGATTTGTCCAAATGCGATGGATCCCTCTTGGAAAAAAAACTCCAAACTCTCTGTCTCTCTCTGTCCCTGTCCCTGTCCTCTCTCTCTCTCTGTCTGTCTGTCTGTCTTCTCTCTCTCTCCTCTTTCTCTTTCCCACTCTCTGTCCTTTCTCTCTGTCCTCTCTCTCTCTTCACATACACACACATCACAGGCATACAGACACACACACAGACACACACATCACACGCACGCACGCACACACACACATTCAGGAATACTCACTACGCACGCACGCACGCACACACACACAGCACACACACACACACACACACACACACACACACACATACACACTACACACACACACACACACACACACACACCACACACACACACACACACAACACACACACACACATACACACACACACACACACATGTACAGCTCGATGCAAACCACTCTCTCTCATTTTCTGCTTTTTTCTTTCTTTTCTTTTCTTCTTCTTTCTTTTCTTTCTTTTTCTCTGTCTTTTCCTTCGTTTTTCCCCTTCCCCACTTTTTTTTTTGTCGGAAGACTGATCACATCAACAAACACAGGGACAGCCAGGATGCTAGCTCATCATGACAGGCACATCATGTGTGAGATGAAGAATGTGTGTGTGCTGATGTAGGGGGGGGGGAGGGGAGAGAGGAGTGGGGTCAGGAGTATGGTGGTGGGGGAACAGTGATATGTTTGCTGCATGTTCCTATCGGCGACACCCGTCTGTCTCCTGTAGGGACATGACATCTGCCCCTTCCCCTTACGCCACGCAGCCCCCCCCTCCCCCATGCCAACACATACGCACGCACAGACAAAACACACACACACACACACACACACCACACACACACACATCTCTCTCTCTCTCTTACACCATACATTCTCCTGTGCTTCTCATACACATACACACACACACGCACAGACTCTCTCTCTCTCTCTCTGTCTCCGTCTCTGTCTGTCTGTCTGTCTCTCTCTCTCTCTCTTACACCACACAGTCTCCTGTGATTTTCATAGACACATACACGCACGCAGGCACGCGCGCGCACGCATACACACACGCACACACACACACACACACCACTCTCTCTCTCTCTCTCTCACTCTCTCTCTCTTTCACTCTCTTACACCACGCATCCTTCCATGCTTCTCACACACAGATACACACACGCAGGCACACACATACACACGCACACACACACACACATAACAACACACGCACACCACACACACACAACACAACACACACACACACACACACACACACCCCATCTACATTACACATGGACATACAGGGACAGAACTCACAACGCCTTGCCCTATGTCACCCAGGTGGATGGGGTGGGATATGGGGTAGGGAGGAACATAAAAATGGGTTAAGGAGATAGGAGATGGAAGGGGATAGGAAGGCAAGTCAATAGGTGGGTTTGAAGAGACAGGGTGGTTAATAAATTAGGTTTATCCATGTGGGTGGAAGAACGGTTAATAAACTGGTGAGAACGACACCTGTGTCCATGTCGGTTTAATAAATTAGGCCTTTATCCATGTCGGGTGGAAGAGGGTTAATAAACTAGGCCCTGTGTCCATGTCAGGTGGAAGAGCGTTAATAAACTAGGCTCTGTGTCCATGTCAGTTTAATAAATTAGGCCTTTATCCATGTCAGTGGAAGAGCGTTAATAAACTAGGCCCTGTGTCCATGTCGGGTGGAAGAGCATTAATAAATTAGGCCTTGTGTCCATGTCAGGTGGAAGAGGATTAATAAATTAGGCCCTGTGTCCATGTTGGGTGGAAGAGGGTTAATGAATTAGGCCCTGTGTCCATGTCGGTGGAAGAGGGTTAATAAATTAGGCCCTGTGTCCATGTCGGGTGGAAGAGGGTTAATAAATTAGGCCCTATGTCCATGTCGGGTGGAAGAGGGTTAATAAACTAGGCCCTGTGTCCATGTCGGGTGGAAGAGGGTTAATAAACTAGGCCCTTGTCCATGTCAGGTGGAAGAGCAATAATAAACTAGGCCTTTATCCATGTCAGGTGGAAGAGCGATAATAAACTAGGCCTTATCCATGTCCAGTGGAAGAGCGATAATAAACTAGGCCTTTATCCATGTCCAGTGGAAGAGCGATAATAAACTAGGCCTTTATCCATGTCCAGTGGAAGAGTGATAATAAACTAGGCCTTTATCCATGTCCAGTGGAAGAGCGATAATAAACTAGGCCCTGTGTCCATGTCAGGTGGAAGAGCGATAATAAACTAGGCCCTGTGTCCATGTCGGAAGAGCAATAATAAACTAGGCCCTGTGTCCATGTCAGGTGGAAGAGGGTTAATGAATTAGGCCCTGTGTCCATGTCGGGTGGAAGAGGGTTAATAAATTAGGCCCTGTGTCCATGTCGGGTGGAAGAGCGATAATATACTAGGCCCTGTGTCCATGTCAGGTGGAAGAGGGTTTAATATACTAGCCCTCTGTTCATGTCAAGATGGAAGAGGGTTAATATACTAGATCCTATACCCATGTCTGATGGAAGAGGGTTGATAAACTAGCCCTCTGGCTTTGTCAAGTTGGAAAAAGGTAGATAAACTAGCCCTCTGTTCATGTCAAGTTGGAAAAAGGTAGATAAACTAGCCCTCTGTCTTTGTCAAGTTGGAAACACGTTGATAAACTAGCCCTCTGTTCATGTCAAGTTGGAAAAACGTTGATAAACTAGCCCTCTGTCATTCAAGTTGGAAAACGTTGATAAACTAGCCCTCTGTCTTATCAAGTTGGAAAAAGGTTGATAAACTAGCCCTCTCTTCATGTCAAGTTGGAAAAAGGTTGATAAACTAGCCCTCTGTTCATGTCAAGTTGGAAAAAGGTTGATAACTAGCCCTCTGTTCATGTCAAGTTGGAAAAACGTTGATAAACTAGCCCTCTGTTCATGTCAAGTTGGAAAAAGGTTGATAAACTAGCCCTCTGTTCATGTCAAGTTGGAAAAAGGTTGATTAACTAGCCCTCTGTTCATGTCAAGTTGGAAAAAGGTTGATTAACTAGCCCTTTGTTCATGTCAATTTGGAAGAGGGTTAATAAACTAGGTCCTTAACCAGTATCATAGAGAGAAATGATGAGGAGAGAGAGAGAGAGAGAGAGAGAGAGAGAGAGAGAGAGAGAGAGAGAGCAGAAGGACGCATTTTGATATTTCACAGTAACACTGACCGATGAACATGGCCACCAGTAGTTACCTATTGTAATGCCCCCCCACACACACACCACACACACACACACACACACACAACACACACACACACACACACACACACACACACACACACCGGCATGCAGTATTAGACACTATTGATTTCTTGTGGTTGCTGTAGTTGGAGGCTAATGCCTGACTGACTTGAAATAGTCGGTACAGTATGGTGGTGGTTGGTTACCGTTATTTTGTCATCAGGGTGGGCACATTGCACTGCCCACCGTTACGAGGTAAATTCGGAGTGTTCAGTCTACCGTCATTGACGTCACAACTGACCTATATTTAACACAGTTAATGTCAGAGTGCAGTGATCCCAGGTGTATATGCCGGGCATTGCTCAATGTAAGCTGTGTTTTCTATACCCCTTGGGAGGCTAGGGTGTCGCGGGTGACGGTTTTCATTGTTGGTTGGAGTTGGGAGCGTTATTACCGGTACTACTGTTTGGGGGGACTGAACAAGAACTGACAATAACAATTTCGGTCAGAATAAAGCAAGGGTTATTCAGTCTTATGAGAACTGACAATTATGATCCGTCTCGGCCATAGGAACAGACAGACATCGACATTATTTGTGTTTTGTACCTGTTTGGGTGATTTCCAAGTTTAAAGGGGATGATGGTAGGTATATTTGTGTTTGACCTGTTGGGTGATTTCCAAGTTAAAGGGGTGTGGTAGGTATAATTGTGTTTGTACCTGTTGGGTGATTTCAGTTTAAAAGGGGGTGGGGTAGGTTATTTGTGTTTGTACCTGTTGGGTGATTTCCAAGTTTAAAGGGGGTGGTGGGTTAGTACTTCGATTATCGAAATCACATTTCTATGTTTTTGTTTTGTCTGCTATGAGCGTCTAAATTATAGTCGAGAGAGACAGAGACGTTATCTGGGAGTGGCTGGGAGTTAGGGATTGCCTCCCCTGCCAGCTCAAGGATGAAAAAAGTAACATGTATAGACAGTTCAGAACGTTAGTGGAATGGTTCAGGAGATTGGGTTGATAGGAAAGGAGTTGCACACTGTTGCAGATCTGACTCCAGTGTGGAAATCGTAATGTGAGCAAGCGTCACAGCCACCAACCCTCCGGGATGGGACATCATCTTCACTCACCAACTGAGGTGAAGGGGGATGGGTTGATTTAGACCACTTGACCTTGTCATAAGGTCAGCCGCTCCACACAGCAACGCCTTTCATGACTATGGCGTTCAGCAAAACGTCATAATTATGAAAGGCGTTGCTGTGAACGTTTTGCAGTAAAAATGACAATTGTCACGGTGAGGGACGTTTAACAGATGCCAACCGTCAGAAAACCAACTACAGGCGCGCTGCAAATCAGTCTGGTCCCTCTTGTTTTGACCACATGTGTAACCTGCTCGAGTGCCATGACACGTTGCTTAGTTACGGGGTTCTGCGACTCTTGCGGCGTTTGCTGTTGGAAACTGTCTTGTCCTATTGTGGTGTATGACATGCCGCAGAACGGACCAAAATTCTGTCCCTTTTTTCTGTGAACGTTTCCAACAAATTTGCGGAACCCTTTTATATTTACTTTATGTCCATTGTTTTTGAAGGTAGAATATTGGATAAATGATAGCATAATTTGACTGCCGGAGTCAAGTACTATTTCAGGGTTATGTATGCCCACTGTAAGCATATAGGTGATCCAAATTAGGTAGACCCTTTCTGTATTGGTTCTCCCCAATTACAGGCCATAAATTGGAACGATCGTAAAATCTTAATTACATAAATTGTTTCTTAATGCGTTTTGTGCTCACTTAATATTTTTTTTAATCCTAAGCTGTATTTCATATTAAGAAATACAACAGATCAAAGTCAGTTAGCGAAGTTTCGGCACTTTTCTTGTGTTTCTGAGAGCACAGCTTTTTTTGGTCTGAAGTTCCGCATTCTTCGTCGATTTAGCTTTCAGTGCTTTTCAGGGATAGTCAGATGACACTCCTTCCGCATGGTACGCGAGTTACAGAGAGAATGAGAGATGGGAAGGAGACATATTTGTTTTGTTTGTTTTCTTTGTTTTCTTTGTTTACACCGCGTTTCTTTGTTTACGCCACGTGTTTTAGACAGATTGATCGTGACCTGTGGGCAGGTCAGTAGGGAAGAGGGGCCCACCCGTCAGATTGGCTGATTACAGGGGAAATCATTCTAGTGGTCATCATTTGATGGTGATATAATATTGCCTCCCCTTCAACCTGCTAGATACGTTATTTGCAGATGGCCACAACTTGGCGGAGATTGGAGACAGAGAGTGATGGAATTAAAAGAAGGAAAATGATGAGGTATCAGAGAGAGAGAGAGAGAGAGATTGCGATAGAATGTTTGCTGCAAACGAAGCTGGAGAAATATATGCTGCCAAAGCATTTTATCCGCAATGGTATTTTTTAAGTGACAACGTACATCATGACCTTAAAATTGTCGTATGCGTATTTTATGCATTACTCACTAAAGTGTTAAAGTTTGCGTGACAAGTTTACGTTTCAGATGAGTTTTATACAACAACAGCGACAGCAACAACAACAAGAGAAAGGTGCAATACATAATAGCATATCGGCAGAAGTCTGTGTTTTTGCAAGGAAGACAAACACGATATGTCGGTCAGAGTACAGCATCACACTAATCAGATGTTTTACGCTTTGACTCATGCAGCCTGTCCACCAGCATCCTGCATTGTCAACCATGCTAGCAAAGCAAAAACTTAACCCTTTGATTCCCTCACCCTGTCCACCAGCTTCCTGCATTGTCAACCATGCTAGCAAAGCAAAAACATAACCCTTTGATTCTTTCACCCTGTCTATTCTTCAGAGATAGGGGAAGGTAAAGCATCAAGAGAGACGAGATAGTCATTGCCGTCATAATGTTGACCCCGAGAAAAGTTTAAATCTCTACCACCTCACTACCGTCCGACTCAGGGTTACGGGACAACGGACACCTTTAATCAGAATGACAGTCACCATCACAGGTAAACAAAAGCACACACACAGAGAAAAACTAGTGGATGGCTAGAGGAAAACTAGTGGATGGCGTTGCACTCCATAGAGAGAGCATCCTGAATGATATATGGTAATCCATTGTGACCACACATGGAAGCAGCAATGAGTTTGCACGTCTGTCTTGTCTGTGAACAGAATATGTCGACAATGATTTATCAACTGATTGTGTTTTGCTTGGTCCGCTCCAGCTCTGCACAATGATGTGCAGGTAGAAACACCCATCAATAAAGAAGGGACGACCCACTATTAGCCTTAAGCAGTGTTGGACGACAGTCTTTGGACATATTATTCAGACGATTATTGAATAATTAAAAAAGTAGTGTATTCCACTGTATTGCATTTGTGTTTATTGCATGGTATTGTATTGTTTTTAATTGCATTGTATTATATTATGTTGTATTGTATTGTATTGCACTGTATTGTATTGTGTTGGTTCTCAGGAAATCGGCAAAGTCATTTCGTCGGGAAGGAACACGCGATAGCGAGTCAAGTTGTCTGTGAATTTTCTGCTTCAGCTTTCACTCTGATACACCTTCACGCAAAGTCCTCTATGAGCTCTCTTCTCTCTCTATCTCTCTCTCTCTCTCTCTCTCTCTCTCTCTCTCTCTCTCTCTCTCCTCTCTCTCTCCCTCTCTCCTCCTCCTCTCCTCTCTCTCTCTCTCTCTCTCCTCTCTCTCTCCCTCTCTCTCTCTTCCTCTCCTCTCTCCCTTTCCCTCTCTCTCCTCCCTCTCTTTTTCTCTTTCTATCTCTCTCTCCCCCTCTCTCTGTCACACACACACACACACACACACACACACACACACACACACACACACACAACACACACACACACACACACACACACACACACACACACACATCTGGTTGGACGTAAATTTTGTTGTTGTTGTTCTCAATGGGGTCTACGGTCAGACAGTGTCTCCTAATGTCTGAAGGTGAAACTCCCACAGTCTGTGTCATTGACATCGAACATGCAGTACACTGCAGTGATGTCAGACAGTGCTAGACAATGATGTGATCACTGCCTTTAGCCTGGGTGGCAAAACAGACGTAGATACTTGGAGGCTGGGATCTTGTTGGGGTGGTGATATTAACCCTTTGACTCCTTCACCCTTTCCACTAGCTGCCTGCAAAAACTTAAAGCGGTAAAGCTGGAAGCTGGTTAGAGCGAGGGGGTCAAAAGGTTGTTTTTTGTTGTTGTTTTTTTTGCATTTGGTGGATAGGGTACGAGAGTCAAAGGGTTAATGTGATCTCTTTGGGCGAAAGGAGCCAGATATTCAGCCTAGGAAGGATGATTCACATGGTGTGGCTTCACGACTAGGAGATCATCGTCGTTAGTAAGGGCAGGTACGTACTACCCTAAGTATATTAGATCAGATCAGGCATGGTTGAACTCCACCAAAGTGACCCATGGTTGAACTCCACCAAAGTTTCCACCCAGGCTAAAGGCAGTGATCACATCATTGTCTAGCACTGTCTGACATCACTGCAGTGTACTGCATGTTCGATGTCAATGACACAGACTGTGGAGTTTCACCTTCAGACATTAGGAGACACTGTCTGACCGTAGACTCCTAGCTCGTTTTTTGTATGTGTTTTGGTGTCCTTAGGTATGCAGTCTTCTCTGGTGGGTGGCCTGATGGTAGCATGATATCTCTGCTCCCATGAACTTCCTGAGGGGGACTTGGACCGAGTGGATTGGGGGTTGGTAATTAGTGGAGGTAACGGAATGAGTAGAGTGGGAAGAACTCCAGACGGTGAGGGCAGAGAAAACAGAGTGAAAAGAAAAGACATAGTTTAACATAACGAACTGCTGTCAACGATACTCATAAACGGCAATGGCAGAGGTTGATGTTTCCTCTGGGTGTGGTTGAAACATCACAGATTTTTCAGAAGTTATGACTCCCATGGGGATGCCGGGGGCTCTTTCAGTATAACTAGTATCCCCACCTTGTGGAAATGCTGTGCTAGAAATTTCCTCTTTTCTGTCACTCTCTTTGTTTCTGCCTTCTTCCTTTGCTATCTGTCATTTCTTCCTATCATTTTCTGCCTTGTTGGTCCATTCACCTGTATGTATTCGATAAAGTCTTTGTCTTAGGATTGATAATTGACTACGTGTATTAAGTGCATTTTTGGCTCTAGGGAGGTGAGATATGTGGAAGCAGTTTTAGGCTTTTTTTTTTTTGCTCGTTTTTTGTATGTGTTTTGGTGTCCTTAGGTATGCTTAAATTTGTATTCAGGTGTGTTTTTTTTAAATCTGTACAATAAATTGGACGGTGTGGTCAACGCCAGGGGCATGTCCTTAGATTATGTGCGCGAATGCAGTGATATGTATACTTCATTTGTTCTTTTTTTTTCCTGTTAAAGTTTTGTATGTTTTTAAGCAGTTATAGCCCTGATATGGCTCTGCGCCGTCGGCTGGGCTTTAAACAACAATAACAATCAGAAAATTTCATGAAAAGTATGACGTGTCAGGGTCAGTTGCTTTGCAAATTAATATTTCAGTGCATCTGTTACCTGGCTTTCATCATTTTTTCACTGATGATAATCCTGACGAGTAATAATAGTTCACAGCATAATGGCAGAAGCGGACAATTTGGTCTCACACAATGTCACGCATGAGGTACCACATTTCCCCAGTATTTTACGTCAAACTGTTGCTGTACCCGTTCTTGCTGCTCATCTCGGGGCAAGATTTTCTGCTTGGCTTGCGTGTGTGCAACACATTCTAGCGCGCGTGCGCGCACACTTACACACACACATACATATATACACATGTACACACACACACACACACACACACACACACACACACGTACACATACACGTACACACACGTACACACATACATGTACACTCACACACACGTATACATACACACACGTACACCCACACGCACACACATACACACAAACACGTACACACTTCACACGCACACACACACACATACACATACACGCACGCACATACGCATACGCACACATACACGCATACAGACACACACACACCAGAATAAAGCCAGAGGATCAAGGGAATGGCAAACAGAGGTTCCCTGGTTTGGGAGGTGAGCACTAGTTATTGCCAATAACAGCCCCGACCTGTTGATTGATGTAATACCAGTGGCCACCAAATGGAACCTGTTGTGTGTGTGTGTGTGTGTGTGTGTGTGTGTGTGTGTGTGTGTGTGTGTGTGTGTGTGTGTGTGTGTGTGTGTGTGTGTGTATACACCTGTATCTGTCTCTTTTTCTGCCGTGTACATCTCTGGTCCCCCGTATGCAGCTTTGTCGTTTTCGTGCCCCTACCCCCCCCCCCCCCCGTCTCTCTCTCTCTCTGTCTCTCACTCTCTCTGTGGCTCTCTCTTTCTCGCTCTTTCTTTTCTTTTCTTTTTTTTTTCATTTTTAAAAATTTCTTTCTCCGCAGTATATATGGAAAAACGTACATTTATACGACCTAAAGGAAACTGATGAATTCGTACAATGTAGAAAAATTACGTTTACACGATTTAGAAAAAAAAAATTTTTTTGGGGGGGGGGGATGCATATTATTGAAAAGGTACATTTATAGGACTTTTAGATTTTTGAATGAACACAATATTAAACGAATGTATTTATACGACATTAAGAAACGTCCGATTGTGCACAATATGGAACAAGTACATGAATACGACTTTAACGAATTTTCTGTGTGTGCACAATATTGAACAAGTACATGAATACGACCTTAAATTTCTGTGTGTGCGTAATATTGAACAAGTGCATGAATACGACCTTAAATTTCTGTGTGTGCACAATATGGAACAAGTACATGAATACGACCTTAACAAATTTCTGTGTGTGCACATTAAAACAGCAACTTATCGTTTATTGAGAGACAGGACGCTATCCCAGATAAAGTAATTGCTTTCATTATAATGCATGCAAAATTGACAAAAGTGTCCTAGTATAGTAGGCCTCCTTCGGTCATGACTGACCATGGACAAAGTACATCCGTTCTAATGTCTAGATGGGCTGTCTGCTTGGTCCAAGCAGCGTCGCCTGTGACTGTACAGACCAATGCGAGAGAGGCAGTCTCTGTCTCAGCGGTCGCATGTGTATGCTGATGCTGGTCTGTTGGCTGTCATCCCTTTTCTGCGAACTCGCTTTTCTGCTGCAGCAGCTGACAGTTTGTCCTCACCAAACCGCAGCTGTTTCTTGAGAGTAGTTCTCCAGCTGTTGCTCGGGGTCCGTCAGTGTTGATCTCAAGCGCCTTCATGTCACGCTTGCAAACGTCTTTGTATTTCAGCTGTGGGCAGCCAATGTTTCTCTGCCCTGTGGCAAGCTAACCATAAAGGATGTCTTTTGGGATGCGACCATCTTCCATGCGGCGAACGTGGCCCAACCAGCGCAGCCGACGCTGTCTCAGCATGGTATGCATGGTTGGGAGGCCAGCGCAGGTTGGACTTCGGTGTTGGTCACCTTGTCTTGCCAGGAAATGCCAAGTATGCGCCGTAGGCTTCTCAGGTGGAAGTAATGAGCCTTTTCTCCTGTGAGCATGCGTGGTCCACGCCTCGCTGCCATACAGCAAGGTGCTGAGGACACAGGCGTTGTATACAGCCATCTTTGTCTTTGTGGTCAGCTTGGGATTTGTCCACACCCTTTGTGTGAGGCGGGCTAGTGTTGTGGCTGCCTTCCCGATCCTCTTGTCGACCTCTGTGTCAAGGGAGAGGTTATCGGTGATGGTGGACCCAAGATATGTGAATTGATGGATGGCTTCAAGCTCGTAGTCATCAATGGTGATGGCTGGTGGAGATGGCGTGTCTTGGCCCAGGACGTTTGTCTTCTTAAGACTGATGGTCAAACCAAAATCTTTGCAAGCCTGGGAGAAGCGGTCCATTAGTGATGCAAGTCCCGCTGAGTATGGGTCACAACTGCGGCATCGTCGGCAAATAGCATGTCTCTGATGAGGGCTTCACGGACCTTTGTCCTTGCTCTGAAGTGGGCGAGGTTGAAGAGCCTGCCATCTGATCTGGTCCTGCGCTGTGCTGAACGCATGCCTCAGGAGGAGAGCGAAGAAGATTCCAAAGAGGGTGGGGCCAGGACGCAGCCTTGTTTCACACCGCTGCGTACGTCGAAGGGCTTGAGAGGGTTTCCGTTGAACTGCACCATCCCTTTCATGTTTGAGTGGAAGGACTCAATTAAGCTGTGCAGTTTGGGGGGGCAGCCGATTTTTCGGAGAGCCCCGAAAAGGCCATCTCTGCTGACTAGGTCAAAGGCCTTGGTGAGGTCAATGAATGCCACATACAGGGGCATCCGCTGCTCTCTGCACTTCTCCTGGATTTGGCGAAGGGAGAAGATCATGTCTACCGTGGATCTCTCTGCTCGAAAACCACACTGTGATTCCGGGTAGACGCGTTCAGCCAGTTTCTGCAGGCGGATTAGGAGGACCCGAGCATAGACTTTGCCAACAATGCTGAGGAGCGAGATACCTCTGTAGTTGTTGCAGTCGCTCCTTTCGCCCTTGTTTTTGTACAGGGTGACGATCTTGACGTCCCTCATGTCCTGTGGTACAGCTCCCTCATTCCAACACTGACAGAGAACTGCGTGCAAAGGTGCAGAAGAGAAGTCTTGCAGTGCTTGATGAGGTCTGGGGGAATTCCGTCGTTGCCAGGTGCCTTTCCTAATGCCAGGCTATCAATGGCCTTGCTGAGTTCGTCCGCAGTTGGCTCTGCGTCAAGTTCTTCCATTACCGGCATGCACTTGATGGCATCGAGGGCTGAGGGGGACACCATGTTCTGTGTGGAGTAGAGGTCGGAGTAGTGTTCCGCCCATCTTTCCATCTGTTGGCTAGGATTGCTGATTACTTCCCCAGTAGAGGATTTGAGGGGGGCGATCTTGCTCTGTGTTGGTCCCAGTGCCTTCTTGATGCCATCATACATTCCTCGGATGTTGCCTCTTTCAGCAGCACTCTGTATCTCTTCGCTGAGCTCTGTCCAGCACTCGTTTGCGCAGCGCCTGGCGTTAAGCTGAACCTTACTTCTGGCAGCCCTGAGTATTTGCAGGTTCTTCTCACTGGGTGACCGCTTATACTTGGTGAGTGCGGCACGCTTGGCCTCAACAGTGGGAGTCATCTCTTATGATTTGGCCTCAAACCAGTCATGGGACTTCACAGTTTTCTTCCCAAAGGTGGCCATAGCAATGCGGTGCATGGTGTCTCGTAGCGTTTCCCATCTCTCAGTGGCAGAGTCTCTGGGCTGCAATGCATCGTATTCTCTCTGAAAGGCCTCTGCGAACTGTTCTACAAGATCTGGCTGAGGCATCTTGCTAACGTCAATGCGAGGGTTCCCTTGTTTCTTTGAACAGTGGAACTTCTTTGGTTGAAGCCTGATCTTGCAACATACCAGAGAGTGGTCTGTGTCGCAGTCTGCGCTGTGATAAGAGCGAGTGTGGAGAACGTTTTTGATAGCGGCACGTTTTACTAGGGTCAAATCCAGTTGGTGCCAATGTTTTGAGCGGGGATGCCTCCAGGAGACTTTGTGCTGAGGCTTCATCTTGAAGCAGGAGTTGGCGATGCACAGTTCATGGCAGGCGCAAAACTCAAGCAGTCGCTGTCCATTCTCATTCATTTTCCCCACTCCAAAGGAACCGAGGCAGAAGGGCCATGAGTCATTGTCTGCACCCACTCTGGCATTGAAGTCGCCCAGGAGAACAAATTGTTCTGTCCTGGGGATGTTCCTTATGGTTGATGCAAGATTTTCGTAGAACTCATCCTTGGTGTCTGGAGAGGCGGACAGAGTTGGGGCATAAACGCTGATGAGAGTGACATAGCCTTCGGTGGTGTTGAGGCGGAGGTCAAGAGTCGTTCTGAACCACCGCTGCCTGGTTCAATCATGTTCAGCAGGCTGTTCCTTAATGCAAAGCCTACTCCGTGCTCTCTTGGGGCATCAGAACTCTTTCCTTGCCAGAAGAAGGTGTAGTCCCTTTCCTTTAGTGTTCCTGAGTCAGCCAGCCGTGTTTCCTGCAGAGTGGCAATGTCCACATTGAGCCTCTTTAGTTCGCTGTTTATGACGGCGGTTTTTCTGGCGTCGCTGATGTCTTGCAGATCTTGGGAGAGGCCCAGGCATCATTGTTCGGACATTCCAACAGCCCAGTTTCACTGCTGATCCTTTTCCTGATCCGTTTCTTGAATTTGAATTTTTCTTTTTGTTTGGTGCGGTAATTAACGACCTGCATGTCAGATTTTCTCCTAATCTTCATGCACCCAATGAAGAAGGCAGGTCGTGGCGGGACAGCACCTAACTGGCTGGGGGCTGCCCAGCTTAGGTGAGCGGTAGCTGTCCAGTAAGACACGAAGGTCTCTCCCACCGTCAAAAGCAATCCCTGGCGTCAGCTCTACGCCAGTTGAGCAATGACTTATCACCGGTATCTGTTGCTTCCCGTGTTGTGCCGACACTAGTGTTAGTAGCGAGGCTGGAGTGTCCTCTCCAGGTCGTAGGTGCAGGGATGTAAGCCTGGGCAGTGTAATATGGAAGACAGGCTGTTGCCCATGCAACTTGTCCCCCCTCTCAACCTCGCTGACAGATCCAAAGGAACAGCAGGGCTGTTACGTTTTGGTGCCAACGCGGCCGCAGGAGCTGCCGGAAAGTGACAAAGTTTGCCATCCAATCGCCTTAGGGGCCCCACACCGGATTTACTGTCAGGGTTTACTCCCTTAGCTAGATGGCCGCGGGTAGCTCTCCAGAGCTGGCGCCCTTTGATGGATCTAATTTATTTCCACCAGGGTTTCTAGCCATCCTCCTCACCATCCTCCTGAGAGGACTGGTGGGGTTGCTGGTTTAGTCGCCAGCAATTCGACCTGTGACAGCTAGTACTGGGTTCCAGGTTACCAGTAGCGGATACATCTATCCGACCTGACAATATGTCCTAGTATACGGGCTTTCAAAATCAAGTAGACAGTATATTAAAAAGTGGAATATTTTGATGCCAAGTGGATCCTTTGCTGGTCCAAGTATTAAGATGGATTGGCACAGGATTTTTCATGGTAGAGATGATGTGTGACCTTCTTGATGTGACACGTGCTGCATTGCCCATATCCCTGTCATCATTATCATCAGGTGCCTTGCCGCATGGCGTTGGCGATCATGGACTTCCATCTGTCTCTATCTCTTGTTGCCTCAAGCATCTGTTCCACCCTCTTTGTCCCCAGCCACTCTGCAAGTCCGTGTAGTATCTTCTCCCTGGGTCTACCTGGGTCTGCCTGATGCTCTCTTTCTCTCCAGCTTTCCCGTTGTGACCAGGTGCTCCAATTCCCCTTTCCTCGTAAAACGGCCTATAAATTTTGCCTGTCTTTTCCTAATCGTCCTTACGAATGATCTTCTTGTGTCTGCCTCCATCAAGAGGCCATATCCCTGTATTATGTTTTAGATATTGACAGACATCAAGAACAAGGTTTAGATTTGGAACAACAGACATTGCAGTGCATCGTGATCGATACAAGAACGTTCCGGAGAATGCAGTGACATATCCATAATGTAATGATGCAATGGATGATTCATGTCCATAATGTACCGATGCAATGGATGATTCATGTCCATAATGTACCGATGCAATGGATGATTCATGTCCATAATGTACCGATGCAATGGATGATTCATGTCCATAATGTACCGATGCAATGGATGATTCATGTCCATAATGTACCGATGCAATGGATGATTCATGTCCATAATGTACCGATGCAATGGATGATTCATGTCCATAATGTACCGATGCAATGGATGATTCATGTCCATAATGTACCGATGCAATGGATGATTCATGTCCATAATGTACCGATGCAATGGATGATTCATGTCCATAATGTACCGATGCAATGGATGATTCATGTCCATAATGTACCGATGCAATGGATGATTCATGTCCATAATGTACTGATGCATTGGATGATTCATGTCCATAATGTACTGATACATTGGATGATTCATGTCCATAATGTACTGATGCAATGGATGATTCATGTCCATAATGTACCGATGCATTGGATGATTCATGTCCATAATGTAATGATGCAATGGATGATTCATGTCCATAACGTACTGATGCATTGGATGATTCATGTCCATAATGTAATGATGGAATGGATGATTCATGTCCATAACGTACTGATGCATTGGATGATTCATGTCCATAATGTAATGATGCAATGGATGATTCATATCCATAACGTACTGATGCATTGGATGATTCATGTCCATAATGTAATGATGCAATGGATGATTCATGTCCATAACGTACTGATGCAATGGATGATTCATGTCCATAATGTAATGATACAATGGATGATTCATATCCATAACGTACTGATGCATTGGATGATTCATATCCATAATGTAATGATGCATTGGATGATTCATATCCATAACGTAATGATGCAATGGATGATTCATGTCCATAATGTAATGATGCAATGGATGATCATATCCATAATGTAATGATACAATGGATGATTCATGTCCATAATGTAATGATGCAATGGATGATCATGTCCATAATGTACTGATGCAATGGATGATTCATGTCCATAATGTAATGATGCAATGGATGATCATATCCATAATGTAATGATACAATGGATGATTCATGTCCATAACGTAATGATACAATGGATGATTCATGTCCATAATGTACTGATGCAATGGATGATTCATGTCCATAATGTAATGATACAATGGATGATTCATATCCATAACGTAATGATGCAATAGATGATTCATATCCATAACGTAATGACGCAATGGATGATTCATATCCATAATGTACTGATGCAATGGATGATTCATATCCATAACGTAATGACGCAATGGATGATTCATATCCATAACGTAATGATGCAATAGATGATTCATATCCATAACGTAATGATGCAATGGATGATTCATGTCCATAACGTATTGATGCAATGGATGATTCATGTCCATAACGTAATGATGCAATGGATGATTCATGTCCATAACGTAATGATGCAATGGATGATTCATGTCCATAACGTAATGACGCAATGGATGATTCATGTCCATAACGTAATGACGCAATGGATGATTCATGTCCATAACGTAATGACGCAATGGATGATTCATGTCCATAACGTAATGACGCAATGGATGATTCATGTCCATAACGTAATGACGCGATGGATGATTCATGTCCATAACGTAATGACGCAATGGATGATTCATGTCCATAACGTAATGACACGATGGATGATTCATGTCCATAATGTACTGACGCAATGGATGATTCATGTCCATAACGTAATGACACGATGGATGATTCATGTCCATAACGTAATGACGCAATGGATGATTCATGTCCATAACGTAATGACACGATGGATGATTCATGTCCATAATGTAATGACGCAATGGATGATTCATGTCCATAACGTAATGATACAATGGATGATTCATGTCCATAACGTAATGATGCAATGGATGATTCATGTCCATAATGTAATGACGCAATGGATGATTCATGTCCATAACGTAATGATGCAATGGATGATTCATGTCCATAATGTACTGATGCAATGGATGACTTAGTACACTTTGTACTCACTTGTCCCAATCTCTTAGATGTCCCTCAGAAGTGCATACGCCGTCAGTGTTATGAAAACCCATGTCTTTATAGTTTTGTATGCTCATGTCCGATCGAATTGGAGGGACAGCGAAAACCTCTATATACGTATATCTTTGCAATTACAGAACAGAACGCTAGGTCGATGAAATTATCAACTGTAATCATGTTTAATATTTATTATGTTTCTGTTTAAGTGTAAATGTGTGTGTCAAATCATGTGAAGATCCGAACAAACGGAGCGAAACCCTGCCAAATTCTGATCCTGCCCTGCTATCGCTACAACAACTCACTACAAGTTGAATCCCAAGAAGACGAATTTAAAAATTTTATTTGTAACATTATCATAATCACAATCAACAAATACAGACAACCGTAATAACAACCCTCAAAACCTCGAAAACAACACCCCCAAAATCAGACACACACCACCCCACACACACATACACCTAACAGACACACACACACACACACGCACGGACGGACACACACACACACACACACACACACACACACACACACACACACACACACACACACACACACACACACACACACACACACACACACACACACACACACTACGGAATAATGTGCGCTATACAGTCTCTCAAACAACGTATTATCTATGTGTTTTCCCAAGGTGAGTTTCCAAACCTGTCAGTGCGCCCCCGGGTACACCATTTCATTTGTTTACCTCTTTTTCTGGTGTGATTATATAGTTTCAGAACTTGAACTTACAAAGAAACATGAAAATATTTGTAAGAGACAAAGGGACGTCCACCTCGACAGGTGTTGACGTCCCGAAGATATCCCCGAAATGACGACACTTCCTGTCTTCAACGTCCCACAGTGACAAACCCAACTCCTATGCTGGTCGTCTTGTCAGATTAACTGACACCACGATCAACTTGCTGCTCGTCCGCACACTAGGGCCCCAAACTGACCTGTGACTGGTACTAATATAGCCTTTTCGCCCCAAACTGACCTGTGACTGGTACTAATATAGCCTTTCCGCCCCAAACTCACCTCTGACTGGTACTAATATAGCCTTTCCGCCACAAACTGACCTGATTGGTACTAATATAGCCTTTCTGCCCCAAACTGACCTCTGACTGGTACTAATATAACCTTTCCGCCCCAAACTGACCTGTGACTGGTACTAATATAGCCTTTCCGCCCCAAACTGACCTGTGACTGGTAATAATATAGCCTTTCCGCCCCAAACTGACCTGTGACGGGTACTAATATAGCCTTTCCACCCCAAACTGCCCTGTGACTAGCAGCCTACTAATATAGCCTTTCCGCCCCAAACTGACCGATATAAACCTGCCAGATATATCCTACTGGTTGTCTACGAAATCAGCATTCACTCGAGGAACCCACGAAACATGAACGTGCAAACTTACGAGAACTTCTGTGAGGGTGTCGCACACAGACACATATGAGCCAGAGTCAAAAAGTGCTTTGTGGTGACTTTCGTAGTTCAAATCGATGCAACAAATTTTCTTGCCTTTTCACAGCCTGAACAATCCTAGATATTGATGTCAAATCAAATAGCAGACATGAACTCATGGTGGTTGAACAAATCATTTGGCTTTTCCAGAGGCAATAGTTCATACTTTAAAGGGCATAATTTTATCTGTGACAGGTGTCACACGAACGCGAAAAACTCAAATAGTTTTCAATTTTCAAAGTATCCACCTTATTGCAGTGCTGATGAGTTCTATTCAGTCAGTTTTATGCATATAACTTGAAAAGCCCTATTTCATTGCAGTTTTTAATCATTTTTTTCCCACTGTGATTGATCAAAGAACTGTAGGCCTTTGACTTGAAAACCTTACATTTACACTTTAATATTGCAGAATATATGAAAAAATTAGGCAAAAAACCAAACAGATGAAATTTATAAACTAATGAGTAACCTTGATAAGAAACTAAAACAAATACATACATAGGTACAACCATTGGTTTAACACCAAACTTCATTCTCAGCCTGCTACACCTATCTGTAAAAGGAAGGCTGAAATTTGAGTAAAAGCGTAAATATAAACTTGACTGGCTAATAAATGATTTGTTCAACCTCCATGAATTCATGTCTGCTATTTGATTTGACATTTAAAGTTCAGTATCTAGGATTGTTCAGGCTGTGCAAAAGCAAGAAAATTAGTTGCAGTGATTGAACAAGGAAAGTCACCCCAAAGCACCTTTTTACCCTGGCTCAAATGCATAAACGTATATAAACTTAATCACACAAACATGCACACATCCACGCCTGCACGCACACAGACGTGGCTGGCACGGTATGAGGCAGATTCCTCTCGTGGATGTTGGGGGGTAATGGATACTTCATGTGAACAGGCCTGCCCAAGGTGTGTACAGTGGGAAAAAGTGGGACAGTTGTAGTTCAGTTGCTTTAGAATGAATGCAAACACGATTCGGATCGCACAGGGGATCAGGTGTGTCTGTGACAGTGTGATATTAATGTGGTGTTGCTTACAATTTACAGTTTATGTTATGTATATATAGTGTTGTACTGGGCCTCCTTTCCAAAGGGACGGTGACCTAATCTAACTGTTCCTCTCCCTCATGACTTTCTCTGTCTCTGTCTCTGTCTCTATCTGTGTCTTTGTCTCTCATTCTCTCTCTCTCTCTCTCTCTCTCTCTCTCTCTCTCTCTCTCTCTTTCTCTCTCTCTGTTTCTGTCTTCTGTCTGTCTCTATCTGTGTCTCTGTCTCTCATTCTCTCTCTCTCTCTCTTTATCTAACTCTCTCTCTCTCTCTCTCTCTCTCTCTCTCTCTCTCTCTATCTATCTATCTAACTCTCTCTCTCACAGGAAACTTGGAGAATGTTTTATATTATTTTAGACAGAAGGCTGTGTATAAAAGGTGTGTAGATTTTGATTTTCAGTCGTGTGTATTGTCTTGACGCTTTATAAGGTCATATCGTTACTGGGCCTTTGAGAATAATGACTATTGTTGTTAGCCTGTGTAGACAGTTTAGCTCCGAGTTTCAGGGTGACCAAACTTGGGTTTTTGTACCACTGAAACCTGGCTTCCGAGGCTGAGAAAGTGGATTTGCGGCTGCACAGTGGCTTGTTCGCTATAAGCTTTCTCATGCACGGGTTTCTAACAACCACTAATTCTTACAGTTATAGTCATTAATTTCTATACATGGCTGTCAGAGTTCTTTCTTGAATTCGAGGGACAACGTCCACAGTTTGCATGTAGCGAGAGACAAAAAGGTTTCGTAGGTTTCCTGCAGAGAGTGAACGATTGTACTCACAGGAGGTAATAAACTGGTCATTTTTCATCGTCTTTGTTGTTACAATGACCAGAATGTAAGCATAATCGCAGGCACGTGTGCGTGCGCACGCAGATGCACACACGCGCGCGCGCACACACACACGCTTTCACACGCTTCTTACACATACACACATGTGCGTACACGTACATACACACATACACTCACCACATGACTGTATACACTCGTCACCTAATCCTGTTCTTACAGCGGTCAGAACAGAGCGTTAAGGTCCTCTACAAATGAATGACAATAAATGGAAGGTATAAAAAAATGGCTTTAGAATCGAATGCCGCAACTGCACACAGGGAACTGGTTATGAAACGATGAGAATTGTGTCAGGGTTACAGAGAAAGGCACTAGAATCGAATACATCAACCACATAAAGGACGGTGTTTATTACACGCTAAGAATTATATGACGAAAATAAAAGTGGCTGATTTATCACCGGCGCATGATTACTAAAACTTGTGTGTGTGTGTGTGTGTTGTTGTGTGTGTGTGTGTGTGTGTGTGTGTGTGAGTGAGTGTGTAGTGTGTGTGTGTGTGTGTGTGTGTGTGTGTGTGTGTGTGTGTAGTGTGTGTGTGTGTGTGTGGTGGCTGTGCAGCATGGAGGCAGTAGCAAGTAGTGTAGTGTGAGGTTATTAATTGCCACATAATGTCACACCCTTCTGTGATGCAAATCAGCCACACTCCCTTTGTCGTAGGGGTGGTATTATCCTACAATTAGTGCATGTGTCTCCCACCAGAATAACACGATTGGATCAATTACCCTCACAAAAATGTCGCCAGAATTCATTCAGAAAAGGCCATTCTCATGGCTGCCCTAGTCTTCACTTGCGTTAAGTTTGCTCACGTTTACAGTCAAGTTGTGTTTGTGTTTGTGTAATCTTGTTCAGTTTGGTGACTTGAGTTTCTAACCTCCATGACACTGGTTTTGGCCTGGGACTCAATCTGTGTGCTGTTTTTCGGTTTCACTGTACTTTAACAAAGTAAAGATTAAGAAGACGAGATGTGTGAAAGACTGTCTTTGGTTTTGAAAAAGGACACTATGAAAGTTTGGGTCCTGACTCAGTGGCTATACTGCATTGGTAGGAGTCGTTGAAACGCCGAAATGTGATATTTTACTGAGTACATAGCTGATAAATTGCGTTTTATGTAATTGTGTTATAATTGTATCTGTAATTGTTTGTGTTGTGTTGATAGACATAGGAATGTAGAGGGTTCATGTGCAGGTTCATGATATCCGCCATAATTATTGTGGACCTTCATTGGTTGGCATTTGTTATAGGATTGTGATGTGGCGCGTGTGAAATAGTTTGCATGTTCTGGTGCCTTCATGAAGCCAACAGAAAGAGATGGAACTGTTGATAAGCAGGGCTTTTCACTGACTGACATGCTATAGTGGCTGTCTTGTGTGGTTTGCCAGCATCCTGGATACT
>JAPXFY010000022.1:63603358-63703358 GCA_030674185.1 Monoplex corrugatus
GTAGGCTGATGAAAATACGCCAGTTCAACCTTAGACTGATGAAAATACACCTGTCCAACAGTAGACTGATGAAAATACGCCAGTTCAACCTTAGACTGATGAAAATACGCCAGTTCAACCTTAGACTGATGAAAATACGCCTGTCCAACAGTAGACTGATGAAAATACGCCTGTCCAACAGTAGACTGATGAAAATACGCCAGTTCAACCTTAGACTGATGAAAATACGCCTGTCCAACAGTAGACTGATGAAAATACACCTGTTCAACCTTAGACTGATGAAAATACGCCAGTTCAACCTTAGACTGATGAAAATACGCCTGTCCAACAGTAGACTGATGAAAATACGCCAGTTCAACCGTAGGCTGATGAAAATACGCCAGTTCAACCTTAGACTGATGAAAATACACCTGTCCAACAGTAGACTGATGAAAATACACCTGTTCAACCTTAGACTGATGAAAATACGCCAGGTCAACCTTAGACTGATGAAAATACGCCAGTTCAACCGTAGGCTGATGAAAATACGCCAGTTCAACCGTAGGCTGATGAAAATACGCCAGTTCAACCGTAGGCTGATGAAAATACGCCAGTTCAACCGTAGGCTGATGAAAATACACCTGTCCAACCGTAGGCTGATGAAAATACACCTGTCCAACCGTAGGCTGATGAAAATACGCCAGTTCAACCGTAGACTGATGAAAACATGCTAATTCAAACGTAGATTGATGAAAATACGCCAGTTCAACCGTAGGCTGACGGAAATACACCAATCCATACGTAGGCTGTACTTAGATAACAGCAGATATAAGATATTTTCTTGTTTTTAATAATTAGACTTCAGTGTCTTGTTGAAATAGATGACTATATATATATAGATATATGTGTGTGTGTGTGCGTGCGTGCATGTGTGTGTGTGTATGTGAGTGCAAGCGCGCGTGCATGTGTGTGAAGTATAGGATAATGTGGCACAAGAGGGTCTGATCTAGAGAATGTCACACTGATTAGGGGCAGACCTTACATCTGTGAAATAATAATAATAACACTAATAGCAACAACAACAACAATAATGATAATGATAGTAATAATAATAGTAGTAATAATAATGATGATGATGATGATGATGAAGGGATCACCTAAAACATCACTTCATAAAACAAAGGCTTTGGGTACATGTACATAACTATAACAAAATCACACGTAACTAAACCACATAAAAATCACACCATAAGACTTACGTTAACACAGAGGCAGCAATCTGGCAAAGGGAACATTAACGGATCTTGTCCTGAAATGCAGTGAAAAACACTGTAGTTGATAGCAAGAACAGTGCCAATCCTTGTCAAACAAAGCAGGTTTTGCACCTCTTCTTTCTCCTGGCCGTTCATTTCAGAATCTAATTATCAGAGAGAGAAGCTCTACCACATTTTTAAAAGCCTTGTGTGCTTATACGTGGGATAAAATTCCAAGAAAACGTTCTGCCAATAAGGGAGAAGAAAGTGAAGAAAAGGTACGAGAGTGGCTAGTGTTGAGCCTTGGCCATCTAAGAGTGGCTAGTGTTGAGCCTTGGCCATCTAAGAGTGGCTAGTGTTGAGCCTTGGCCATCTAAGAGTGGCTAGTGTTGATCCTTGGCCATCTAAGAGGGCTAGCATTGATCCTTGGCCAACTAAGAGTGGCTAGTGTTGAGCCTTGGCCAACTAAGAGTGGCTAGTGTTGAGCCTTGGCCATCTAAGAGTGGCTAGTGTTGAGCCTTGGTCATCTAAGAGTGGCTAGTGTTGAGCCTTGGTCATCTAAGAGTGGCTAGTGTTGATCCTTGGCCATCTAAGAGGGCTAGCATTGATCCTTGGCCAACTAAGAGTGGCTAGTGTTGAGCCTTGGCCATCTACGAGTGGTTAGTGTTGAGCCTTGGTCATCTGAGAGTGGCTAGCATTGAGCCTTGGCCATCTATGAGTGGATAGCATTGAGCCTTGGCCATCTAAGAGTGGTTAGTGTTGATCCTCGGCCATGTAAGAGTAGCTGGTATTTTGCCCTGGCCATCTAATAGTAGCTGGTATTGAGTCTTGGCCATCTAAGAGTGGCTAGTATTGAGTCTTGGCCATCTAAGAGTGGCTGGTATTGAGCCCTGGCCATCTAATAGTTGCTGGTATTGAGTCTTGGCCATTCAAGAGTGGCTAGTGTTGAGTCTTGGCCATCCAAGAGTGGCTGGTATTGAGCCCTGGCCATCTAATTGTTGCTTGTATTGAGTCTTGGCCATCCAAGAGTGGCTAGTGTTGATCCTTGGCCATCTGATTGTTGCTTGTATTGAGTCTTGGCCATCCAAGAGTGGCTAGCAATGAGCCTTGGCCATCGAATTGTTGCTTGTATTGAGTCTTGGCCATTCAAAAGTGGCAAGCATTGAGCCTTGGCCATCTAAGAGTGGCTGGTATTGAGTCTTGGCCATCAAGAGTGGCTAGCATTGAGCCTTGGCCATCCAAGAGTGGCTAGTGTTGAATTGTGGCCATCTAAGAGTGGCTAGTGTCCTGTCTTGGCCATTCAAGAGTGGCTGGTATTGAGTCTTGGCCATCCAAGAGTAGCTAGTGTTGAGTCTTGGCCATCCAAGAGAGGCTAGTGTTGGTCTTGGCCATCCAAGAGTGGCTGGTATTGAGTCTTGGCCATCCAAGAGTGGCTAGTGTTGAGTCTTGGCCATCCAAGAGTGGCTAGTGTTGGTCTTGGCCATCCAAGAGTGGCTAGTGTTGAGTCTCGGTCATCTAAGAGTGGCTGGTATTGAGCCCTGGCCATCTAATATTTGCTGGCATTGATCCTTGGCCATCTAAGAGTGGCTAGCATTGAGCCTTTGCCATCAAAGAGTGGCTAGTGTTGAGCCTTGCCATCTAAGAGTGGCTAGTGTTGAGCCTTGGCCATCTAAGAGTGGCTAGTGTTGAGCCTTGGCCATCTAAGAGTGGCTAGTGTTGAGCCTTGGCCATCAAAGAGTGGCTAGTGTTGAGCCTTGTCATCTAAGAGTGGCTAGTGTTGAGCCTTGGCCATCTAAGAGTGGCTAGTGTTGAGCCTTGGTCATCTAAGAGTGGCTAGTGTTGAGCCTTGGTCATCTAAGAGTGGCTAGATTGAGCCTTGCATCTAAGAGTGGCTAGTGTTGACCTGGTCATCTAAGAGTGGCTAGTGTTGAGCCTTTGCCATCTAAGAGTGGCTATGTTGAGCCTTGGCCATCTAAGAGTGGCTAGTGTTGAGCCTTGGCCAACTAAGAGTGGCTAGTTTGAGCCTTGGCCATCTAAAGTGGCTAGTGTTGAGCCTTGGTCATCCAAGAGTGGCTAGTGTTGAGCCTTTGACATCAAGAGTGGCTAGTGTTGAGCCTTGACATCTAAGAGTGGCTAGTGTTGAGCCTTGGCCAACTAAGAGTGGCTAGTGTTGACCTTGGTCATCTGATGTTGGTTTAGCATTGAGCCTTGGCCATCTATGAGTGGCTAGCATGAGCCTTGGCCATCTAAGAGTGGTTAGTTTGATCCTCGGCCATGTAAGAGTAGCTGGTATTTGCCCTGGCCATCTAATAGTAGCTGGTATTGAGTCTTGGCCATCTAAGAGTGGCTAGTATTGAGTCCTTGGCCATCTAAGAGTGGCTGGTATTGAGCTTGGCCATCTAATAGTTGCTGGTATTGTCTTGGCCATTCAAGAGTGGCTAGTGTTGAGTCTTGGCCATCCAAGAGTGGCTGGTATTGAGCCTGGCCATCTAATTGGTGCTTGTTTGAGTCTTGGCCATCCAAGAGTGGCTAGTGTTGATCCTTGGCCATCTGATTGTTGCTTGTATTGAGTCTTGGCCATCCAAGAGTGGCTAGCAATGAGCCTTGGCCATCGAATTGTTGCTTGTATTGAGTCTTGGCCATTCAAAAGTGGCAGCATTGAGCCTTGGCCATCTAAGAGTGGCTGGTATTGAGTCTTGGCCATCAAGAGTGGCTAGCATTGAGCCTTGGCCATCCAAGAGTGGCTAGTGTTGAGTTTGGCCATCTAAGAGTGGCTAGTGTCCTGTCTTGGCCATTCAAGAGTGGCTGGTATTGAGTCTTGGCCATCCAAGAGTGGCTAGTGTTGAGTCTTGGCCATCCAAGAGTGGCTAGTGTTGGTCTTGCCATCCAAGAGTGGCTGGTATTGAGTCTTGGCCATCCAAGAGTGGCTAGTGTTGAGTCTTGGCCATCCAAGAGTGGCTAGTGTTGGTCTTGGCCATCCAAGAGTGGCTAGTGTTGATGTCTCGGTCATCTAAGAGTGGCTGGTATTGAGCCCTGGCCATCTAATATTGTTGGCATTGAGTCTTGGCCATCTAAGAGTGGCTAGCATTGAGACTTGGCCATCTAAGAGTGGCTAGTGTTGTGCCTTGGCCATCTAAGAGTAGCTAGTGTTGAGCCTTGGCCATCTAAGAGTGGCTAGTGTTGAGCCTTGGCCATCTAAGAGTGGCTAGTGCTTGAGCCTTGCCATCTAAGATGGCTAGTGTTGAGCCTTTAACATCTTGAGTGGCTAGTGTTGAGCCTTGGCCATCAAGAGTGGCTAGTGTTGATCCTTGGCCATCTAAGAGGGCTAGCATTGACCTTGGCCATCTAAGAGGGCTGGCATTGATCCTTGGCCATCTAAGAGGGCTGGCATTGATCCTTGGCCATCTAAGAGTGGCTAGCATTGAGCCTTGGCCATCTAAGAGTGGCTAGTGTTGAGCCTTGGTCATCTAAGAGTGGCTAGTGTTGAGCCTTGGTCATCTAAGAGTGGCTAGTGTTGAGCTTGGCCATCTAAGAGTGGCTAGTGTTGAGCCTTGGCCAACTAAGAGTGGCTAGTGTTGAGCCTTGGCCATCTAAGAGTGGCTAGTGTTGAGCCTTGGCCAACTAAGAGTGGCTAGTGTTGAGCCTTAGCCATCTACGAGTGGTTAGTGTTGAACCTTGGTCATCTGAGAGTGGCTAGCATTGAGCCTTGGCCATCTAAGAGTGGCTAGTGTTGAGCCTTAGCCATCTACGAGTGGTTAGTGTTGAACCTTGGTCATCTGAGAGTGGCTAGCATTGAGCCTTGGCCATCTAAGAGTGGTTAGTGTTGATCCTCGGCCATGTAAGAGTGGCTGGTATTTTGCCTGGCCATCTAATAGTAGCTGATATTGAGTCTTGGCCATCCAAGAGTGGCTAGTGTTGATCCTTGGCCATCGAATTGTTGCTTGTATTGAGTCTTGGCCATTCAAAAGTGGCTAGCAATGAGCCTTGGCCATCGAATTGTTGCTTGTATTGAGTCTTGGCCATCCAAGAGTGGCTAGTGTTGAGTCGTGGCCATCTAAGAGTGGCTAATGTCCTGTCTTGGCCATTCAAGAGTGGCTGGTATTGAGTCTTGGCCATCCAAGAGTGGCTAGTGTTGAGTCTTGGCCATCCAAGAGTGGCCAGTGTTGAGTCTTGGCCATCCAAGTGTCTTGGCCATCCAAGAGTGGCTAGTGTTGATCCTTGGCCATCCAAGAGTGGCTAGTGTTGAGTCTTGGTCATCCAAGAGTGGCCAGTGTTGAGTCTTGAGCATCTTTTGGCTTTAACAGTAATATGCTTGAGGTGGTTTTTCATAAACATTGTCTGATGTCTATGTGGAAGCCTTGCCTGTTGGGAAGAGGGAGTAATTGTGTAATGGGAACATCTGTGAACGCTGATGAATTTAACGTAAGGAAGATCTCTGTGTCGTACCAACTCCAGGCGTTTTCTCGATTGATCACATACAACCACTGATGATGTGAGCGTGACAGCTACCTCCATGACAGACACGACCCCAGGCAGTTTTTTGTCCATTGACAAATATCACCACTAGTGATGTTGGCACAGCAAACACCCTGAAGGCAGATTCAACCCAAGGCAGTTTTGTTCTTATTGACAACAATATGATCATGAACAATGTAAGCACAACAAACACTCACCATTCCAAATCCCATACAGACGTGTAGCCGCTAACGACGTAAAGACGATGAATACCTCCCAAGCCAAATCCGACCCCAGGCAATTTTCCCATTGATCAGATACGAGCAGGGTAAAGTGGAAATGCACCAGTTCAACACAAGGCTGTTTTTAGATACAATTGTTCTCAGATTTTGTCTTGCCGAAAAATCATCCTTCAGTGGCATGTTGAAACAGGTGTGTGTGCGTACGTGTGCATGTGTGTTTGAGACAGACAGACACACACACACAGAGAAAGAGATATGGGAAAATGGTTTACAGGAGAGTCTGATCTCGTGAATGTCATATTGACTAGGAGCACACCAGATATCTGCGTATATGTGTTGGGGGAGGAAGAGACAGTGGCGTGTTTCCTGTATTGTTTATAAATGCAATAAAAGTGAGAGAGGCAGACTTGTCAGTCCTTGTCAAACAAAACAGGTGTTTGTTTGTGTGTTTGTTTTGTTTTTTCAGCACACCCCCTTCCCCTGCTGACGTCCAAATCAGCATAGAGTAACGCTATATTACTCACTAAATACGTGGTGTATAAATCATAGAAGGAGATGTCTTGTTCAAACATGAAGTTACAGGGAAATGTATTTGGCAGTAATGGAGGGAAGTAGATGTAGGAAAATATAATAATGGCTGGCGTTGTGTCTTGGACATCTTTTGGCTTTTAGTTTTACGGTAATCCCCATTGGTGTGGTTTGTCATGTACACTGACTGATCTTCATGTTGAAGCCTTGGCTTTAGAGAGGCAGGGTAATTCTATAGAAAGAACGTCTGTGAACCCTGCTGATGTAAACATGAGGAACATCGCCATGCCATACCAATCCCAGGCAAATTTTCCATTGTCTAAATACAAGTACTGTATGTCAGTGGTGGTAGACCGAACAACTCTAAGCACACTGACATAATTCCAGATGCGAGGGAAGTCCGGAAGAAAATACAAACATTTACTAATCCATTATCGTTATTACGACACATATAAAACAGTGACTTAGATTACCAGCTCTACTCTGTTACTTTTCCATGTAGTTACCATTCAGTGATGTACCTGTCCCATCGATGCACAAGGGCATACATCCCCTCCTGAAATAACTGGATGTCAAAGCGACTGGAACCACCCTTACACATCTGCAACAACATCGACAGATGAAACTGCTTCCCGGATGAATGTGGTTTGAGTGACCCAAACAGGTGATAATATGAAGGAGCCAAGTGTGGCGCATGCGATAAAACATTCCAACCATATCGCTGGAGCCACAGGTTTGTCAGATTGGCTGTGAGGAAAATGGCATTGTCGTGTAGCAGAATGACAGCCTTGTGCAGACGTCCTGGTCTTTCTTTGACATGTCCAGTGCTTCACAGTCTTTCACTGTGTTAACTGTCTGACAGTGCGGTAAGAAGTCTACAAGCAGCACACCTTTTGCATCCCAAAACACAGTTGCCATTAATTTCTTCGCTGACTGCTGAATTTGAATTCTGGAGGGTGGGGGTCGGTAACTATGGATGCTGCCAGGTCATGGAATCAACGTTTGTCTCTGGGGTAGCCTGATTCACCCTGATGTCATTGCTCGTGATCATGTGATGAAGAAAAGTCCCCATCACCTCCCCTGTATCTTTCCAAAACCTGAAAAGAAGTAATGACCATGCACTGGGGCTTATGTTTTTCAGTAAGTATCATTTTGACCCATCATGATGATACCTTCCAATATCCCAACTTTTCATTGACGATTTCATGGACTCTGGCTTCGGAAGATGAAGTTCGGTAGCTAATCAAGAACTTTGCGTCATCTGTCCCCTTGAATTGAAGCTTCAGCGCGTTCAATGCTGTCTTCTGTTGGTAATGAACAAAGATGCCCAAGGCGAGGCTCGTCCTGCAGATTCGTACAACCCTCTGTAAACTCACACTCATACGATACACTTCCTGATCTTTACATGCTCGCCATTCTTGACAGCAAGTTCACTGTTAATTTCTGTTGACATTTTGCCCATGGCAAACAAAAATCTTATTACATCTCACACCACTATGTTTCTTCACAGGTCTGTGGGGGCAGCCATCTTTGTTGTGATGTTACATACGCGTGCGCTTAATATTAAAGCTGTTCTGGCTGTTATAAGAAGTGTCATGTAGCTCCTGTTGCTTTGCGTTTACAGCTTTCACACTGTTTTAATTCCGGTCAATTTATGCCTGTCTGTATCTTATTTTTCGGACATGTCTCGTAGTGTCACTATCAAGTCTGATATGCTCTGTATTCCCCTCTCCTACTCCCGAGGATAGGACATTTTTCAGTACAAATACTATTCTTTATCTCCTCTCAGGGTCTGTCTTACTGGTTCATTCATTCTCTTGTATTTATTCGAGACATTTCTGAAACTCTTCTTCTGTTGTCTGTCTGTCTGTCTGTCTGTCTGTCTGTCTCTGTCTGTCTCTGTCTTCTGTCTGCTCTTCTCTCTCTCTCTCTCTCTCTCTCTCTCTCTCCTCTCTCTCTCTCTCTCTCTCCTCTCTCTCTCTCTCTCTCTCTCTCTCTCTCTCTCTCTCCTCTCTCTCTCTCTCTCTCCTCTCTCTTCTTCTCTCTCTCCACCCTTCTCACCAGAGTTGCAGCATACAGACTGCAGCATTATCATATTGCCTGTGTACAGTTTAGCATGAGCCAGCCGGCCAGAACATGGTGCATATAGGCATCCAAGCCAGTATTAGCACATCTCAGATGGAAACAGATTATATGAAGCTTAAGCTTGCTTAAATGCAGAAGTATGCACTGTCGTTCAGGCAGCATGAGTGCTGAAAGTAGATGATAGAGAAAGTGTTGACCACAAAATGCTTACCTTTGATCCAGCCAAAGCAGTGAGGAAAAAGAAATGAAAGGGATTTTCTCGTTATGATGAACACCAGTATGTGTATTAAAGACAATTTTCAATTTTCATTCCACTGGTCTGATGCCACAGTGTGTGCTTTCCTTCCAACGTTACGACTCAGAATACTGGAGGATGACAGAAAGCAGCCATACCAAGCCATTAAATTCTACTTTGCACACAAGGAACCTCCAAAGAATCATACGAATATTCTGACCCATCTCCATGTCCAGCCAACAGCTACTTGCTCAGTGCATTCGAGTGAGTATTGACATTGTCATCTTGAAATGACGATGAAGATAGATCAGGCACATCACCGAGAGAGAACAAGATAGCATCACCTGGACTGCCCTTTTTGGACTCAGCAAGATCGACGTTATAGACAGAAAAACACCTGAAGATGAACAATAGCAGGAGACGTCAAGGCCTTGAAGCACACCTACTGCACGTTACACAGGCTGCCCCAGAATGAACAGGAGTGGAGAATGTTTGTTGCTGCCTTACATGTTATTGGCGTAATGGGCAGTAAGTCAACAAGAGCGATTCAGTGAACAGAGATTTCTGTCACCATTTTACCAAGCCTGCAACATTTCACATCTCTGAGAGGATTGGGCACTCATCATGAATTGTCTCTTGCAGAGTGAGCAAATTCTCCTCAGCGACAGTCGCCTGTCGGCACTGGCCATGCGTGGTCCCATCCAGGTGTACGTGGCCAAGTATTCCTACAACCCCTTTGAGTACTCCCCCAATGAAAACCCTGAGGCCGAGTTGCAACTCAATGCTGGCGACTATGTGCTGGTCCTGGGGACATGGATGAGGTGAGTGTGCCTAGAGAGAGAGGGGGGGGGGGGGATCGTGAGAGATAGGTAACTTTAGAAAACTACGAGGGCTGAAGTCAGAGAGGTATGAGCAGACCTGCAGGCATTTTCTAACAAACCATGATACCATACAAGAACATGTAAATGCCCTACATAGTCCATTGTACGTGTACTTACACATGTGGTTTATTTTGATTGCTGTATGTATCTAATCACTTCACTTGACAGGAGATTTTGATGTATGAAAATATATTTCCCAGTAGCCTATTAGTATTTATGTTGGGCTTTGTCTCGAATGTTACTTTACAAACTTGCTTATTTGTACACCGAAAGTGTGAAAATATTGTGATTGATTCTACCTATTTGATGATGAGAGATAATGAGATCAGTATGATGTTTGTCTGCATATGAAGATGGTGATGATATAAATGATAAGGATGATCCAATTGTTAAGGAAGGTTTTAGGCATGGGGCTTACTACAGAGAAGGAGGCAGCGGGAGAAAGAGAGGGGTGGCAGCCGTAAATTGTGATTTTTCAGTCACAGTACAGCTCTGAAGTCTGTTTGTTGGGAGTGTGTGGTCTTGACTGAGAATCAGAAAGTCGATTTCATACTGGGTCTCATTTGTTTTTTATGAGAGCCCACATACTGACCGTAAAACAAGAATTTTTTTTACTCTAGTTTTAAATGAAAATGACTGAATAACAGTTAATGATTTTACAGTCAACATAATTATATGGGCAGTATGATAATAGACATACTTAGCAACATGAATGAATATCATAGGTGTAAGTACAACATGAATGTGCAAATTATCTTCAGTAAGCATGCCTTTTGGATGAAGTGTCTCGGCATGGAAACAGCCGTGTGGTACTGCCACTATGATACATAAGTGAGAATAGGAAGTGATGGATGTTTGTGGTTGCTAGTAGATGCTGAAAATGATGACTGAGGATTGGTGTCAAAATATTGAATGTACTCGAGTTAGGTGAACACATACATTGAAGCCCTAGTGAGCAGGGCATTGTAAGTATTGACAGTGGAAGCAGTGAAAAAAAACCCAGTTAAATGCATGTTTGAGAAAAACCCAGATAGAGGCAAGGCTGTGTGATTGGCCCATGCCAGTTTGTGTGCATATATGTGTGTGTGTATGTGCATACATGCATAAGAGTATGCAGGTGTGTGTGCATACATATAGTTACGGATGAAGAGAGCTTTGTGTCGAACAGGTCTGAATGTTAATTGCTTATAACATTCAGCATGATCAGTTCATATCGTAATGATTTGATTTGGAAAAGCCATGAAAGTAATCTTTCAACTTGTCAGGTTTTT
Organism: Monoplex corrugatus; assembly: GCA_030674185.1. Classification (NCBI taxonomy): domain Eukaryota; kingdom Metazoa; phylum Mollusca; class Gastropoda; order Littorinimorpha; family Ranellidae; genus Monoplex; species Monoplex corrugatus. Next base: position 63,614,288 of record JAPXFY010000022.1, read on the forward strand.
CAAACATAAATATTTTTTCTAGGATATCTTACTTTTGATTGATGACTACATAGAGTGATGATAACATTTAACCCTTTGACTCCTGCACCTATCCACCAACTGCAAAGCTTAACCCTTTGACTCCTTCACCCTATCGCCAGCTTCCTGCAGGAAACTGGTGGATAAGGTGAATGAGTCAGAGGGTTAGGTTTTTGTTTTGCTAGCATGGTTGACAATGCAGGAAGCTGGTGGACAGGGTGAGGGAGTCAGAGGGTTAATTTTATGATAGCTTTGAATGACGACTGCATTGAGTGATGATGCAATCACTGTTTATCGTTTGGCACTGGTCATTGCATTAGAGGTGCTGTGGCAGTGTGTCACATAATGTTTGTTTTGATTTATATGGTTTGAGCGTATAATCAAATCAGGTGGGACTGTTTTCTAACACAGTGTCTTAAAAAAAGCATGACATTGTTAATATGCATGCATGTGTGTGTGTGTGTGTGTGTGCGTGCGCGCACGTGTTTGTGTGTGTGTATGTGTGTGTGTGCGTGCGTGCGTGCATGTGTGCTTGCATGTGTGTGTGTTCATGAGTGTGTGTGTGTGTGCGTGCATGTATGTGTGTGTGTGCACATGCGTGCGTGCATGTTGTGTGTGTGTGTGTGTGTGTGCAGGACGGGTTCTTTGAAGGGGAGCTGATAGAAGGCAGGAGAGGGCTGGTTCCCTCTAACTTCATTGAAAGAGTGGCTGGTAAGTAAATGTAAATGTATACAGCAACAAGACAACAAGTCATGTTATTAGCAGTCTCTTCTGGACAAAGTTTTGCTTGTTTGTTTGTTTGCATGTCTTATTGATTGATTTGGTTCAGATTTTACATCGGCACCCACCTCAGGTGATATGGCCGACAGGGATAACCATCCCAGGGAAGGGGGCCCGACTCCACCAGAACAACAATGATGTTAAGATGGGACAGTGAGATGGCCAGTTTTAATGTAGCGCACCCAGGGATTCAAACTCGCAACCATTAGCATGTGAATCTGATGCTCAAGCCAACTGAGCTACTGGGGTCCACATTTCTTAAAATTATCACCATCTGAGTAAGCTACATCTCTTTAACTGCAGTAAGTCATAGGGTTATCTCCCTTGGAAAAACGCTTGATCAAACTGTAGTTATGATTAGCATACCTCAGCAGCCATCAGATCTTTGCTGAGACGTTTCACATTGTCTTTAAGTGTCACCACTTGCGTTGTTTGTTACTGTGGTCCTCCAGACATGATCTCATAGCAGGTGATGATCGTTTCACCTTGCAAAAGATTTGTCAGACTGTGCTCCTGGATGCCACCTGGACAGGAAACATCATATTAATGCTGAAAAACCTCAAGACTAAGTGTATATGTGACCCACTCTGACAAAAGGTACAATAAGTCGGGCGAGACCTTCTGCTGCTGTGGGCTGAAAACTCTGAACAGGGACAATAAGTCGATTTTGAGTTTTCCGCATTTTCATGCTCTATAACCACTTTTACACCATGTCCTAACACAATAAAATCAAATTCAATCGATAAGTATCATATTTTTGTTTTAATGTGTGGTAAGTGCTACTATCTGGCCGCTGAAATATTCACAAGTTCCGTAACATTTTGGTGATTAAAGTACGCTTTTCTTAAATCTTTTTTCTTTTTGTTGTTTTGGATGGATGGAAAATTAAGTAAACCAGGGAAGTATGGAATTTCAGCTGATTTGGTTGATATTTAATGCTTGTTGCTAAGGAGTTTCTGACCATACCCTTTCAATTCAGGCCTATTCTCTTCAACACTGTTTTTCTCAAAATGGCTGACTTGACCCTTCTCATCTTTGAAAGCCCATAACTTTTTTGTAGCCTGAAACTCAACTTTAGTACCATTTGAAAGCTGAAATTCTAAACTTTATAGTTATACCAAAACCTAAAAATGTCTAAACTGAGACTTATTGTACCTTTTGTCAGAGCGGGTCACAATTATTTGTATCATGTGTCAGTCCATCATTTGGGTTAGGTTTCTGATAGGATGCTCAATAAAATTCCTTGTTTTGGGACTTGTTGTCACTGTGTCTATGATTGATGTATTGTTGTGTACTGTATTTTTGTTGTATTGTTGTTTTTTTTACTTTGTTTTGTTTTCATTGCAGTGTGGTTCATCACTTTGAAATATAGGTTGCTTTCCCAATAACATATCGCCATAGTACCGGCCACCCATTTTCTTCTATTCTTTTTCCTGTTTTTGTTCTTTCCTCATTTGTTTGTTGTTGGTTTCTTTGTTGTTTCTTTGTTTGCTTGTTTACACTACTCGTTTTCGTTGTCGTTTATTACTTGTAAGGTTTTTAAAATGTTATTTTGTTTTTCTGAATTTTATCAGGGTTAACGTTGTTGTTGTGAGTTCTTTTAACTACACTACTTGCCTATTGCACATTTGCCCTCATAGTCTGGTTTGATAATAATTAGCACTCAGACCACCAGTTGGTGCCCAGAAGAGGTGGCGAAAAACACTGATCCAGAAATTGAACCCAAGACCTCTGGCATCTTACACTGTCATCTTACCACTGGCTCCTGCTCCACCTTAGGCTGCGTGAATCTTGTGTCATATGATGTTTTAGCAATGGCAGACTTAGACATTTACCAAACGGTGTTGTATTTTGTCATGACAATCATAGCGTAGGTTTACTTCCAAGATCCAGTTATGTGGAATGGACTCCTTGTTCATATTAGACATTTTGCACAATATTTACCTTTAGGTATATTCTCAAGATCAACTTTTCCAGCTGTAATGTAATCTGTGTGTGTTTGTGTGTGTGTGTGAGATAGAGAAAATGAGTGGGCAAGTGTTTTAGCATGTAATACGTTTATGCATATATGTGTTTGGTATGCGTATGGATTGAGAGGGAGAGACATTGGACTTCCGGTGATATTCATTTAGACTGTAGCCCCTGATAAATACATGTGAAATACAAAGTCTGTTTTCGACCATACATATAGTGAAATATTTTAAATATTACTCATGAAGGAAATTGAGGCAGTCGCATCATGTATAATATACATTGAGGTAGTCACACCATAAATAACATACACTGAGGTAATCACACCACAGATAACATACATTGAGGTAGTCACACCATAAATAACATACATTGAGGTAATCACACCATAAATAACATACATTGAGGTAGTCACACCATAAATAGCATACATTGAGGCAGTCACACCACAAATAGCATACATTGAGGCAGTCACACCACATATGGCATACATTGAGGCAGTCACATCATAAATAGCATACATTGAGGCAGACACACCACAAATAACATACATTGAGGCAGTCACACCACAAATGGCATACATTGAGGCAGTCACACCATAAATAACATACATTGAGGCAGTCACACCACAAATAGCATACATTGAGGCAGTCACACCACAAATAACATACATTGAGGCAGTCACACCACAAATAACATACATTGAGGCAGTCACACCACAAATGGCATACATTGAGGCAGTCACACCATAAATAGCATACATTGAGGCAGTCACACCACAAATAGCATACATTGAGGCTGTCACACCACAAATAGCATACATTGAGGCAGTCACACCACAAATAACATACATTGAGGCAGTCACACCACAAATAGCATACATTGAGGCAGTCACACCACAAATAACACACATTCAGGCAGTCACACCACAAATAACATACATTCAGGCAGTCACACCACAAATAACATACATTCAGGCAGTCACACCACAAATAGCATACATTGAGGCAGTCATACCACAAATAACATACACTGAGGCAGTCACACCACAAATAACATACATTCAGGCAGTCACACCACAAATAGCATACATTGAGGCAGTCACACCACAAATAACATACACTGAGGCAGTCACACCACAAATAACATACATTGAAGCAGTCACACCACAAATAACATACTTTGACGTAGTCACACCACAGATCATGTACATTCAAGCTTTCACACCACAATTAATGTATACTGAGGCAGTCACACCATCAGTAACATACATTTGAGCAAGGTAAAGATAGACATTAATATCCTAATTATTACTATACTGTTTGAGTATGATGAGACACTGTAGAAGTAGATATTATTATTATAGTAATTACTAGCACATATACAGGAGGGTGGAAAAGTAGGTATACAGTAAGTATCACATCATTATCATAATGCTTAATTCCGCTCTCGATTAGAGGAGTGTGTGAATACCGACAGCAGGCAGTTTGAGTATCTGAGGGATTAAGGCTGTGCTTGTTATTACATGTATATGCAATATTCACTTGTTTGTATAATAAATGCAATGAGTATTGTACATGTTTTCTTTTTTCATAACTGTATACCTACTTTTGCACCCCCGTGTATATGACTATGTGAGAATGTAGACAGGAACCTGATTTAGCCGTAGAATGATGAAGATACTTGCCCACCGCTTACTACAGTCACTTAGCTGTCAACCCTTGGCGTGAACAGACAGATGCCTGCAGCATGTCAGCACCGGTCAAAGATGTTTGGTAGAAGCGGAACTAGCCGAACGACAGACTGTGTGGAGCTTGACACAAGACCTTGTGAAGAGGCTGAAAGCTAACCATGCAGGAACCAGAAGAACAAGATAACCAATGTAAGCGTGTATTTAACAAAAAAGACAAAACAAGCACAAATTTTCGGCCAACCGGCCTTTGTCAAGCGCGAACGCACGGTCACAAACAGATCACAAACACCAAACAATGGATAATAAAAACAGGACTAAAAACTTCCCTGCCGCCTCGTCCAGTGGATAAAAAGGGGATCAAATGGAATCAGGATAAAAAGGGGACCAAATGGAGGACTGAAACAGATTCTAAGTATCAGTCTATAATTGAGATTGTCAGAGTGCAGTCATTGTGTGTGTGTGTGTCTGAATGTCTGTGGTTTGACACAGCAGGTTGTGTGTTTCAGATGAAGATCTTGGAGAATTCCATGCTGCATTGGCGTTGTCAGGTGGCCAGGATGATGGCAGCCATGGTGCAAGTGAGTGTCCACACAACCTGATCCTTTCTTTAAGACAGCATAACTGTAATCCCCATTCTTATCACATAGCATTGTGAAAAATGGTCCCAGATTCTGTAACTTTTCATGCCCTGTTATCATATTGACCTTTGACCTCAGTTTTGGTGAGTTTGGTGCATTTGAGAGCCAGCAGGAGGGGGGTGGGGATAGTGACATTGGAATGGTACAGAAGTTGGGCAGGAAAAAGAGAGAAGAAGAAAAAGAGAGAGAGGGTGGGTGGAAGAGAGAACAGAAAAAAAAAGAAGAAAGATGAAGGAGGGTGGTATATGAGATAAAAGAAAACATGGTACAGGTGAGTGTGCTTTGATAAATGAATTTAAATCGAACAGAACAAAATTGATAAGGGAAAATACCACGAAAGTTGTTGCTTGCTCTTTATGAATAATTCCACAAGAATAGAACAAAAGCAGAAAGAGGAAAGTAAATGAGCCGGTAATAACCAGAGTGCATTGTTTAGTGTGACTGCATCATGTAATAGTGTATAGAACAGCTTTGTGGATCTAAAGGAGCTGACACATGAACCGTTTCACCCATATGGTTGAGGAGAACAGAATGCTACATGTTCCTTTCACAACGGATGTGAGGTGAAGGTCACAGCGAGTTTTGCTATAGGCAAAAGACACAAAGGCAAAGAAAGCAAGCCGTTGCCTTCTCCTGATAATGTTTGTTTTTGTAGTTTTTGTTTTGGCTAAAACAAAGAACATTGTTAACTTAAAGCAACTGTCAAATACTTTATCTCAGAATTGGCGAGTTTCATGGCTTTACTAGAGGACACCATTTGCATAATGGATGTCTGCTCAATGCTGAGTGTTGATTGTCCGAGGATGCCAGCTTCAGTTTGGAATAGATCAGAATCTGTTCCAAACAGGTTGAACCCTATGCCTAGGGCCATTTGAGACATAAGTTTACTTAGACAGCTGATCCATTTTGGGTCCATTTGATCCCATCCTCTTGAAACATACTCTCAAAATGGCTCACGTGTCTATACCTTTTATAGAAAGGATGTGGAATCAGTTGTGAGATGTGACAAATGCGTGTTCACATGTGTGTTTGTGTGTGTGTGTGTGTGTGTGTGTGTGTGTGTGTGTGTGTGTGTATGTGGTGTGTGTGTGTGTGGTATGTGGTGTGTGTGTGTGTGTGTGTGTGTGTGTGTGTGTGTGTGTGTGTGTGTGTGTGTGTACAGAGCCTGGTGTCCCCAGTCCCTTGGACAGCGATGGTGAAGATGTGGCTGACAACAGTTTGGGGGTCAACGGACGTGTCAACAAAAACATACTCAACAACAATAATAATTCTTATGGTATATATTTACTGTTTTTCCTCTTCTTTTCTCCTGGTTCTTCTTCCTTCTTGTATCTCTACTTTTTTAATCTCACCCCCTTTTTTTTAAAAAAAAATAAAGGAAAGTTTGATTCATATCGACTGGAGGGGTGTGTGTTTGTGTTGTGTGTGTGACATTCTGTATAGACCTGAGAAGAACAGTTGTCATGTGTAGTCACATCAAATATTCTTCTTCAGTGTGTGTCTGTTGATGTGCAATGCTTTGCTTCAATTGCCAAGAGACCATCATCAAAGTACTAAAGGTTTTGAGTGCAATTGGTTCTGACAGAAGTTGAACTGAACACATTTATGGGTACACTTTGAGGGGAAAAGTTAGACATAGCTGCCCCAAATAACTGTTCATTTTCCTGGATTTTTAAATTTAATTTATAGCACAATTTGTGTGAATTTCAAATATGTTCAAGTATGAAGGGACAGAAACCAGTGGCTTAAGGCAGTGTAGATAGAGTTGCAGGCTGGGTAACTCTCAGCGGATCCGCTAATTTCAGCAGATGAACTCCTAGTTTCAGAGGGAAATTTTTTTTTTTCAGAGGAAATATTACTGAATCATTGTATTTGCCATCAGGAAATGCATCCATAATGCCTCAAAATTACAGAAATTCTTCAGCAGGGATGTTGCCCCTGCACTCCGGCCAATTTTCAGAGGAAACTATCTCCTTCTCTTACCCAGCCTGAGTTGTATACTGAAAAAAAGTTGGATAAGGCACGATATATGTATGGTGCACCACAAGTGCATGTAATGGAATGTCCAAACTAATCATACATTGGTACATTATATGTGGTGTTTAAGATATGAACGCATGTTTGTAGCATTGGAAGTTTGGGATGTTGCTATGTGTTCATTTCTTGCGATGCTAGACATTGACAAGTTCCCGATATGTTTCAGATGCACCACATCCACACCAATTAGTGTTAGATCGACAGTTGACAACAAGTGTTCTCATCAGCTGGCAGCCACCCCAGGGCATAGAAGTGAGCTCTATCCAGGCCTACCATGTGTATCTGGATGGTGCTCTGAAGACCACACTGAAAGGCAGTGAGAGAACAAAGGCCTTGTTAGAAGATGTCTCTGCCAGTCAGGTCAGTTTGGTGGTTGGTCAGCTGGACAGTTTTCTGCCATTTTCATTCTCCTTAACCTTTTGACTCCTGTACCCTGTCCACCGGTATTCTGCATTGTCAACCAGGCTAGCAAAGCAAAAACTTAACCCTCTGACTTCCTCACCCTATCCACCAGCATCCTGCAGGAAGAAGCTGTTAGATAGGGTGAGGGGGTCAGAGATCTAAGTTTTTGTAGTTGGCGGTGGAGTCAGAGGGTTAATGTAATGAAAACAAAGGAAAATGGTTTTCAGCAAGCAAGGCTGTGTGTTTGTCTTTGAATCCCAGTAACATCATGTTCATGTCACTGTGTCAGCTGTCTGTATCAATATGTACACCCATTCATGCTGTAGGTCCCTTAGACACCAGCTTCATCCAGTCCAATACTTGATTGTACTGTACAACTCATAGCAGAAATATGTTACTGCCCTTCTAAACTCTTTTTCCTGTATCTGTTGACGAACATTTCTCTCCTCCCGTCCCCCCCCCCCCCCCCAACCATGACATTTCTACTTGTGTTTCGATTGTGCTCCTAGTTATTAAAGTAATCTTGTGCTCCTTTCTTTTCAAAGTTACTTTTAAATTTTTCCAGTATGAATTAATTCCTTTCACCCCTGCCCATTGTAAAAGTTCACCAGAACAGTGCAGAAAATGGAACTTTAAACACAAGTGAAGGAACAAGAAAGAAGTATATTGAAAACGGGCTTTCCTGGTATGTTTGATAAATTATGCTTTTTGTGTGAATAATGAATAAAATCCACACTCGTAATAAAACAATTCCAAATCAGATCACAAATTGTCTGCCATCAGATGAATATAACAATTGGTACCAAAGATATTCTGTTTGACTGAAGTCAGTTGCTGAGATAAATGAGTTGACCATAGCTTGTTCCTCCATTGAAAAACTTTCCAATGGTGTGTCTACAGAATCATCGGATCAGCGTGCGGTGTCTGAGCAATCAAGGTCAGTCCAAGGACAGTCAGTGCACCATGCTGATAGGCCGTGACGTGTTGCCGGTGCCGTCTGACGTGGGCGTACGGAATGTGACCCAGAGCTCTGCCTGCATCAACTGGATGCCCGGCAACAGCAACCATCCTCATGCCATCCTGCTGAACGGGCATGAAACCAAAGTGGTCAAACCTGGTGTGTGCAGCCACACACTGACTGGTAGGTTGTCACCTGTCTGTACTCAATGAACAGATACGTTCAGTAATACATATTACAGCATATATTTTGTAGTAATACATATTGCAGCATATGTTTCATAACAACCAGTACTGGCTGTCCAGTAAAAGACCGTCTGTTGATCTCCTTTGGGGATGCTGGGAGCTGTTTTGGTATTAATATTATCCTCACTTCTGCAAATTCTACTAGAAAATCCTTTTTGATCTGACTTTCTTTGTTTCTGCCATGCTGCTTTGATTTCTGTTGTCTCTTCCTTTGTTTTCTGCCTTACTGGTCCAGTCACCACCTGTTCCTTAACCCTTTCACTGCCGATGGCGCCTTTTCGTGACAGTACAGCAGACCGCCGATGTTGCCAAAATGCGACAACAATAGGGTCCGTTACTCTCTCACTTGCTGCTCTTAATTGTGCTCTTAAATCAGTCCATTGCATAAACATACTTTATTGTTGCATAATCCCAAACTCCAATCATTCTTCTTTCTTTTTGAAAAAACAGAAAGCAATTTGGTTGAAAAATACAAAACTTACAGTCATTTGAAATGGTAGGTGCATTTTTCTTGTTTTTTCTGTAAAACAGCTGGCGCTGAGGACTTTAACATTCTAGAATCACTGGCGGTGAAGGGGTCTTACATACTTTCTATTAGGATTGATGATTAGGTGCTTGTATTAACTGCGTTTTGGGCTATAAGGAAATGTGATGTGCAGTAGTAGTTTTAGGTAATTTAGGCCTGTTTTTATGTATGTTTTAGTATGTGTAGTTGTTTAGTGTTTTTAGCTGTTTAGTTTTGTCTTCAGGCTTGTTTAAGTGTTTGTCTTCAGGCTTGATTTTTCAAATCTGCTGGTGCTAAATTAGGTGGACTGGTCAGTGCCGGGGGCATATCTTTAGATTGTATGCACTGATACAGTGATACAGTGGTGCCCCCAAGTCAAATCTAATTGGTTCCTTGGGCCATTGGACTTGAGAATATTCTAGTTGGGAGGCAATTTTTCCCATTAGAATTAAATTAAAAAGCATTAATTCGTTCCAGGCCAATCCGCATATCTATTTTACATTTTTATGGGTTTCTTTGTGCCCTGTGGCCAGATAACTGCAATATAAGTACAATGGCAAGCAGAAATAGACTTAAATAAAGCAGAAATAGACTAAATACTAATACTTTGCACTTTCTTGGAGCCATCAATGAGGGCTAATTTGAAGAAGAAATGCAAAAAATGTCAGCAACAACAGAGGAGTGAGCGGGACTGGGTGGGCAGCGCGCGCCTCAGGTCCTGGTTTGTTGCCAGACGTTCGAGATGGGAGTGAGGATTCGACACGGGAGGCGACATTTTGCTGAAATTTTTGTTCGACATGGGAACATTCGACTTGGAATGCATTTGACTTGGGGGATACCACTGTATGTGTACTTAATTTTATTTCCTATGCGTTTTTTTTTTTTAAAGATTAACGGGGTGTTTTGTGTGTGTTTAGAAATGTTTATGACCCTGATAAGACTGTGTGCAGTCAACTGGACTCTAAAAACATTAATGTTAACCAGTTGTTCAGTAACTTGTTCTTTGTTCATGCCAGACTATTGACAGGTCCTGTGCAGATGGAGATGTTTGAGGGTATTGTGGACTGATCAGTATGAGTTGGCCATATGTCCACATCTGCATTCAAAGAGTGTACCCATCTCCATATAAGCTGCCTTCTCTGTTTTAAAAACAGTGGAGTGTGAGAAGATTGGTAGAACAGGTTTAATGTGAAAAGATGAATGAAAGAGATCATGTATGAGTTGTGTACTGCCATGTTGTCTTGACATTCAGAAGGTTGCATTGTGATTACTCTCAGGGCTGGCTCCTAGTACAGTGTACCGAGTGACCATAGCCACCAGACCTGTGTCAGGACTGTACGGGGACAGACACAAGTGGAGCCAGGATAAAGTCTCCTGCAACATAGAATTCAAAACCCTGGTTGGTGGAGGTGAGTGTTAAGATAGAATTCAGATCAAAACCCTGGTTGGTGGAGTGAGTGTTAAGATAGAATTCAACATAGAATTCAAAACCCTGGTGGGTGGAAGTGAGGTTAAGATAGAATTCAACATAGAATTCAAAACCCTGTTGGTGGAAGTGAGTGTTAAGAAGAATTCAACATAGAATTCAAAACCCAGGTTGGTGGAATGAGTGTGTAAGATAGAATTCAACATAGAATTCAAAACCCTGGTTGGTGGAAGGTGAGTGTTAAGATAGAATTCAACATAAATTCAAAACCCTGGTTGGTGGAAGTCAGTGTTAAGATAGAATTCAACATAGAATTCAAAACCCTGGTTGGTGGAGGTGAGTGTTCAAGATAGAATTACAACATAAGATTCAAAACCCTGGTTGGTGGAAGTGAGTGTTAAGATAGAATTCAACATAGAATTCAAAACCCTGGTTGGTGGAAGTGAGTGTTAAGATAGAATTCAACATAGAATTCAAAACCCTGGTTGGTGGAAGTCAGTGTAAGATAGAATACAACATAGAATTCAAAACCCTGGTTGGTGGAGGTGAGTGTTAAGATAGAATACAACATAGAATTCAAAACCCTGGTTGGTGGAAGTGCAGTGTTAAGATAGAATTCAACATAGAATTCAAAACCCTGGTTGGTGGAAGGTGAGTGTTAAGATAGAATTCAAAATTAGAATTCAAAACCCTGGTTGGTGGAAGTGAGTGTTAAGATAGAATTCAAAGAATTCAACCTGGTTGGTGGAAGTGAGTGTTGAAGATAGAATTCAACATAGAATTCAAAACCCTGGTTGGTGGAAGTAGTGTTAAAGATAAAAGAATTCAAAACCCTGGTTGGTGGAGTGAGTGTTAAGATAGAATTCAAACACCCTGGTTGGTGGAGTGAGTTATGATTAACATAGAATTCAAAACCTTGGTTGGTGGAGGTGAATGATAACATAGAATTCAAAACCCTGTTTTGGGGGAGGTGATGATAACATGAATCAAAGACCCTTGTTGTGTGAGTGATGGTAACAGTAGAATTCCTCATCACTATTGTGGGGTGAATGAATCAGTCGCAGTTCTGCATTCACATTGTTCAACTATGCATTGCGTAGAGCTGATGAAAATTATAGCCACGTTCGGTTTTTGGAGGTACATGTTTTGCGTGTGTGTGTATAAAGTCACCCCACTTGGGGGTTTTGGTACGCTACAAGTACCCTGGTTTTTTGTCCATCTTCTACCCTTTCATATGTGTGTGTGTGTGTGTGTGTGTGTGTGTGTGTGTGTGTGTGTGTGTGTGTGTGTGTGTGTGTGTGTGTGTGTGTGTGTTCTCATCTACTTTGGTATTAATACAGATATCCTGTATACCTTAGTAAGGGTGACAGATCTCTTTAAACCATTTCACTGCTCAGTGAGAGAATCTTAGTACCTTTGTGCTTATTTCTAGGTGAGGGAAACTGCATGGGTATACCTGCTAATGAAACCTTCACTGGATTTCTCACTAAAACCTGTTTTTCCTTTTATGTCAGATTTCTGTTTCTTTTAACTCTGACGATTGTAACATGAGTCTGACTCATTCTGACAGCGGTTCCAGACGCTCCCCTGAACGTGCAGGTGGAGGCGGGACCAAGGGAGGGCACTGTGCTGTTAACCTGGCTGCCCGTCACAATCAATTCTTCAGGGTTCTCGAACGGTGCTGTTGTCACGGGCTATGTGGTCTACGCTGATGGAAACAAGATCAAGGAGGCCAAAGGGCCCACCAGTGAGTGGTTTTGTGTGTTTGTTTCGGTGTTTGGTTGTTGTTGTGTGTCTTGGTTTGTGTGTGTTTTGGTGTTTGGTTTTGTTGTGTGTCTTGGTTGTTTGTGTGTGTTTCAGTGTTTGGTTTTGTTGTGTGTCTTGGTTGTTTGTGTGTGTTTCAGTGTTTGGTTTTGTTGTGTGTTTGGTTGTTTGTGTGTGTTTCTGGTGTTTGGTTTTGTTGTGTGTCTTGGTTGTTTGTGTGTGTTTCGTGTTTGGTTTTGTTGTGTGTTTTGGTTGTTTGTGTTGTTTCAGTGTTTGGTTTTGTTGTGTGTCTTGGTTGTTTGTGTGTGTTTCAGTGTTTGGTTTTGTTGTGTGTTTTGGTTGTTTGTGTGTGTTTTGTGTTTGGTTTTGTTGTGTGTCTGGTGTTTTGTGTGTTTGGTTGTTTGTGTGTGTTTCGGTGTTTGGTTTTGTTGTGTGTCTTGGTTGTTTGTGTGTGTTTTGGTTGTTTTGTGTGGTTTTTGTGTTTTTGTGTGTGTTTGGTTTGTTTGTGTGTGTTTGGTTGTTTGTGTGTGTTTCGGTGTTTGGTTTTGTTGTGTGTCTTGGTTGTTTGTGTGTGTGTTTTGGTTGTTTGTGTGTGTTTTTGGTTGTTTGTGTGTGTTTTGGTTGTTTGTGTGTGTTTCGGTGTTTGGTTTGTTGTGTGTCTTGGTTGTTTGTGTGTGTTTTGGTTGTTTGTGTGTGTTTTCTGTGTTTGGTTTTGTTGTGTGTCTTGGTTGTTTGTGTGTGTTTCGGTGTTTGGTTTTGTTGTGTGTTTTTGGTTGTTTGTGTTTGTTTCGGTGTTTGGTTTTGTGTTGTGTGTTCTTGGTTGTTTGTGTGTGTTTTCAGTGTTTGGTTTTGTTGTGTGTTTTGGTTGTTTGTGTGTGTTTTGGTGTTGTTGTTTTGTGTGTGTGTTTTGGTTGTTTGTGTGTGTTTTGGTTGTTTGTGTGTGTTTTGGTTGTTTTGTGTGGTTTTGGTTGTTTGTGTGTGTGTTTTGGTTTGTTTTGTGTGTGTTTGGTGTTTGGTTTTGTTGTGTGTTTGTTGTTTGTGTGTGTTTTGGTTTTTGGTGTTGTTTTGTGTTTGGTTTTGTTGTGTGTCTTGGTTGTTTGTGTTGTTTCGGTGTTTGGTTTTGTTGTGTGTTTTGGTTGTTTGTGTGTGTTTCGGTGTTTGGTTTTGTTTGTGTGTTTGGTTGTTTGTGTGTGTTTTGTGTTTGGTTTTGTTGTGTGTTTGGTTGTTTGTGTGTGTTTCAGTGTTTGGTTTTGTTGTGTGTTTTGGTTGTTTGTGTGTGTTTTGTGTTTGGTTTTGTTGTGTGTCTTGGTTGTTTGTGTGTGTTTGTGTTGGTTTTGTTGTGTGTTTTCGGTTGTTTTGTGTGTGTTTGTGTTTGGTTGTTGTTGTGTGTTTGGTTGTTTGTGTGTGTTTCGTGTTTGGTTTTGTTGTGTGTCTTGGTTGTTTGTGTGTGTTTGGTTGTTTGTGTTTGTTTTGTGTTTTGTGTGTTTTGTGTGTTTGGTTTTGTGTGTGTTTTGGTTGTTTGTGTTGTTTCGTTGTGTTGTGTGTGTGTTTGGTTGTTTGTGTGTGTTTCGTGTTTGGTTTGTGTTGTGTTTTTGGTGTTTGTGTGTGTTTTTGTGTTTGTTTTGGTGTTTGTGTTTTGTGTTTTGTGTTGTGTGTTTCGGTGTTTGGTTTTGTTGTGGTTTTGGTTGTTTGTGTGTGTTTCGTTTTGGTTGTTGTGTGTTTGGTTGTTGTGTGTTTTTGTTTGTGTGTTTCGTTTTGGTTTTGTTGTGTGTTTGTTTTTTGTGTGTTTGGTTTGTTTGTTGTGTGTTTTGGTTGTTTTGTTGTGTGTTTTGGTGTTTGTGTTGTTGTTTGTGTTGTTTGGTTTTGTGTGTGTTTTGGTGGTTTGGTTGTTGTTTTGTTGTTTTGTTGTGTGTTGTGTTTGGTGTTTTCAGTGTTTGTTTGTTGTGTCTTGGTTGTGTGTTTGTTTTGGTTGTTTGTTTGTTTGTGTATTTGCGTTGTGTTTGTCTCTTGTACTTGTTTTAGATTGATGATTGTATTGTGTATTTGTCTGTCTGTAATATGCAGTATGTGTGTGTTTGGTTATAAATTGTTGTGTGTGTTTTTCTGTACTATTGTTAAACTTAGAGGAGCGATAGATCAGGCATGCAAAAAAGAAAGAAATATTATTATTATTATTGCTAGTCTTATTGTTTTGATTGTTATTGTTGTTGTTATTAGTATTTATTATTATTTTATTATTATCATTATTGTTTTATGCACCACAGATGACCACATGGTGCTGGGCAGAGAAGACTTCAAGGGTTGCGTCCCCAAACAGCTGACCGTGCGCACAGCCACTGTGGATCAGTTGGAGTCAGTGGATTCTGCTGCCGTTCATCTGCCCCATAACGTGGTCAGAGAGGTCATGACCGCCAATGTTCGTACTGTGGCCTCTGAGGCCATGAGAGCCGCCAGTGCCAGAAAGGTAAGGACAAAGGAGGCAGTAGGTTTTTGTTATAACTGTTAGTATTATTCTGTGTTAAAGAGAATTATGTCTTGTCTTGTGTTTGTGTATTAGATTGTATTGCATTGTACTGTATTGCATTGTATTGTATTGCATTTTTTATTTTGTACTGATATCTTGTGACAAGGGACTACACAGATGTAAAATTGAAAGTACACAGTTACGTGAGAAATCTGTGGCAGGAGGATTGGAATGCACAGACAGATAACAAACTTTTCCAAATTCACCCTAGCCTGAAAGAAATTCTCACATCTGCTGCAGGAAACCGTAAGAAAGAGACAGTGTATGTAGGTTACACATGGGTCACACATTCTGCTCTCATTCGTACCTTTTAAAAACTGAAGAAACACCATGGTGTATACCGTGTGACTAGCCGTTGAGCATCAGACACCTCCTCCTTGATTGTTGGGACTTGTACGACGTGAGACAAAAGCACTACACGACGGACTCCTTAAAGAACGTCTTCCGAGACTTCCCTCCTCATGTATTTTCCACTTTTTACAAGAGATCAATAGATTTCACCTGATATGATTTTATGGCTGTTTTTCTTTAAGTTAATTGCGTTTTAGACTTGCAAGGTTAACAGTGAGCATGGTTTTTAACTGTTGACTTTTATGTTAACGGGTTGTCTTTTTGACGTGGTGTTAGCCCTGATATGGCTCTGTTGTCGGCTGGCTATAAGCATATGAACTGAACTGAACTGTGACAAGGGACTTTGCATGTAAAAGCCAGGCTGCTTTCCCAGATGGTGTGTCTCACCACAGTACAGCGTCACCCATTTGTTTGTCCTTTTTTTCTGTGTGTATGTGTTGTTTCCCCCCTAGGGAAGTTGATTTTTCCACAAAATGTTGCAGGGATAGTTCTTTTGTTGCCTTAGGTTTTTAATATAATGAAATGTATGCTGCACATGGGATTTCATTTATTATCTTGTCCAAATGACCAGCGCCCAGCTCACCGCTGAAAGAGGGGTGTATCTCTGTTCAAACCAGGATCTGAATGTAGGATGTAGGATGTCTTGCATCTTAGATGAGTGGTCTGGCCAGTAGACTGTTTGTGTTATGGTGAACAGTTCATCAGCAGGAAGACAGATGTGTATGCTTGATTTTAACTTTCCACATATTTTGTCTGGAGCATTGCAATCATCACTAGCTCATGAAATTATAATTGTAGTTGCACATTACTAGTTATTTACTTGGTAGCACAGTTATCTTGATTATGACTTTATTCAGTAGAAAGCAGTAAACATGTAACTGTACCCCCATGTTGTATACTATCAGTGTAACTCCATTATATCTAACCATAGCTATTCACTATTCTGTATACTCCATTTGTCAGAACGGTGAGAGTGGTTTAAGATTGACTGGAAAAAGGCTGTGTCATGTATGTGTATTTGTGTATATATATGTGTGTGTGTGTGTGTGTGTGTGTGTGTGTTGTGTGTGTGTGTGTGTGTGTGTGAACTTACAACTTAGAACACATTTATTTCTGATAAGAACCCAAACTAGGACTTTTAAGAGATGGGTTGTTGTAGTAAGCTGACACAATGAATGATTTCTTTTGGTCATGCTTTCACATTTCACATTATCATCATCAACATCATGACAATACAACATACATGAGTAATGAAGAATCGTTCAGTTTTCCAAAATACAGGCAGTCATAGACATATTGTGCAGCATGTATTTGTAAATATCTTCTTGAAGCATGTCACTTGCATTTAGTATAATGGATTTAGAGCAGTTAGCAGTGTAAGCTGTTTGGTTGTTTTTTTTCTGAATCTGTTTCATCAGTTTTGATAGTAAAAAATTATCTGGGACCATTTTCCAGGAAATGAAATTTATCTTCAGTCAAACCAGAAAGTGCATAGGATCTTTTTGGAAGTGTTTATGTATCTGCCTGTTTCCCTTTGGAAGTCATGTGCACTGATTCAAAGTCTGTATAAATTTTTTTCTGTGGTCAGATTTTGTACTGTCATTAGGGAAACGTTCCTAATGGTTGTTGGTTGTAATTCTGTGATAGAAAAATGCTCTTGATGTGTTTGAAGTTTTCTTTGTTGGTGTCAGACATTGACATACTTGTATTGCAGTGGGTTTTTTTTTTTCATTGTATTTTTCAGTTTATGTGTGTGTGTGTGAATGTGTATAGAGTCATTGAGAGGGTCACAGCTCATGACAATGTGTACTTTACGTTTAGTTTATGTATAGTCCATTTATAGGACATTTTATGAGGCAAGAGAAATTAGAGCACCTAGTCACAACAGAAAAGCTGGCAAGGAAAAGAGCACCAGGTAGACTCAGGGAGAAAATATTGGACAGACTTGCAGAATGGATGATGACAGAGAGGGTGGGAGATACACTGCAGCGACAAGGGATAAATCCATATGGATGGCCATGATATCCAACACCATGCAGCAGGGCACATGATCATGATGGCCCATGTGTAGTTCACTGTGCACCACATACCTAATACTGTATAGCTTCATGGATACTGGTTAATTGTGAGGGGGTAGAAGGTTGTTATAGTTCACTCAAGAAATGGTCATGTTAGGTTATAGCAAACCCAAGGTACTGCACCATGTCTTTCCTCACATCCATACTAATTATGTATTGTCCTGACAAAATGAAGTTTCTGTTTTACTTTGTGTTCCCATAAATTAGATGATAAACACCGTAAAGTTCGAGCTATAAGCCATGACTTTTTTCCCCCCAGCTTTAACCCCTGCGGCTTATAAAACGATGTGGCTTACTTGCGGATTTTTCCCGATCCCGTTCTCGTATATTCATAACTTCTCTTTGACTCACCAAAATCGTGTTAACCGTTCATGAATTTTTCGATGTTAACTGTTCACGTAAAAGAATCAAATGTTAATTGTTCAGGTTTTTTAATTAAATCCGCACACATTGAAGCATTTGGATCGGCATTCAGATCTGCTCTGCTCAAGCGTACACCCTCATCATGCCGAAAACGCGACGTAATGCCTATGAAGCAGCTTTCAAGTTGAAGGTGATCGACCTGGCCATTGAAAAAGTGCGGCTTATAAACCAGTGTGGCTTATGTGTGAATATAGTTCAGATTTTTCTATAATTTAGTGGGTGCGCCTTATATACTGGTGCGCCCAATAGCCCGAACTTTATGGTAATCATTACATGGTGGGAGACCACACAGATACATGCTCACATACATGTATGCTTGCATGCATACAAATTCAAATATAGTATTCATACTGAATTCGCTCATTGACAGGGAAATGAAACAATTTGTTAGGGAGAGTGAATAAGTTTTACCCTTGACCCTGTCTGTAAACATAGATGTGTTAAACACAGCACATGCTGTTGTTTGAGTGATGTTTTGACATTCTTTCTCCCTATCTTGTGGATAAGCATAAAGGTGGGCCAACTGCTGATAACCATAACATTTGTTCTTCCTGCACAGTTCCATATGAATAGAAGATCCCGAAACAGGCAGCGCATCTTGAAGGTGACAGGCTAATTCTGTTTCTTTGGATGCTAAGAATCTTGCTTGCTCTCAGATCTTAACAGAAAAAATCACTTGTTAAAGATGATATGCTAGACTCTGTTCCTATTGGTATTATAATGAATCTTGCTGTCAGTCTGACTTTTCTGAAAATCAAGTCTAGTTCTAATATAGAAATGCGCATCATGCTCATGCTCTGAAAATTAAGAATGCAAATGGCATGGCAAAGAGTCTGATTGTTTCATTTCTTGTGCTCAGAAGTATGTGATAAATGTGGGCAGCATGATTTACTCCTCCATCCATGAATAACTAGAGCTCTTTGGGTTAGTGGGTGACCAGACAAGTGTTTTATCATCGAGCTGAGCCAGGCTTCTTTTGCTGTACATGTACTTGTAGGTTGCAAGACCCATGTTTGCTGACTTATACAAGTGGACTTTCATGTGTATGGGCATTGTTTTGGGTGTTTTACCCCACCATGTAGGCAGTCATACTCTGTCTTCAGGGTTGTGCATACTGGGTATCGCATTGTTCCACTGACATGGATCACACGATCTGTAACATGCATAATTGATGTTCTAAACATGAAGGGACTTTGGAAAAGTCTAGGCCAACATGTGTTGATCTGAGAGATTGGGGGAAAAAATCCATCTTTATGCACCAGATCAGCACCTTTTTGTGCCACCATACAGGGTAAATTTCATATCTACCCATTGTAAATCCAGCATGCTGACCACTTGACTATTGCAGCTGTCCACTGATCTACTGTATGATGTGACTTTATCGACATGACAGTCAACTTGTACATGTACTGTCTGGCATGAAAAGGGCATGTGCATGATTGAGATGATCAAGAGGGTCTCAAACACAAAAACAAAAAAGAAACAACCTATCATTTGATAAGAGTCTGTATGGTAAAATGCCTGGGTATACTATTGCCTGGCACTTATCAAACCGAATGCCTGGGTATGCTATTGCCTGGCACTTATCAAACCGAATGCCTGGGTATGCTATTGCCTGGCACTTATCAAACCAAATGCCTGGGTATGCTATGGCTTAGCACTTATCAAACCAAATGCCTGGGTTTGCTATGGCTTAGCACTTATCAAACCAAATGCCTGGGTATGCTATGGCTTACAACTTATCAAAACAAATGCCTGGGTATACTATTGCCTGGCACTTATCAAACCAAATGGCTGGGTATACTGTTGCCTGGCATTTATCAAACCAAATGGCTGGGTATACTGTTGCCTGGCACTTATCAAACCAAATGGCTGGGTATACTGTTGCCTGGCATTTATCAAACCAAATGGCTGGGTATACTGTTGCCTGGCATTTATCAAACCAAATGGCTGGGTATACTATTGCCTGGCACTTATCAAACCAAATGGCTGGGTATGCTATTGCCTGGCACTTATCAAACCAAATGCCTGGGTATACTATTGCCTGGCACTTATCAAACCAAATGCCTGGGTATGCTATTGCCTGGCACTTATCAAACCAAATGCCTGGGTATACTATTGCCTGGCACTTATCAAACCAAATGGCTGTATACTGTTGCCTGGCATTTATCAAACCAAATGGCTGGGTATGCTATTGCCTGGCACTTATCAAACCAAATGCCTGGGTATGCTATGGCTTAGCACTTATCAAAGCAGTCAATAGGCACAAACATTATTGTCATTTTCTGTATCTGCTAGATTGTATTTCTTAAGTTTTGTCTGCCTGCCAGTCCGTCATTTTCTCTGCCACTTCTGTCTCTTCCATCCTGTCTCATGTCTGCCATTTCTTTACTGCTGTTGAAATTCTGCTTGCTAATACCGCATTGTACACTTCTTTCATTGATGATAGTCTTTAGTTTCTGTTGTAGTCTTCTTCAGAGATTTAAGGTTTATGTAGAAAAAATATTCAGTATGCTTATTTGTTATTCTCCAAACTAAAGGTGTACTCTGTCTTATTGTACCTTTCGTTATCTTACCTTACCTTGTTTCTCTGGTCTTATCTAATTTCTGTATCTCTTTTTTCTGCTTGCTCAACAATGCATTGTCCATTTTATTCCATGTCTAAGTGCATGCAGTTTTGAAGTGGAATGTTGTGTATTCTCTCTGCACCGTGTAGTCACCAAAAGTGGGCGGCAGCACTGGGGGAGAGCTGCCAGGCCATGACACTGACGAAGAAATTGAGGCGGCCTTCCAAGAAGCGGAAACTTCAGTCAGTACTCTGTGGCCTTTTCTTTGTGTGTGTGTGTGTGTGTGTGTGGTGTCTGTGATGCTTTATTGTTCTGCATTCACACATCTCTCTCTGCAAACACCTCCACTGTCTGCCACACCACACTGTCTCAATCATAACAGTGGATATAGAGATTGATCTGTTTTCTCCTACTTATTAACAAATTGGTAATTTTCATCTTCAGTCATTGTTACAGTAGTGTGACTGAACAATTTTTGCATTGAAAATGCATTATTTTGAATAAAGCTGTCATAAAATATTCAGTGCCTTGATAGATTATTGCATGGATTAAGGGGAAAAAAAAATGTGTACCTGAATTAGATTTCTACTAGACTGAATATATACACAAGTACATTAATTTTTTTTTTTTTAATACATTGTACTTTGGGATGGGAATGATGAATATTTGGTCTGATTGTTGCTCCAGAATGTACTATTGACCGCTTTCAACAAGATGAATGAAAAATAGGAATAAAGAATAGGCGAAATGTTGTCACTCTTCATAATCAGACCAGAAGCACAAGATTATGATAGAGGTGGAGAATATCCTTTCTGGTTGTTCTTCTGTGCTTATTATTAATTTTGGGGCAAAATGAAAGATATAGCAGAACAGAAAAATTTCATTAAAAAAGATCTCATGATTTGTGCAAAGTAAGATTGTAGCTAACAAACTGGGGTCCAAGCAAGTTGACAAAGATTACAATTGTTGAAGTAAGGTAAGTACTTTTGGTATCCCCTGCCCCTTGCCACTCCCATGGCTTGCCCCTTCCAGGTCCCTGTGGCCATGTCCTGTTGTGCACCACCACGCACGCATTTGTTCATCACCGTGGTCTTCTTCACCTCCTGCCCACCACAACATGTCTCGTTTTCAGTGTTGTTCCACGCAGATGCCAAAGTGTCAGAAAATTATGCCGTCTCTTTTCAGCGTTTGTATTTTCTCAGTCACTGAAACGTTTTATCCAAAACAATAGCAGAAGTACAGCCTTGGAGACTGTGTGAAACTGTAGGATGTACATGTGCCTTACACAAAATGATCAGTATAAAAACAGAGACTGTAACATGTGTATCACAGTGGTAGATATAATAGCAAATCTGTTGGCTTTTGATAGCTCTTATTGAAAATAGATTATAATCTTTATTTCACAGATTATTAACAGACTTGTGGTGTCTTTTAGAAATATAAAGCAGAAGCAGGTTGCTTACTGTTATGTATATGGTCTTTAGATTAACAGAGCATATTACTGTCATGCTACCTTTAATGCTTCTCCCTACCCCTGTATAGTATACTGTATTTTGTTGCATTGGTATTATCTGATTTCACAGTGTTTCCTTTCACTGTTGATTTAGTTCTGTTCTGTTGATATTCGCTATTCGTCTTAATTTAGTCAAACTGTTCTCTCTTCATCTAGATCATTCATATGTCTTTCTCTACCGTTTGATTTTAATCAATTAAAATTTTTTACCCTGCAAATATTGATATATTCCCCAAACAGGAACCGATATCACATTTCGTTGGCAGGGATAAGCTGTACTTGTCTTTCTCCAGAAACGTCATATCCTTTGCTGTATGTTATGAAAAATGAGCATAAAACAGAAATTTAAATCAAACACATGAACAGGAAGTTTTCAACAAATTCCAGAATTAATTGTTGCTGTTGTAAGTGATGTGAAAAAGAAATGTTCACAGTTTCTTATCTTAATAATTTGTTGAGATTGATTTGAATTGCTCTTTCATCAATACTCTTTCCATGAATGAAAATACATTGGCAAATTTTAATCATGTTTATCAGTAGATGCTGACTGAATTTGTAACCCATCTCCAGTGCAGTGGGAAGTATACATACACAATTTGTAACACACCTCCAGTACATTGGGAAGTATGCATACATAATTTGTAACACATCTCCAGTGCAGTGGGAAGTATGCATACACAATTTGTAACACACCTCCAATACAGTGGGAAGTATGCATACATAATTTGTAACACACCCCAGTACATTGGGAAGGATGCATACACAATTTGTAACACACCTCCAGTACATTGGGAAGTATGCATACACAATTTGTAATACATCTCCAGTGCAGTGGGAAGTATGCATACACAATTTGTAACACATCTCTAGTGCAGTGGGAAGTATGCATACACAATTTGTAACACACCTCCAGTACAGTGGGAAGTATGCATACACAATTTGTAACACACCTCCAATACAGTGGGAAGTATGCATACACAATTTGTATGTAACACACCTCCAATACAGTGGGAAGTATGCATACACAATTTGTAACACACCTCCTAGACAGTGGGAAGTATGCATACACAATTTGTAACACAACTCCAATACAGTGGGAAGTATACATACACAATTTGTAACACACCTCCAATACAGTGGGAAGTATGCATACATAACTTGTAACACAACTCCAATACAGTGGGAAGTATGCTTACACAATTTGTAACACATCTCTAGTGCAGTGGGAAGTATGCATACACAATTTGTAACACACCTCCAGTACAGTGGGAAGTATGCATACACAATTTGTAACACACCTCCAATACAGTGGGAAGTATGCATACACAATTTGTATGTAACACACCTCCAATACAGTGGGAAGCATGCATACACAATTTGTAACACAACTCCAATACAGTGGGAAGTATACATACACAATTTGTAACACACCTCCATACAGTGGGAAGTATGCATACTAACTTGTAACACAACTCCAATACAGTGGGAGTATGCTTACACAATTTGTAACACAACTCCAATACAGTGGAAGTATGCTACACAATTGTAACACACCTCAATAGAGTGGAAGTATGCATACACAATTGTAACACACCTCCAATACAGTGGGAAGTATGCATACAATTTGTACACACCTCAATACAGTGGAAGTATATACACAATTTGTAACACACTCCAATACAGTGGGAAGTATGCATGCACAATTGTAACACCCTCCAATAGAGTGGGAATCTGTGAGTGCAGTGTATGAAGGTATGTGCAGTTATTATATCAAATGTTTCAGCTGACAGATCTCCAACCATTTGTGTTATTTGCATAGCCAAAATTTTCTCTGGCTTGCTGTTGATGACATAGTCACAATAACACAAGTTGTCACCAAAGACAGAACATATAGATACTTGTACAGCTTTACTGTCATGTTTAATATTTACTTGCTGTCATGCATGTGTGAACTCAAGTGCTAATTTGATTGTTGTATGGTGTCAGAATAATAATACATAAATATCTAAAAGCATGTTTAACAGTCATCACATATTTACACTTTCACCAAAAATAGAATTAACATCATGCCTGCATAGTCAGAATACATAATACATAAATATCTAAAAGCATGTTTAACAGCCATCACATATTTACACTTTCACCAAGAAATAGAATTAACATCATGCCTGCATACTGCTGTCTGTTTCACTTTTGTTGCCCCCTCATCTTAAGTTCATCACAGGAAGGAATGATTTTATTTCCTCACTGATTTTCTTTTTATCTCTTTTCCTCTCTTTCTTTTATTTTTGTTTTTGTTTTGGGGTTTTGTGTCTTTTCCCCCTAAGAAAAGCTCTGGCAAAATGACTGATATCCAGAAGCAGTATAAGCATGTGCATGATTTTGATTGTCTGGAATGCACAAACTGGTAACTTGTGATCCTAGAAATTGTCTGATCCTGAAAATTAAATATTGTTGACAGAGATTATCTTTTCCACCTTTATTAATTTTGGATGGTGTGGGATTTATCTAACACCTTTTACAGTTTTTTTTTTTATTATAGAAAACAATGACAAGTATTAACATCCATTTCATTTTTATCCAACAAGAAGAAGCGCAAAAATAGATAGAAATCCAAAACAGATGGGTTTATGTATATATTCAGGATGCAGAATATTCATTTGTCAGAATTATAACCCATGTCCAGTTGCTGGTGCAGGTTGTAAAAATATCGTTCTCTGTAAATTGAAGTACAGGACTGACAGCTCTGGTTATTTGTTTTGTTTCAGTTGTTGTTGAATGCTTTTCAAAGCTTTATATCAGAGTTTTCTTTATCACTTTGTGTGCTGTGTAACACTTTGTGTCTCACTGTGCACAAAGTGCATGTTCACATGTGCTTGTCATTGTTGTTTCAGTTGAACATCTTAATTCACGAGTCTGTCGGAATATTTCATGTCTGATTGTTGCCTCGCTTTTTTGTATTTTCTTTTCCTTTTTTTTTTTACACATTAAAATTTACCTTGCTGTTGAGCTTTATATTTGTATTTATATATGTATTCTCGGTGCATTACTTTCATGCCTATTGTTAAATCATAGGGTGAGTAAGTAGGTTAATATGTCAACATCATTATATACATGTTCTCTTTGTTTTGTGTGTGTTTGATAGAGCTTTGTTCTTATAAGTTAATCTAATTTCTGTTGTTCTTTTGCCAACTTGATTTATTACATCTCAGAGCCCTGAAATTGAGACACAAATAGCCGAGCCATTCGTGGAAAGTAGCAGTTCTGAACTGTCAGACATACTGGAGGTGGAGGAAGAGTTGGGTGGAGACGAATCCAATCAGAATGGAGATACCTCAGTGGCTAACTTGCCGAGTCAGGTGACTGGGCGGCTCCTTTCTCTCATTGCATTTGATTGGTTGATTTTTGTTAACCGCTTATCATCATATTTTATGATGCTTTTATCTTATTGTGAAGTAGTTCTTTTTTCCTACCCCGTTTTTCTATTTTTCATCTGTAGCTTTTCTTGTTTAGTTGCGAGTTTTTAGTGTGTTTGTGTATTTGATTTTTCATTTCTTACAGTCGTTATAATAGAGCGAGTTGGTTATGAGTGGTATTTGGTTAATGCTGATTTGGTTTTATAACTGTAGAATGTTCTCTGAATCAAAATGACTGCCAGCATTCAAATAAACATGAACAGGAAACCACAAAAATGAAATCAGAACATGTATTTGTATTTAATGTAAACAAAACAGGACAGGTACAGGTTTTTGGCCAATTGGCAAAAAAACAACAAAGAATAAATGCACAACATTTTAGCAGAAAAAAATCTGTAGACAACTTCCCAAACGTGGTATTGAGCTGGGAAAAATGGCAGATATGTATTTGTCTGCTGTTTTTTGTGCTAAGCATTGTGCATTTATTCTGTATTCCCTTTTGTAGTCGATATGCTTGACAAAGGCCAGTGAGCCAAAAACGTATGCCTGTCTTGTTTGTTATATCAGGTATGTGTTCTGATTATATTTGTGTGTTTTTCTGGTCCATGACTGCAGAATGTTCTACTTTACAGGTTACTTGAGTTTTGAATCAAAGGTTGTAGAGGAAAGATGAAGAATCCCACAATTGCACAGGTTTGCAGATATACATCAAGACATGCACACATGGGCATGCATGTGTTTATGCACAAACACACACAGACACACACACACACCACACACACACACACACACACACACACACACACACACACACACACACACACACACACACACACACACACACACACACACACACACCACACACACACACACACACACACACACACACACACACACACATACACACACACACACACACACACACACATGCGCATACGCACACCCATGCATGCACACATCCTATAATGACAAATGCAAATCATAGCATGCACCTGGTGTGAGCCGATAGTCACTGCAGTGCTGTTTGCCTGTGAAATAAATTGTGCAGTCTTTTAAATCAGATCGTATGTTTTAAGTCAGATGATATTTTCTGTTTGCTGCTAATAAAATACATAGATATATTTTTGTACTGACAAATTCTTGATTTTAAAGTAATATACAGCAGTTACCTGGTATGTGTAGGTCTATCCATTAGAACATTATGTTTTATTTGTTGGGGGACCTAATTTGATCCACATCATGTGCTGTATCTTCTTTGTGCTGGTGATTTATGATTGCTACACAGTCTGCGGTATCAGAAGATAGACATTCAAATAATTGGTTAGAACCTTGATTGGTGCGTCAGTCAGATTCACTTCTCAGCTGATTCTGGCATTGCAGTATGTAAGGTGTAGTGGTGAACAGTTTGTCAGTCCAAAGTCAAACTCTTTTCAACATATGGTGAAGGAAATTTCACAGATTTCTGAATGTAATGTATTTGTTGTTTGTCGTTCGTTGTCAAAGAAGACCACAACTTCAATTTTGACTGGGGAATTGACGATTGTGGGTCCGGAGGTGGCTGGTGAGGCCAGTCTGGGGAGGACAAACGTTCGTTGGTGCAGCTGTAGAATCGGAGATCACTGGTGCCTTGTGCACTTGTCATTTTCTTGAAGCCTGTGCTGTACCTCTTCTCTCTGCTGCTCTTGCTCTCATAGTCAGCTTGCCTTGCCAGTTCTGTCGATCTAGTGCTAGCGTCTCCCTTGATGTAATATAGAGTGAAAGGGGAGGAAAAAGAACTTGTACAATGTTTCTCAACCGGAGAAAACTTGAATATGGAAGAAATTTTGTGTCAGATTGGATCAGCTGTAGAAATCGGGAATTGAATAGTCATTGATGAATGGCTGTACAAAAAGAATCTGAGATCGACCCCAAATGTAATCAGTTGTTTCACTGAGTGTTGTTCATATGTTTGGTTTTGCGTTACAGGTTTGTTTTACTTCTGTGTCGGTTTGTTCTAATGATATATAACACATCTGTAACTTTACAAAATTAAGAGAAATTTGAGTTTCAAATTTAGAATCAAAGGAAGATGATTGACATGTCATTTTTCACTCATTTCATTGACAGTGCAGACACAATTTGAAGACACTATCTCTTTGTTGTTTTCTCATGTACTGTCTGTCATACCATACTGAATTTGTACATTTTGACCTTAACCATGGCATTGTTTGTCTAGATTTGAAGTCCTATGGTAAAGCTTAAAAGGGTGGAAAACATGTATGCCTTGTGATATGGCTTTGGAGAGAATGTACACAGAATCTGCACATCAATGGTTTATTTGCACCTAACAGCTTTGTGCATGTTAATATATGCTTGGGATATGCTGATCAGAACATGTAATGCAAACCAGACATGATTATTGATAACACAAGAAGCATCCTGTGTAGAGCTGTAGGTTAATTATGTTGTTCAGTATCACTAACAAAACAAAAAAAAGAATTGACATGACACTCATATTTTAATGATTGTTCGTGTTCATAATAATTGCTGATGTTAATAACTATTCCCATTCTTTATTGTCCAGTGTTTAAAAGAGAAACATACTCTTATATTTCGACTCTCATAGAAGACTGAATTACCACTATTGGTTGTAAAAGACATCGACCTTTTGTTCATTAACCATTGCATTTCAGAAGTCGATTGAGGTTTTTCCCCTTTGATAGCTACATGTACACCATATGTTGCCATTTGTTCAAGTTTCAAAGCCCTGAGTTAATTAATCAGACTACGAACATCTTTTAATTTCTGTGTAACAAATGAAACACATGATCCAGTTCAACGTACGTCTGTGTGTGTGGCTAATTGTATACCTGTCTGATTATCCTTACATTCATTTGTGGACCTGTCTGCAGGCAAGATTGTGTTGGTAAAAAATCACCAACTGTTATGGAGGGATTCTGACTCCTAGAATGTGTGAAGTTGTAAGGTTTCAGTGCCTCTGTCTATGTGGTACAGTTTTAGTTCTATACCATGTATTATTACATCGATGTTTTTTATCATGCTGTACACGGATTCTTTGGATTTGTTATTTTAGGCACTTTCCTGTAACATCACACAGATGTAACGACTTAGTTTGACTTAACATGACACATGTGTCTGTAGTTTGACAGAACATGACCATGTATTTTTGTCTGTAGTTTGACAGAACATGACATGTTATTGTCTGTGTTCAACAGAAACATGACAGATATAATGTCTGTAGTTTGAACAGAACATGGACAGATATAATGTCTGTAGTTTGACAGAACATGACAATATAATGTCTGTAGTTTGACAGAACATGACAATATAATGTCTGTAGTTTGACAGAACATGACATATAATGTCTGTAGTTTGACAGAACATGACAGATATAATGTCTGTAGTTCAACAGAACATGACAGATATAATGTCTGTAGTTTGACAGAACATGACATATAATGTCTGTAGTTTGACAGAACATGACAGATATAATGTCTGTAGTTGACAGAACATGACAGTAATGTCTGTAGTTTGACAGAACTGACAGATATAATGTCTAGTTCAACAGAACATGACAGATATAATGTCTGTAGTTTGACAGAACATGACAGATATAATGTCTGTAGTTTGACAGAACATGACAGATATAATGTCTGTAGTTTGACAGAACATGACAGATATAATGTCTGTAGTTCAACAGAACATGACAGATATAATGTCTGTAGTTTACAGAAATGACAGATATAATGTCTGTAGTTTACAGAACATGACAGATATAATGTCTGTAGTTTGAAGAAATGCACAGTAATGTCTGTAGTTTGACAGAACATGACACATGTATTGTCTGTAGTTTGACAGACATGACAATTATGTCTGTAGTTTGACAGAACATGACACATGTATGTCTGTAGTTTGACAGAACATGACAGATATAATGTCTGTAGTTCAACAGAACATGACACATATAATGTCTGTGTTTGACAGAACATGACAGATATAATTCTGTAGTTTGAGAACATGACGATTAATGTCTGTATTGAAACATGACAGAATATAAGTCTGTAGTTACAGAACATGACACATTATGTCTGTAGTTTGAAGACATGACATATAACGTCTGAGTTTACAGACATGACAATATAATGTCTGTAGTTTGATAGAACATGACAGATATATGTCTGTAGTTACAGAACATGACACATTAATGTCTGTAGTTCACAGAACTGACAGATATAATGTCTGTAGTTCAACAGAACATGACAGATATAATGTCTGTAGTTTAACAGAACATGCAATATAATGTCTGTAGTTTGACAGAACATGACAGATATAATGTCTGTAGTTTTGACAGAACATGACACATAATGTCTGTAGTTTGACAGAACATGACAGATTATGTCTGTAGTTTAACAGAACATGACAATAATGTCTGTAGTTTGACAGAACATGACAGATATAATGTCGTAGTTTGACAGAACATGACACATGTAATGTCTGTAGTTTGACAGAACATGACAGATTAATGTCTGTAGTTTGACAGACATGACAGATAATGTCTGTAGTTTGACAGAACATGACAGATATAATGTCTGTAGTTTGACAGAACATGACAATATAATGTCTGTAGTTAACAGAACATGACAGATATAATGTCTGTAGTTTGACAGAACATGACAGATATAATGTCTGTAGTTTGACAGAACATGACAGATATAATGTCTGTAGTTTACAGAACATGACAGATATAATGTCTGTAGTTCAACAGAACATGACAATATAATGTCTGTAGTTACAGAACATGACAATATAATGTCTGTAGTTCAACAGAACATGACAATATAATGTCTGTAGTTTACAGAACATGACAGATATAATGTCTGTAGTTCAACAGAACATGACAGATATAATGTCTGTAGTTAACAGAACATGACAGATATAATGTCTGTAGTTCAACAGAACATGACAATATAATTTTGTAGTTCACAGAACATGACAGATATAATGTCTGTAGTTTTGACAGAACATGACAGATATAATGTCTGTAGTTTACAGAACATGACACATGTAATGTCTGTAGTTAACAGAACATGACAGATATAAGTCTGTAGTTTGACAGAACATGACAATTAATGTCTGTAGTTTGACAGAACATGACAGATATAATGTCTGTAGTTTGACAGAACATGACAATAAATGTCTTATTTACAGAACACAGATATAATGTCTGTAGTTGACAGAACATGACAGATATGTCTGTAGTTTACAGAACATGACAATATAATGTCTGTAGTTTGACAGAACATGACAGATATAATGTCTGTAGTTCAACAGAACATGACAGTATAATGTCTGTAGTTTGACAGAACATGACAGATATAATGTCTGTAATTCAACAGAACATGACAGATATAATGTCTGTAGTTCAACAGAACATGACAGATATAATGTCTGTAGTTTGACAGAACATGACATGTAATGTCTGTAGTTTGACAGAACATGACGGATATAATGTCTGTAGTTTGACAGAACATGACAGATATAATGTCTGTAGTTTGACAGAACATGACAGATATAATGTCTGTAGTTTGACAGAACATGACAGATATAATGTCTGTAGTTTGACAGAACATGACAGATATAATGTCTGTAGTTCAACAGAATATGACAGAGATATTGTCTGTAGTTTGACAGAACATGACAGATATAATGTCTGTAGTATGACAGAACATGACAGATATGTCTGTAGTTTGACAGAACATGACAGATATAATGTCTGTAGTTCAACAGAACATGACAGATATAATGTCTGTAGTTTAACAGAATATGACAGATATAATGTCTGTAGTTTGACAGAACATGACAGATATAATGTCTGTAGTTTGACAGAACATGACACATGTAATGTCTGTAGTTTGACAGAACATGACAGATATAACGTCTGTAGTTTGACAGAACATGACACATATAATGTCTGTAGTTTGACAGAACATGACACATATAATGTCTGTAGTTCAACAGAATATGACATATAATGTCTAGTTTGACAGAACATGACATGTAATGTCTGTAGTTTGACAGTCACACTACACATGTAATGTCTGTAGTTTGACTGTCACAATACACATGTAATGTCTGTAGTTTGACAGTCACAATACACATGTAATGTCTGTAGTTTGACAGTCACAATACACATGTAATGTCTGTAGTTTGACAGTCACACTACACATGTAATGTCTGTAGTTTGACTGTCACAATACACATGTAATGTCTGTAGTTTGACAGTCACAATACACATGTAATGTCTGTAGTTTGACAGTCACAGTACACATGTAATGTCTGTAGTTTGACAGTCATAATACACATGTAATGTCTGTAGTTTGACAGTCACAGTACACATGTAATGTCTGTAGTTTGACAGTCACAATACACATGTAATGTCTGTAGTTTGACAGTCACAATACACATGTAATGTCTGTAGTTTGACAGTCACAATACACGTGTAATGTCTGTAGTTTGACTGTCACAATACACATGTAATGTCTGTAGTTTGACAGTCACAGTACACATGTAATGTCTGTAGTTTGACAGTCACAATACACATGTAATGTCTGTAGTTTGACAGTCATAATACACATGTAATGTCTGTAGTTTGACAGTCACAATACACATGTAATGTCTGTAGTTTGACAGTCACAGTACACATGTAATGTCTGTAGTTTGACAGTCACACTACACATGTAATGTCTGTAGTTTGACAGTCACAAGACAGAAAGTTCAAGGCAGTGTTCGCATGGCATACAGATTTCATTGTCATTATTTTGAAAGAATTTGTTCACAAGAAGAGCAAGGTTTGATGTACAGTATTTATAACACACACTTTTCACAATCATTAGTTCACAAGACACAGAAGGGATATGAAATCTGTATGGCATATATTTTTCACTGTCATCTGTTTGCAAGATGTGCTGATTCACCACTGTTGACAAGAAGTACTGATTCACCATTGTTGACAAGAAGTACTGATTCACCATTGTTGACAAGAAGTACTGATTCACCATTGTTGACAAGAAATACTGATTCACCATTGTTGACAGGAAGTACTGATTCACCATTGTTGACAAGAAGTACTGATTCACCATTGTTGACAAGAAATACTGATTCACCATTGTTGACAAAAAGTACTGATTCACCATTGTTGACAAGAAGTACTGATTCATCATTGTTGACAAGAAGTACTGATTCACCATTGTTGACAAAAAGTACTGATTCATCATTGTTGACAAGAAGTACTGATTCACCATTGTTGACAAGAAGTACTGATTCATCATTGTTGACAGGAAATGTGGATTCACGGCTGTGTGTACTCAAAGTGCTCAGTGTGCTGTTTGTGTGGCTGACAGTTTTCACTGTCATTTGTGGGCACAAAGTACAGGGGACATATTTGTATGACATACAGTTTTCACTGTCATTTGTGGGCACAAAGTACAGGGGACATATTTGTATGACATACAGTTTTCACTGTCATTTGTGGGCACAAAGTACAGGGGACATATTTGTATGACATACAGTTTTCACTGTCATTTGTGGGCACAAAGTACAGGGGACATATTTGTATGACACAGTTTTTACTGCCATTTGTGGGCACAAAGTACAGGGGACATATTTGTATGACACAGTTTTTACTGCCATTTGTGGGCATAAAGTACAGGGGACATATTTGTATGACACAGTTTTTACTGTCATTTGTGGGCACAAAGTACAGGGGACATATATGTATGACACACAGTTTTTACTGTTATTTGTGGGCACAAAGTACAGGGGACATATATGTATGACACACAGTTTTTACTGTTATTTGTGGGCACAAAGTACAGGGGACATATTTGTATGACACACAGTTTTTACTGTTATTTGTGGGCACAAAGTACAGGGGACATATTTGTATGACACACAGTTTTTACTGTCATTTGTGGGCATAAAGTACAGGGGACATATATGTATGACACACAGTTTTTACTGTCATTTGTGGGCATAAAGTACAGGGGACATATTTGTATGACACAGTTTTTACTGTCATATGTGGGCACAAAGTACAGGGGACATATTTGTATGACACACAGTTTTTACTGTCATTTGTGGGCATAAAGTACAGGGGACATATTTGTATGACACAGTTTTCACTGTCATTTGTGGGCATAAAGTACAGGGGACATATTTGTATGACACACAGTTTTTACTGTCATTTGTGGGCACAAAGTACAGGGGACATATTTGTATGACACAGTTTTTACTGTCATTTGTGGGCACAAAGTACAGGGGACATATTTGTATGACACACAGTTTTCACTGTCATTTGTGGGCACAAAGTACAGGGGACATATTTGTATGACATACAGTTTTCACTGTCATTTGTGGGCACAAAGTACAGGGGACATATTTGTATGACACAGTTTTTACTGCCATTTGTGGGCACAAAGTACAGGGACATATTTGTATGACACAGTTTTTACTGCCATTTGTGGGCATAAAGTACAGGGGACATATTTGTATGACACAGTTTTTACTGTCATTTGTGGGCACAAAGTACAGGGGACATATATGTATGACACACAGTTTTTACTGTTATTTGTGGGCACAAAGTACAGGGGACATATATGTATGACACACAGTTTTTACTGTTATTTGTGGGCACAAAGTACAGGGGACATATTTGTATGACACACAGTTTTTACTGTTATTTGTGGGCACAAAGTACAGGGGACATATTTGTATGACACACAGTTTTTACTGTCATTTGTGGGCATAAAGTACAGGGGACATATATGTATGACACACAGTTTTTACTGTCATTTGTGGGCATAAAGTACAGGGGACATATTTGTATGACACAGTTTTTACTGTCATTTGTGGGCACAAAGTACAGGGGACATATTTGTATGACACACAGTTTTCACTCTCATTTGTGGGCATAAAGTACAGGGGACATATTTGTATGACACAGTTTTTACTGTCATTTGTGGGCACAAAGTACAGGGGACATATTTGTATGACACACAGTTTTTACTGTCATTTGTGGGCACAAAGTACAGGGGACATATTTGTATGACACACAGTTTTTACTCTCATTTGTGGGCATAAAGTACAGGGGACATATTTGTATGACACAGTTTTTACTGTCATTTGTGGGCACAAAGTACAGGGGACATATTTGTATGACACAGTTTTTACTGTTATTTGTGGGCACAAAGTACAGGGGACATATTTGTATGACACAGTTTTTACTATCATTTGTGGGCATAAAGTACAGGGGACATATTTGTATGACACAGTTTTTACTGTCATTTGTGGGCATAAAGTACAGGGGACATATTTGTATGACACAGTTTTTACTGTCATTTGTGGGCACAAAGTACAGGGGACATATTTGTATGACACACAGTTTTCACTCTCATTTGTGGGCACAAAGTACAGGGAACATATTTGTATGACACAGTTTTTACTGTCATTTGTGGGCACAAAGTACAGGGGACATATTTGTATGACACACAGTTTTCACTGTCATTTGTGGGCACAAAGTACAGGGGACATATTTGTATGACACAGTTTTTACTGTCATTTGTGGGCACAAAGTACAGGGGACATATATGTATGACACAGTTTTCACTGTCATTTGTGGGCATAAAGTACAGGGGACATATTTGTATGACACACAGTTTTTGCTGTCATTTGTGGGCACAAAGTACAGGGGACATATTTGTATGACACAGTTTTTACTGTTATTGCAACTAAAGTGATCATTAACCCAGAAAGCTGGTGGATAGGGTGAGAGAGTCAAAAGAGTTAATGAAGCAAGATGGAGGGATAGAAACAGTCGCAGCTTCAGTTGGCATCAACATTTTCAAATATCAATATGGCTAGTACCGTTTTCTGTTACTTTTCCCCTTGTTTTTAGTTAACGGTTTGGTTTGGTTTTTTCCCTTACCACTACCACCCTCTTCTGCTATTTCTGCTCCTTTTGCTTTCTTTCACTCAGTTTTATTTTCCTCATTTTATCCTTTTTTTTCCAGGATATGGTGGTTTTATTATTTGAATCCACATGGTTTGCATGTGAATATTACATGTTATGTTATTTTGTTTCTGCTGTATATGACACATGGATACTAGTACTAACAATTATCGAAGATGGGTTTTATTTCATATTGTATATACAGTCCTCTTCAGCTGGTGTCTTGTAGCAAATTTCTTAAGGAAAAGCTTCAAATTTAATTTTAGTTGTTTTTCTTTCATGATTATAACTTTTTTTTTTCAGTTCAGCTTATTTTTGTGGTTTGAGCCTTTTTTTGTGACTGTATATAATTTTAACTTGAATGTAAATGGAATGGAATTATGCTCTGTGATTTCCAGTGCAGTGTTGAATTTGTGTCCAAGTATAGTGGTCTCAGTAAAAGGAGAACAGTTATACTCTAATCAGTTCAGTGCAGTAGTAGTCAAATAATTTGTCGAACTATTGATCAAAAAAGTGTTTTTATTTTGGTGTATGTGTATGTTTGGGTGTTTGTGCTTGACATGTCTGTGGGTTTTGAGAAAGAATCTGCAGTCAGTTCACCAGTTTACGGTGTAGTACAACTCTCTCGTTCTAAATTCTTGAAGTTTTTGTTCTGAAGTGTTGACGCGTTTGACTACAGGGTGAGAAGACGCGCAAGTCGCCCAAACCGGCGCCACGCAAGGTATCCCCGTCTGTAGGGCAGGCGTCGGGAGAGAAGGAGGCTGAGTTTAGTGTGAAGCAGTTCCATGGTCAGAAACCTGACCCTTCCCGTAAAGACGGACTGCTGACCACCCCATGATTGTTCCTGCCATTGGTAAGACTTGTCCCCTTGTGTGTAGT
Organism: Monoplex corrugatus; assembly: GCA_030674185.1. Lineage (NCBI taxonomy): Eukaryota > Metazoa > Mollusca > Gastropoda > Littorinimorpha > Ranellidae > Monoplex > Monoplex corrugatus. The sequence continues at coordinate 63,650,482 of JAPXFY010000022.1, forward strand.
GTGTGGGGATGGGGTGTGGGGGAACAGGTTTGATGGATATAGGGTATGTCCCTGTGTGTTGGTGTGATGTGTGTGTAGGTGTGATGTGTGTAGGTGTGATGTGTTTGTGTGTAGGTGTGATGTGTGTAGGTGTGATGTGTGTGTAGGTGTGATGTGTCTGTGTAATGTGTGTGTAGGTGTGATGTTTGTCTGTATGTAGGTGTGATGCATGTGGGTGTGATGTGTGTGTAGGTGTGATGTGTGTGTTAGGTGTGATGTGTGTAGGTGTGATGTGTGTGTAGGTGTGATGTGTGTAGGTGTGATGTGTGTGTAAGTGTGATGTGTGTAGGTGTGATGTGTGTCTGTGTGTAGGTGTCATGTATGTAGGTGTGATGTGTGTGTAGGTGTGATGTGTGTTTGTGTGTAGGTGTGATGTATGTAGATGTGATGTGTGATGTGTGTAGGGTGATGTGTGTAGGGTGATGTGTGTAGGTGTGATGTGTGTAGGTGTGTGTGTATAGGTGTGATGTGTGTCTTTGTGTAGGTGTGATGTGTCTCTGTGTGTAGGTGTGATGTGTAGGTGTGTAGGTGTGATGTGTCTGTGTGATGTGTGTAGGTGTGATGTGTTAGGTGTGATGTGTCTGTGTGTAGGGGTGATGTGTGTCTTTGTGTAGGGGTGATGTGTGTCTTTGTGTAGGTGTGATGTGTGTCTGTGTGTAGGTGTGATGTGTCTGTGTGTAGGTGTGATGTTTATATTGTGTTGTGTGTAGGTGTGATGTTTATATGGTGTTGTGTGTAGGTGTGATGTTTAATGTGTCTGTGTAGTAGGTGTGATGTTTAGTGTGATGAGTTGTGTGTAGGTGTGATATGTAGTGTCTGTGTTAGGTGGATGTTATAGTGTGTGTAGTGTGTGATGTTGTATTGTGTTGTGTGTAGGTGTGATGTTTATGTGTCTGGTGTAGGTGTGATGTTATAGTGTCTGTGTGTAGGTGTGATGTTTAGTATGTGTTCTGTGTAGGTGTGATTTTATATTGTGTGTGTAGGTGTGATGTTTATATGGTTGTGTGTAGGTGTGATGTTTATATGTGTTGTGTGTAGGTGTGATGTATATGTGGTGTGTGTAGTGTGATGTTTTAAGTGTCTGATGTGTAGGTGTGATGTTATATGTTGTGTGTGAGGTGTGATGTGTTTAGTGTTCGTGTGTGTAGTGATGTGAGTGTGATGTATATGTGTGTGTGTTAGTGTGATGTTTATGATGTGCTGTGTGTAGGTGTGATTGATAGTTCTGTGTGTAGGTGTGATGTATGTGTTGTGTGTAGGTGTGATGTGTTGTGTTGTGTGTGTGTGTAGGTGTAGTGTTTAGATGTGTGTGTGTAGTGTGTGATGTGTATGGTCTGTGTGTAGGTGTGATGTTGTGTAGTATGTGTGTGTGTAGGTGTGATGTTGTATGTTGTGTGTAGGTGTGATGTTGTATGTGTGTGTGTGTAGGTGTGATGTTTTGTGTTGTGTGTTAGGTGTGATGTTTGTAGTGATGTTCTGTGTGTAGTGTGATGTGTAATGTTGTGTGTAGGTGTGATGTTTGTATATGTGTCTGTGTGTAGGTGTGATGTTTATATGTGTCTGTGTGTAGGTGTGATGTGTGTATAGTGTTGTGTGTAGGTGTGATGTTTAATGTCTGTGTGTAGGTGTGATGTTTATATGTGTTGTTGTAGGTGTGATGTTTAATGTTCTGTGTGTAGGTGTGATGTTTATATGTATGTGTTGGTAGTGTGTAGGTAGTGATTGTGTTAGATGATGTATGTGTTGTGTAGGTGTGATGTTTATATGTGTCTGTGTGTAGGTGTGAGTTTTATATGTGTTTGTGTGTAGGTGTGATGTTTATATGTGTCTGGTGTAGGTGTGATGTTATATGTGTCTGTGTGTAGGTGTGATGTTATATGTTGTTGTTGGTGTGATGTTATGTGTGTGTTAGGTGTGATGTTTAAGTGTACTGTGTGTAGGTGTGATGTTAAGTGTCTGTGTGTAGGTGTGATGTTTATATGTCTGTGTTAGGTGTGATGTTTATTGTGTGTTGTGTAGGGTGTGATGTTTATATGTGTCTGTGTGTAGGTGTGATGTTTATATGTGTTGTGTGTAGGTGTGATGTTTATGTGTGTTGTGTGTAGGTGTGATGTTATATGTGTCATGTGTGTAGGTGATGTTATTGTTCTGTGTGTAGGTGTGATGTGTATATGTGTTTGTGTGTAGGTGTGATGTATTTATGTGTCTGTGTGTAGGTGTGATGTTTATATGTGTTTGTGTAGGTGTGATGTGTTATATGTGTTGTGTGTAGGTGTGTGTTATAGTTTGTGTGTAGGTGTGATTGATGTGTCTGTGTGTAGTGTGATGAGTGTTGTGTGTGTGTGTTATGGTGTGTAGTGAGTTATATGTGTTGTGTGTAGGTGTGATGTTTATGTGTTGTGTGTAGGTGTATGTTGTTATTGTTATGTGTGTTAGGTGTGATGTGTTATTGTGTTTGTGTGTGTAGGTGTGATGTTATTGTGTCTGTGTGTAGGTGTGATGTTTATAGTGTTTGTGTGTAGTGTGATGTTGTATATGTTTGTGTGTGTGTAGGTGTGATGTTTATGTGTCTTGTTAGTGTGATGTTTATGTTTGTGTGTAGGTGTGATGTTTATAGTGTTTGTGTGTAGGTGTGATGTTTATATGTCTGTGTAGTGTGATGTTATAGTGTGGTGTAGTGTAGTTGTTAGTGTGTTATGTAGTGTTGTGTAGGTGATGTTTATATGTGTCTGTGTGTAGGTGTGATGTTATATGTTTGTGTGTAGGTGTGTTTGTTTATATTGTGTGGTGTAGGTGTGATGTTATATGTGTCTGTGTGTAGGTGTGATGTTTATATGTGTCTGTGTGTAGTGTGATGTTTAATGTTGTGTGTAGGTGTGATGTTATATGTGTCTTGTGTGTAGGTGTGATGTTTATATGTGTCTGTGTGTAGGTGTGATGTTTATATGTGTCTGTGGTAGGTGTGATGTTTATTGTCTTGTGTGTAGTGTGATGTTTATATGTGTCTGTGTGTAGGTGTGATGTTTATGTGTTTGTGTTAGGTGTGATGTTATATGTGTGGTGTTGTTTATTGTCTGTGTGTAGGTGTGATGTTTATTTGTCTGTGTGTAGGTGTGATGTTTATATGTGTCTGTGTGTAGGTGTGATGTTTATATGTTGTGTGTAGGTGTGATGTTATATGTGTTGTGTGTAGGTGTGATGTTTATATGTGTCTGTGTGTAGGTGTGATGTTATTGTCTGTGTGTAGGTGTGATGTTTATATGTGTTGTGTGTGTAGGTGTGATGTTTAATTGTTGTGTGTAGGTGTGATGTTATGTGTCTGTGTGTAGGTGTGATGTTTAGAGTGTTGTGTGTGGTGTATGATTGTGTGTTATGTGTGTATGTGTCTGTGTGTAGGTGTGATGTTTATGTGTCTGTGTGTAGGTGTGATGTTTATATGTGTCTGTGTGTAGGTGTGATGTTTATATGTGTCGTGTGTAGGGTGATGTTTATATTGTTGTGTGTAGGTGTGATGTTTATATGTGTCTGTGTGTAGTGTGATGTTTAATTGTCTGTGTGTAGGGGATGTTATAGTGTCTGTGTGTAGGTGTGATGTTTTATGTGTCTGTGTGTAGGTGTGATGTTTATATGGTCTGTGTGTAGGTGTGATGTTTATATGTCTGGTGTTAGGTGTGATGTTTAATGTGTCTGTGTGTAGGTGTGATGTTTATATGTGTCGTGTGTGTTAGTGTGATGTTTATATGTGTTTGTGTGTAGGTGTGATGTTTATATGTTGTTGTGTATGTGTGATGTTTATATAGTGTTTTGTTAGTGTGTGATGTTTATATGTTCTGTGTGTTAGGTGTGATGTTTATATGTGTACTGTGTGTAGGTGTGATGTTTATAGTGTTGTGTGTAGTGTGATGTTTATATGGTTGTGTGTAGTGTGAGTTTATATGTTTGTTAGGTGTAGTTTATGGTTGTGTAGTATGATTTATATGTGTCTGTGTGTAGGTGTGATGTTTATATGTGTTGTGTGTATGTGTGATGTTTATATGTGTTGTGTGTAGGTGTGATGTTTATATGTGTCTGTGTGTAGGTGTGATGTTTATATGTGTCTGTGTGTAGGTTGTGATGTTTATATGTGTCTGTGTGTAGGTGTGATGTTTATATGTGTCTGTGTGTAGTGTGTGATGTTTATAATGTTCTGTGTGTAGGTGTGATGTTTTATTGTATGTGTTATTGTGTTAATGTTGTGTGTAGTGTGTGTATATGTGTTTGTGTGTAGGTGTGATGTTTATATGTGTTGTGTGTAGGTGTGATGTTTATATGTTCTTGTGTGTAGGTGTGATGTTTATATGTGTTGTGTGTAGTGTGATGTTTATATGTGTCTGTGTGTAGTTGATGTTTATATGTGTTTGTGTGTAGGTGTGATGTTTATATTGTCTGTGTGTTAGGTGTGATGTTTATATGTGTCTGTGTAGGTGATGTTTATATGTGTCTGTGTGTAGTGTGATGTTTATATGTGTTGTGTGTAGGTGTGATGTTTATAATGTGTTGTGTGTTAGGTGTGATGTTTATATTGTGTCTGTGTGTGTAGGTGTGATGTTTATATGTGTCTGTGTGAGTGTGATGTTTATTGTTTGTGTGTTAGGTTGATGTTTATATGTGTCTGTGTGTAGGTGTGATGTTTATATTGTCTGTGTGTAGGTGTGATGTTTATATGTGTCTGTGTGTTAGGTGTGATGTTTATAGTGTCTGTGTGTAGTGTGATGTTTATATGTGTTGTGTTGTTAGGTGTTGTGTATGTTTATATTGTTGTGTGTAGGTGTGATGTTTATATGTGTCTGGTGTGTAGGTGTGATGTTTATATGTGTCTGTGTGTTAGGTGTGATGTTTATATTGTTGTGTGTAGGTGTGATGTTTATATGTTTTTGTGTGTTAGGTGTGATGTTTATATGTGTCTGTGTGTAGTGTGATGTTTATATGTGTTTGTGTGTAGGTGTGATGTTTATATGTGTTGGTGTAGGTGTGATGTTTATATGTTCTGTGTGTTAGTGTGATGTTTATATGTGTTGTGTGTAGGTGTGATGTTTATATGTGTCTGTGTTAGGTGTATGTTTATATTGTCTGTGTGTTAGGTGTGATGTTATATTGTATGTGTGTAGGTGTGATGTTTATATGTGTAGGTGTGTAGGTGTGATGTGTATATGTATGTCTGTGTGTAGGTGTGATGTGTATGTGTTGTGTGTCATAAAATGGAAAAGGAACGATTAGTGCTTGATCAATCATCTATGTTGGTATTTATTCATGCTATTGTAAATAGCAGTAGGCAGAAAGCAGTAGTTCCTTACCATTTTCTGTCCTATTCTCTGTCTGTCTGTAATGAAATTATGCATGTTCAGCTGTTTTCTCTGAAATTTTGGATGTTCAGCAGTTACTTTCTTATGTGTGAATTAGTTCACATTATCCATCTTTCCAGCATGTATTTCTGGCACAGACGTCAAGTTTTGTGTGCATGGTAGTTATATTATAGAGCTTGTCTGTATTGTTCCCACCAGCTACTCCTAGTTGGCTGTAGGCTGCTGGCCTCAACAGTGTCATTGTATTCTTGTTTCAGTAATACTGTTTGCATTGTCAGGCTGCTGGCCTCAACAGTATCATTGTATTCTCATTTCAGTAATACTGTTTGCAGTGTCAGGCTGCTGGCCTCAACAGTGTCATTGTATATTCGTTTCAGTAATACTGTTTGCAGTGTCACACTAATACTACAGTAATCTTTGACATCCCTTGCTCACAGAAATCACACGGGACAGCAGCACGGAGCGAGGTGGATCCTTTGAAGATGATGCTGATGGAAGTGGAAGCAGCCAGACGACACAGCCGAAAGAATCTGCCGTCAAACATCAACAGCATCGACAGAGGTCTGTGGAGGATGTAGTGGAAAAGCCGCTTCCTGCCCACGATCCCGTCACTCAGCGGTATCGCTCGTCAGGAGATGAACCCTCTGCATTCCGCAGCGTGGAACAGGGAAAGCAGCGCACTTCAGTGTCGGACTCGCACAGCCCAGACAGCGCCAAATCCAGAGACACGACGACCAGAAGCCCCACCCAGCGTCCGGGGTCAGGACAGAGGTCGAGTTCAGCGCACAGCACGCCGTCTCGTAAAGCCAAAGAGGAACGATTCCAGGAGGAAAAGATCTCGACCGTAGAGAACGCACCCCCGAAGCCTGCTCGCCATACCCCCTCTGAACCAGAGGAGGTGAACGACAGAGACTCTATCACAGAGGAGATGACCCGGCTGATTGACGACTCCACTGTGCGTCTGTTTATCGCCTTGTTTGACTATGACCCCATCACCATGTCCCCCAATGTGGATTGTGTGGATGAGGAGCTGCCCTTTAGAGAGGGACAGATACTGAAGGTGTATGGGGACAAAGATGCTGATGGTTTTTTTCGGGGGGAGGCCGATGGCCGGGAGGGATTCATTCCTTGTAACATGGTGTCGGAGATCCACATCGATGACCCAGAGCTGGTGGAGCAGTTGTTGAAGGAAAACCAGACAAATGCCCAGCAGAGCAGTTCTACAGGTACAGGAATGAGTCTCTTTTATGCATGTGTGTGTGTGTGTGTGTGTGTGTGTGTGTGTGTGTGGGTGTTGTGTGTGTTGTGGTGTGCATGTGCATTGTGTTTCTGTGTACTTTCAATTCAGTTTACATTTCTACCTTTCTGTTCACATGAGAGTTCTGTTACACTTTAGCAGTTATGCTTTACTGCTATGGAGGACAGCCTCAGTTTCTCACTCAGTTGCAGATGTGAAAGAGACATTAGAAAGCTTTCACAGGAGGCTGTCTGGAATCTTATCGTCCATTTTACTTATTTTTGAGTTTATACACTGTGCATTGTTCAGTTTTACCAGTTCTTTACTTGTGTTCAGAACATCTATTAAAGTGTTCTTCTTATGTGGATCTTGGACAGAAAGGATGATGGAATCTACAACCTATTGAAATTATTACATTGTACTGGAATGAAATATGTTATTGGAATGTTGGAATTATTACATGTTACTAGCTGCTGAAAATCAAGTATTGGGATTGCAAGTTGTAATGGCAGAATTGGAGTCATGCAATTATGTGTCTGTGTGTATATGCAGATGGCAAAGGTAAAAGTGAGGGTCACTTGACGCCTAATGGTGTGGCCCCCTTACCTGCAGCAGGTCCTGTGCGTCGCATGGTGGCCCTGTATGACTATGACCCCCAGGAGTTGTCACCTAATGTGGACTCTGAGGTAAGCTTGGATACAACATGCTTCTGCATTAGTGACACAATACACTGGTTTTTTTTGTAGACAGTTCTACCCTGCCAGGGCACATTTTCATTGTTTTATAGTTTGGACTTGGAGCACCTGGTTACAACAGGAAAGTTGGAGGGAAAGAGAGCACCGGGTAGACCCAGGGAGAAGATACTAGACAGACTTGCAGAGTGGCTGAAGGAGGGTGGAAGAGATGCTTGATGCAACAAGAGATAGAGACAGATGGAAGTCCATGATCGCCAACGCCATGCGGCAAGGCACCTGATGATGATGATAGTTTGGACTGCTGGCTGTTACTGCTGCCTGTTGCTTCACAAGTATGATGGATCACCATAGTATGGCATGGTCAGATAAACCATGTCCTTCTATGGGGTTAGTGCTTTGAGACGCAAGTTGTGATACTGGCTGTATTAGGATCATGTACAGACATAAAGGTAATAATGATAATGATGATGATGGTAATGATGATGATGATATAATTATCATCATCGTCATCATCATCATCAATACCATCATCATCACCATCATTAGTGTTGTTGTTGTTGTTGTTATTAATTATCATAGTGATAGTACCGTAAAGTTCGGGCTATTGGGCACACCGGTATATAAGGTGCACTCACTAAATTATAGAAAATTCTTAACTATATTCACACATAAGCCGCAATGGTTTATAAGCCGCACTTTTTCAATGGCCAGGTCGATCGCCTTCAGCTTGAAGGCTGCTTCGTTGGCATTACGTCTCGTTTTCGGCATGATGAGCAGAGCAGATCTGAATACCTATCCAAATGCTTCAACGTGTACGGATTTGATTTAAAAACCTGAACAGTTAACAGGTAACAGTTTTAACATGAACAGTTAACACTTTAACGTGAAGCTCACGGAAAAATTCATGAACGGTAAGCACGATTTTGGTGAGTTAAAGAAAAGCTAAGAATGTACAAGAATCGGGATCGGAGAAAATCTGCAAATAAGCCATATCGTTTTTTTAAGCCACAGGGGTTAAAGCTGGGGGAAAAAGTCGTGGCTTATAGCCCGAACTTTACGGTAATGATAATGACATCATGAGGTATTTAGTTCAGGGGTGTCCAGTGAATCCGCATTTACCATGTCTGTACCTTTTAACTGTGTGTAATGATTTTTTTCCCTGTACTTAGAGCTGATATCATCCTCATGTTGATTTATATCCTGCTTACTGTCTGTTTTTGATTAAGCGTGTTCCCTTGATAACAATACACGAACAATGACAGAATGCATGTTCCCTTGATAACAGTACACGAACAATGACAGAATGCATGTTCCTTGATAACAGTACACGAACAATGACAGAATGCAAGTTCCCTTGATAACAATACATGAACAATGACAGAATGCAAGTTCCCTTGATAACAATACATGAACAATGACAGAATGCATGTTCCCTTGATAACAGTACATGAACAATGACAAATTGCATGTTCCCTTGATAACTACATGAACAATGACAGAATGCATGTTCCCTTGATTACAATACATGAACAATGACAGAATGCATGTTCCTTGATAACAGTACATGAACAATGACAGAATGCAAGTTCCCTTGATAACAATACATGAACAATGACAGAATGCAAGTTCCCTTGATAACAAACACATGAACAATGACAGAATGCATTTTTCCTTGATAACAGTACATGAACAATGACAGAATGCAAGTTCCCTTGATAACAACACATGAACAATGACAGAATGCATGTTCCCTTGATAACAACACATGAACAATGACAGAATATATGTTCCCTTGATAACAACACATGAACAATGACAGAATGCAAGTTCCCTTGATAACAACACATGAACAATGACAGAATGCATGTTCCCTTGATAAAAACACATGAACAATGACAGAATGCAAGTTCCCTTGATAACAACACATGAACAATGACAGAATGCATGTTCCCTTGATAACAATACATGAACAATGACAGAATGCATGTTCCTTGATAACAACACATGAACAATGACAATGCAAGTTCCCTTGATAACAACACATGAACAATGACAGAATGCATGTTCCCTTGATAACAATACATGAACAATGACAGAATGCATGTTCCTTGATAACAATGCACGAACAATGACAGAATGCAAGTTCCCTTGATAACAGTACATGAACAATGACAGAATGCAAGTTCCCTTGATAACAATACATGAACAATGACAGAATGCAAGTTCCCTTGATAACAATACATGAACAATGACAGAATGCATGTTCCCTTGATAACAATACATGAACAATGACAGAATGCCTTTGGCTTGTTATTTGAAGGGATTGATGGTTTTAGATATATAACCAGTGATCTTTCCTCTAACCCTTTTATGACTTCTTTTCTTTTTTTTCTTTTTAAAGGAGGATAGCTTCAGATCGACTCCTAACATGTGTGTGTGTGTGTGTGTGTGTGTGTGTGTGTGTGTGCACAGTTATCTTTTGAAGACTTAAGTGTTGTATTGATAGAGAATTTCAAAGGAATGTTTTCCTGTTGAACTGGTTCAGGTTCTTTCTGCTTCATGTTATATGATAATCCCATAGAATTTTCACTTGTTTGCTGTTATCCTCCATGCCCCAATTTGGGTTAAAATTATCCTTCATGCCCCAGTTTGGGTTAAAATTATCCTTCATGCCCCAGTTTGTGTTAAAATTATCCTTCATGCCCCAATTAGGGTTAAATTACCCTCCATGACCTAATTATGGTTTAAAAAATCCTCCATGCCCTAATTAGGGTTAAAATTATCCTCCATGCCCCAATTTAGGTCAAAATTATCCTTCATGCCCCAGTTAGGGTTAGAATTATCCCCCATGCCTTAATTAGGTTTGAAAATTATCCTCAGTACCCCAATTAGGGTTAAGATTATCCCCCATGCCCTAAGTAGAGTTAAAATTATCCTCCATGCCCCAATTAGGGTTAAAATTATCCTCCATGCCCTAATCAGGGTTTAAAAAAATTATCCTCCTGACCCCAATTAGAGTTAGAATATCATCCATGCCCCAATTAGAGTTAAAATTATCCTCCATGTCCCAATTAGGGTTAAAATTATCCTCCATGCCCCAATTAGGGTTGAAATTATCATCTATGCCCCAATCAGAGTTACAGTTATCCTCCACACCCCAATTAGGGTTAAAATTATCTTCCATGCCCCAGTTAGGGTTAAAATTATCCTCCATGCCCCAATTAGGGTTGAAATTATCCTCCATGCCCCAATTAGGGTTAAAGGACCTATTACATATTATTGTTCTGCTCTGTGTGTGTGTGTGTGTGTGTGTGTGTGTGTGTGTGTGTGTGTGTGTGTGTGTGTGTGTGTCTGATGTACATGTGTGTGTGTTCAAACTCGTTGTGTGATGCTTTGAAAGTTGCATCAAGCGTGAATCAGGATTCTGATGCTGAGAGTTGTCAGACATGTACAATATGGTTCCCCTGTTTACATCACTTAGCTGGAGCTGTCCTTCAAACAAGGGGACATAATTTTCATCACGGGGGAGATGGACGAGGATGGTTTCTTCGCGGGAGAGCTGAGCGGTGTCCGCGGACTGGTGCCCTCCAACTTCCTGCAGGACGCCCCCCTGTCTGACGAGGACGAGGTCCTGGACAGCGCTTCCATGGTATCGCCCTCGCGCTCCCAGGGGAGCATTTCCGCCGCCTCCCGGCGCTCAGACTCACTGAGCACTCTGAATAACGTAGGTGATGGCGGTAGTGGGTGTCTGGATTCACCGGCCTTGCATGTGACTGCTGGTGTGCTCACTGCTCACCCTCCCCCTGCTACTGGTGGTGCCTCACCTGGTAATCAACTACCACCTTTGTCTGGTTTTCTGTCCTGCTGCTCGTAGAGAGGGTTGCTCAAACTGTGTGCCTTGATAAAACTTTAGTGTAGGTGCCTAGGTAAAACTTTATGTAGGTGCCTTGATAAAACTTTAGTGTAGGCGCCTTGATGAAACTTTAGTGTAGGTGCCTAGGTAAAACTTTAGTGTAGGATGATACATGGTACTTGCTGTACAGTAGGCTGCTGTTTAGTAATTACCACATGCTGATATGTGATACTCACAGAATTAGGTAGCTATGTTTTACTTGATGAGTATGTTCCCATATGATTTGGTTCTTAGTATGAAGGAAGCTGTTGATGTCCAGTATTTTACACTATAGTAGGTTTCTGTTCGATATCCCGTACATTGCAGTAGACTGCTAAGTGATACTTTTACATTGCAGTAGACTGCTAAGTGATACTTTTACATTGCAGTAGACTGCTAAGTGATACTTTTACATTGCAGTAGACTGCTAAGTGATACTTTTACATTGCAGTAGACTGCTAAGTGATACTTTTACATTGCAGTAGGCTGCTAAGTGATACTTTTACATTGCAGTAGACTGCTAAGTGATACTTTTACATTGCAGTAGGCTGCTATGTGATACTTTTACATTGCAGTAGACTGCTAAGTGATACTTTTACATTGCAGCAGGCTGCTATGTGATACTTTTACATTACAGTAGGCTGCTAAGTGATACTTTTACATTGCAGTAGGCTGCTAAGTGATACTTTTACATTGCAGTAGACTGCTAAGTGATACTTTTACATTGCAGCAGGCTGCTATGTGATACTTTTACATTGCAGAGGCTGCTATGTGATACTTTTACATTGCAGTAGGCTGCTATGTGATACTTTTACATTACAGCAGGCTGCTGTGTGATACTTTTACATTACAGTAGGCTGCTATGTGATACTTTTACATTACAGTAGGCTGCTATGTGATACTTTTACATTGCAGCAGGCTGCTATGTGATACTTTTACATTGCAGCAGGCTGCTATGTGATACTTTTACATTGCAGTAGGCTGCTATGTGATACTTTTACATTGCAGTAGGACTGCTAAGTGATACTTTTACATTGCAGCAGGCTGCTATGTGATACTTTTACATTACAGTAGGCTAAGTGATACTTTTACATTGCAGCAGGCTGCTAATGTGATACTTTTACATTGCAGTAGGCTGCTAAGTGATACTTTTACATTGCAGTAGGACTGCTATGTGATACTTTTACATTGCAGCAGGCTGCTAAGTGATACTTTTACATTGCAGCAGGCTGCTAAGTGATACTTTTACATTGCAGTAGGCTGCTATGTGATACTTTTACATTGCAGTAGGCTGCTATATACTTTTACATTGCAATAGGCTGCCATATGATACTTTTACAGTAAGCTGCTATGTGATACTTTTACATTACAGTAAGCTGCTATGTGATACTTTTACATTGCAGTAGGCTGCTATATACCTTTACATTACAGTAGGCTGCCATATGATACTTTTACAGTAAGCTGCTATGTGATACTTTTACATTACAGTAAGCTGCTATGTGATACTTTTACATTACAGTAGGCTGCTATGTGATACTTTTACATTACAGTAGGCTGCTATGTGATACTTTTACATTACAGTAGGCTGCTATGTGATACTTTTACATTACAGTAGGCTGCTATGTAATACAATAGCTTGCCATTTTATATGTATAGTACAGTGTGTGTGTGAAGGGCTTATGAGTGAGTATGGGTGTGTGCTATACATTTCTCACCTGCATCTGGGTAGTGCACAAGGTTCTTAGCTTTTTTGTAGAAATACCAAAGCCAACTGATGTCAGTGGATCCTTGAATCTTGGATCAGGGAACCTGTTTCAGTGGATCGTCACTAAGGAAAAGGCTACTAAATTTGGTGATAGTGGTGGTGGAAGTTGACATGCAAGTGGCTGCATGTTTGCATTATATGAAATCTTGTCACAGATCGTGCCAATAACAGGCAATTGTCAGGGCAGACAATATTATGTACGTATGATAGAGCACAGAATCCGTAAGTCAGGTACAATCCGACACTTCACCTGTTTGTAGATCTTATGTGCAAGCTGATGACATTTACCAACATTACTGTCGATCTTCATCACATGGTGTTGGTGGTGTGGCCATGTATGGAATCATCCACAATGATGACAACATCTTTAACAGATTGAAACGGAAATGTCCACAAAAATTGATTTTAATAGTGTAGTCAGCTGCATGAATATTAGGAAGTCACAGTTCGTATTTCACATGTCTATTAGGTGTTAACTAAACACTTGAGTATATGATTTCTCATTAATTTCTTGCTACATAATTTCCATCAGTTGATATTTGTTATCTGTAGTAATTGTGTAAAGTTTTATCAGAATTTGCAACATATGGAAAATCAAATCTATTTCACCTTTTTCTCTGCTGTAAAGTGTTTTAATGATTGTAAAGTAGTAATTACTGTTTGTCTCATTTTTCAGGAGATTTTGTAGTTTTGTTACAAGTGAATGTTTGGGGGAAATCTTAGAATTTAACCTTACAGGTTTTCATTCACAGTAATTTCTGTGCTCTAGATTGGGTTTTATTTTAGAATATTTGGGATCTTTTTAAAGGTAATCTTTGGGGAAATTGAGGTATTTTCATCTGTGATTGTTTTTTTTACTATTACTAGTTACTTTTCAATGCACATTACAGGTTTCACCTGAGTTTACTTTACCTCAACTGGCACTTATTTGAGATGTCCAAGTTGAGTTTTTACTCTGTGTGAACTGATTTTCTATCAGTGCATGCTGTGAGTGCAGAATACTGTGCTCCTGAATTAGTGTGGTTAGACCTCACCATTTTCCTCCATGTTCTTCACTTTTGAGTTCTAATGGAATTGATTATGTAGCCAGAAGATTGCGTGCCATCACCTAGACATGGTAAGAGCAAGATGACAGATCTGGAGTGATGGTGATTGCTCTGATTGAGTGACTCTAGCAACCTTCTCTAGCGACAACTGTAGCTAGCGTCTGCACTGTTGTTTCTGCGTTGCCTTGTGTCTTTGGTTTTTCAAAGCTTGGCCAGGTTAAGTAAGTTGCCGCAACAATTTTCTGTGACATCGTACTTTCAGAGTATAAAATCAGTTTATCGAAATAAAATACGATAATGGTCTAAAAGTGTTTTGTGAAAGTCGTCATAAACGACCTGGTCTTGAAGTGTTTTTTTGAAAAATCAGTGTAAATGAGCTATGCAGCATTATTTTGCAGCTGTCACTGTAATGCTGTAGAACACCAGAAGAAACAATGAGTGAACTGAAAGAAGATTGTTCTGAAGACACATTACATTTGTGAATAAATGTGATATTGTACAGAAGAGTTGATTATGTTTCTGAACAAATGTGATATTGTGATATAAATCGGTGTTTAAGCATTGAAGATTGCACAGAAAACATGATGACGTTTCTGAACAAATGTGATATTGCTATATAAATCAGTATTTAAGTATTGAAGATTGTACTGAAGACACAGTTACATTTCTGCGCAAATGTAATATTGTTTTATAAATCGGTATTTAAACATTCACTCAGTCTTACTGACTTACGTGGCCAGTTCACCACAGGACACAGATTGAGTGCAGAAAATGAAGCATTTGAAATGCAGAATAGAGCATCGTTGAACTAACCTGGCCTTGCTGTGAACGTTTTGCACACTAAAGTTTGTTTTGTTTGTAGTGGGGAGCTTATGGGAGGTCTGTCTCTTGGGTATCATGATACTGCTTACTTTACTATATCATGTTGATTGCCTGATTATAGGGGGGCTTAAACTATAACATTGTTCTTATGGTATCAATCATATAATATCAATCATATAATATCAATCATATGATATCAGTCATATGGTATCAATCATAGCATAAATCACGTAGTATCGGTCATATTGTCAATCACGATATCAATCACATAATATCAATCATATAGTGTCAGTCGTAGTATCAATCATGGTATCAGTCAAATAGTATGTCATGGTATCAATCATATTGTATCGGTCATATAGTATCAGTCATGGTATCAATCATATTGTATGGTCATATAGTGTCAATCGTGGTATCAATTGTATCAGTCATAGTGTCAATCATGGTATCAATCGTATCATAGTGTCAGTCATGGTATCAGTCATTTGGTATCAATCATATAGTATCAGTCATATAATATTAGTCATATGTGACACTTAGGCTAATTAAAACAGAAACCCTCACAAAACGACCCTGTGTGGGTCTTATCTTTCTTCTGTATTCCAAGCAATGCTGTCTTGAATGCCATTATGCATATTGTTCTGGTAGTCTGGTCCACGTCGTGCAGATGCTGTGTTTCTGTACTGTGCACATACTTACAAATCATACTCCAGGAGTGTGTATGCTGGGGATTTTCTTGCTCCTCAAGCCACCAGTAACAACTTTGACAGGATCTTTAACATGCATAGTTCATGTTTTGCGTTTATATTGTCAGTGAAAGTGAAGTTAGATAGCAAGCTCAAGTCTTGCTGGAAAAGGGTTATCCACAAAATAGGTATATCCTCCATAGGATCATGCTTATCATCCTAATAGTCATCATCATCATCATCGCATTGTAAAAACTGTGCCAGCTTCCGTGGCCATTTAGGTGGCTTAGAAAATGGGACAAAAAAAAAGGGTGTTATTATAGATAGCAAACTGAAGTCTTGATGGAAAAGGGGTGTCCACAGGATAGGTAATTTATGGTGATAATAATAAGAATACTTATGATAACAATAATGAGTTTATAAGACACCAAATCTTGATTCAAGAATCAAGCCATGGTGACGTCATCACTCACCAAAGCAATCGCCAACAGTGATCAGAACTCCAGGCCATAAAGCACATGTAAACCAGAAGGGCAAACACAGGATGGGATAAGCTGTCTGACCCCTGGTAGATAGTCAGCTAAAATCTTACTGGAAAAGAGGTGTCCACAAGATGGTATATCATAGCCAGCTAAAGTCTTACTGGGAAAAGGGTGTCCACAAGATGGTATATCATAGATAGCTTAAGTCTTGCTGGAGAAAGGGGTGTCCACAAGATGGTATATCATAGCCAGCTGTAGTCTTACTGGAGAAGGGTGTCCACAAGATGGTATATCATAGTCAGCTTAAGTCTTGCTGGAGAAGGGTGTCCACAAGATGGTATATCATAGATAGCGTAATCTTGTTGGGAAAAGGGTGTCCACAAGATGGTATATCATAGCCAGCTGTAGTCTTGTGGAAAGGGGTGTCCACAAGATGGTATATCATAGATAGCTTAAGTCTTGTTGGAAAAGGGTGTCCACAAGATGGTATATCATAGATAGCTGTAGTCTTGTGGGAAAAGAGGTGTCCACAAGATGGTATATCATAAGAGCTAGTCTTGTTGGGAAAAGGGGTGTCCACAAGATGGTATATCATAGCCAGCTGTAGTCTTACTGGGAAAAGGGTGTCCACAAGATGGTATATCATAGCCAGCTAAAGTCTTATGGAAAAGAGGTGTCCACAAGATGGTATATCATAGCCAGCTAAGTCTTGCTGGAGAAGGGGTGTCCACAAGATGGTATATCATAGATGTCCAGCTTAAGTCTTGTTGGGAAAAGGGGTGTCCACAAGATGGTATATCATAGCAGCTAAGTCTGTACTGGGAAAAGGGTGTCCACAAGATGGTATATCATAGTAGCTAAAGTCTTGTTGGAAAAGGTGTCCACAAGATGGTATATCATAGCCAGCTAAAGTCTTACTGGGAAAAGGGTGTCCACAAGATGGTATTATCATAGCCAGCTAGTCTTGTTGGAAAGAGGTGTCCACAAGATGGTATATCATAGATAGCTAAAGTCTTGTTGGAAAAGGTGTCCACAAGATGGTATATCATAGCCAGCTAAAGTCTTTGGAAAAGAGGTGTCCACAAGATGGTATATCATAGATAGCTAAAGTCTTAGTGGAAAAGGGGTGTCCACAAGATGGTATATCATAGCCAGCTGTAGTCTTGTTGGAAAAGAGGTGTCCACAAGATGGTATATCATAGATAGCTAAAGTCTTAGTGGAAAAGGGGTGTCCACAAGATGGTATATCATAGCCAGCTAAAGTCTTAGTGGAAAAGGGGTGTCCACAAGATGGTATATCATAGCCAGCTGTAGTCTTGTTGGAAAAGAGGTGTCCACAAGATGGTATATCATAGTCAGCTAGTCTTGTTGGAAAAGGGTGTCCACAAGATGGTATATCATAGCCAGCTAAAGTCTTACTGGGAAAAGGGTGTCCACAAGATGGTATATCATAGCCAGCTAAAGTCTTAGTGGAAAAGGGGTGTCCACAAGATGGTATATCATAGCAGCTAAAGTCTTATGGGAAAAGGGTGTCCACAAGATGGTATATCATAGCCAGCTAAGTCTTTCTGGGAAAAGAGGTGTCCACAAGATGGTATATCATAGCCAGCTAAAGTCTTATGGAAAAGGTGTCCACAAGATGGTATATCATAGCCAGCTAAAGTCTTACTGGAAAAGGGGTGTCCACAAGATGGTATATCATAGCAGCTAAAGTCTTGTTGGAAAAGGGGTGTCCACAAGATGGTATATCATAGATGACAGCTAAAGTCTTAGTGGAAAAGGGGTGTCCACAAGATGGTTTATCATAGCCAGCTAAGTCTTTACTGGGAAAAGGGGTGTCCACAAGATGGTATATCATAGCCAGCTAAAGTCTTACTGGGAAAAGGGGTGTCCACAAGATGGTATATCATAGCCAGCTAAAGTCTTACTGGAAAAGGGTGTCCACAAGATGGTATATCATAGCCAGCTAAAGTCTTACTGGGAAAAGGGATGTCCACAAGATGGTATATCATAGCCAGCTAAAGTCTTGTTGGGAAAAGGGTGTCCACAAGATGGTATATCATAGATAGCTAAAGTCTTGTTGGGAAAAGGGTGTCCACAAGACAAGTTCACCAGCAATGAAAGGTACATAATGTCTGGACTGGCTTGTTGTGTACAATACTGAGCTTGATCACTTCTCCTGGTAGAAAGTTCAGTGCATTGTGATTACATTCCTATATTTATTTTGTATTTATTTCTTTTCTCTCTTTTGTTCAAGGTTTGCTTGAGTGGTTTGTTTGGTCTCTTTTCTCAATTGCCGCCAAGCGTGCAAAGTAATATGTAATCTGTCAGCATTGTGTATCTGGACTTGTTTGATGTGCTGTGGTGTGGTGTGGTTTGGTTTAGCTTCATTTCAACCTGCATGCTTCTTGAATTTTCAGTTCTAAATATTACTGACCTAGCAGTCAGCAGTGTATTTATCGTAGTCTGGTTGTATTGTTAAGTGAATTGTGTAGTTGTGTTGTCTATGGACTGTGGTGAACTCTGATGATTGTGTTTAGTGGTTGATTTTGCCCGTTTTGTTTTTGTTTTACATTTTTAATGATTATTAAGCATTAAAAAACATGATATTTCTAGTACCTGAACACCATGGTGTCATATTTTCATGAATATTCATTAGCCAGTCTTTGGCATCTTCTTTCATGACTATGTAACATCACAAGGAATGTTTTAAAAAGCTGTACTGGTATTCAAATCAGATATATTTTGTCCATTATTAGATGTACTGACATGAGACAGAAAATAAGAGAGAAAATGAGTCTTTATGACCGCTCTGGTTCCAAGCAGAGACAGAAAATAAGAGAAAATGAGTCTTTATGACCGATCTGGTTCCAAGCAGAGACAGAAAATAAGAGAAAATAAGTCTTTATGACCGCTCTGGTTCCAAGCTGTATTGACACAGCACTGCCAGTGGTGTGGAGAAGGGGGGGAGCCCTCTGCATGGGAAACAGCAGATTTTCCATCCCACTGTATCCAAGCTTTTGCCCCTGGAGACATCTGTCCAGTGACACAACCCCCTTAGTTCATCAGGACTGAAAGAAGGCCTGTTGGCACAATATATAATACACACATTAACCACTCTCTGACTTGAGTGACAAAACAGTGTCAGCTGTGAGGTGTGTGCTGTTCCTGTTTATCAGCAATAATTAATTAGCTGCTGTTGTGATGACTGGTGGAAAGAGGAGAAGAGGGAGTGGTAATGTCAACTACTAGTCATCCTACTGAAACCTGGGTCTGCAAGTGTGGTGTTCTTGTTGTAGAGATGATAAGTTGACAAGATATGGTGTTATGTTACCTCTGGTTTTGTAATTAGTTTTGTTTTTCTTGCAGCTTTTAAATGGGTAGATGTTTAGAGAACACATGCCTCACATACAGAGAACACATGCCTCACACACATTTAGAGAACATATGCCTCACACACATTTAGAGAATACATGCCTCACATACAGAGAACACATGCCTCACACATTTAGAGAACATATGCCTCACACACATTTAGAGAATACATGCCTCACATACAGAGAACACATGCCTCACATACAGCACACATGCCTCACACACATTTAGAGAACACATGCCTCACACACATTTAGAGAACACATGCCTCACACACATTTAGAGAACATGCCTCACACACATTTAGAGAACACATGCCTCACACACATTTAGAGAACACATGCCTCACACATTTAGAGCACACATGCCTCACACACATTTAGAGAACACATGCCTCACACACATTTAGAGAACACATGCCTCACACACATTTAGAGAACACATGCCTCACACATTTAGAGAACACATGCCTTACACACATTTAGAGAACATGCCTCACACATTTAGAGAACACATGCCTTACACACATTTAGAGAACACATGCCTTACACATTTAGAGAACACATGCCTCACACATTTAGAGAACACATACCTTACACATATTTAGAGAACACATGCCTCACACATTTAGAGAACACATGCCTTACACACATTTAGAGAACACATGCCTTACACACATTTAGAGAACACATGCCTCACACATTTAGAGAACACATGACTTACACACATTTAGAGAACACATGCCTCACACATTTAGAGAACACATGCCTCACACATTTAGAGAACACATGTCTCACACACAGAGAACATATTTCTCTCACACATGTAGAGAACACATGCCTCACATGCAGAGAACATATGCCTCACACACTGAGAACACATGCCTCACACACATTTAGAGAACACATGCCTCACACACATTTAGAGAACACATGCCTTACACACAGAGAACACATGCTTCACACACATTTAGAGAACACATGCCTTACACACATTTAGAGAACACATGCTTCACACACATTTAGAGAACACATGCCTCACACATTTAGAGAACACATGCCTCACACATTTAGAGAACACATGCCTTACACACATTTAGAGAACACATGCCTCACACATTTAGAGAACACATGCTTCACACACATTTAGAGAACACATGCCTCACACATTTAGAGAACACATGCCTCACATACAGAGCACACATGCCTTACACACAGAGAAATACATGCCTCACACATTTAGAGAACACATGCCTCACACATTTAGAGAACACATGCCTCACACACAGAGAACATATTTCTCACACACATGTAGAGAACACATGCCTCACATGCAGAGAACATATACCTCATACACATGCCTCACACACTGAGAACATGTGCCTCACACACAGAGAACACATGTCTCATACACAGAGAACACATGCCTCACACACAGAGAACACATGCCTCACATGCAGAGAACATATACCTCATACACATGCAGGGAACACATGCCTCACACACTGAGAACACATGCCTCACACACAGAGAACACATGTCTCACACACAGAGAACACATGCCTCACACACATTTAGAGAACATATGCCTCACACACATTTAGAGAATGTGTGTCTCACACACAGAGAACATATGCCTCACTCACATTTAGAGAACGTGTGTCTCACACACAGAGAACATATGCCTCACTCACATTTAGAGAACGTGTCTCACACACAGAGAACATATGCCTCACTCACATTTAGAGAACGTGTGTCTCACACACAGAGAACACATGCCTCACACACATTTAGAGAATGTGTGTCTCACACACAATTATGTAAACACGTACATTCATGCCAGTGTAGAACACTCATACACACCTGCATGTATATGCGCACTTTGATACACATATGCACACACACACACACACACACACACACACACACCACACACACACACACACACACACACACACACACACACAAGCACACATGCGCACACACACGCAAGCACCCACCCACACACACACACACACACACACACACACACACACACACACACACACACACACACAAAGACACCCACAGATACACACACACACACACACATACACACACACAAACACACGCACACACACATTCTCATATACTTGCATATGCAAACACATTATAGCCTACTTTAGTGCAGTATTAAAAATATTGAATGGTTTGATTTTTTTATCACAATATTTTAGCCGATTATTTGTTGTGTGTAGATTTCATGATAACATTATTAGATGTTAAGTCCAAAACGAAACAAGTTTAATAACACCTTAAGTACTAAACTCTTGCCATGAAATTGGCAATTGATGATGTATTATTATCTCTGATTTTTATTGTGACATTGATGACGTAACTATGTAAAATGTATTACAAGTGAAAGAATACATAAGCTATTGATGAACAAATTGTGTACTAATTGGCCATGTTTAGGAAGGAGTTTTTATTATTACTGTACATAAGAAATTTATGTATGCTTATCTCTTGATAAAATAGTTGTTGTTGTTGTTCATAGTACAGACGGTTTTAGTCGAACCATTTTGAATGAATTTATAAATAGTTGATACTTTAACCCTTTGACTCCTGCACCCTGTTCACCAGCATCCTGCATTGACAACCATGCTAGCCAAGCAAAAACTTAACCCTTTGATTCCCTCAGCCTATCCACCAGCTTCCTGCAGGAAGCTGGTGGATAGGCTGAGGAATCAAAGGGTTAAGTTTTTGCAGTTGATGGATGGGGTGCGGGAGTTATTTATGTTTTCTGAGTACCATCAAACTCTTCATACAAGAATATTATCTTTGGGTTACCTGTACTGGTTATGAAAATCTTTGTGACATAAATATTGACGTGTTACATGAATTTTGACAAAGTCACAGAGCAGAACTCTTATGTTAGATCAGCCTGAACTTGTATCCAATTGTACACAAACTAAAACTGAAACATTTACTGAAATATGAAGCATATATATATATAAAACAATGAACTGAAACATTTACTGAGATATGAAGCATATAAAACAATGAACTGAAACATTTACTGAGATATGAAGCATATAAAACAGTTAACTGAAACATTTACTGAGATATGAAGCAATATAAAACAATTGACTGTATTTGTCTTATATGCTGGGATACTCTAATGTACATATTATGCACAAACTGTCGTCAGTTTTGAGATCTTTAAAGCTAGTATTAGTTCCCCAAATATCTCTTTTATAGTAACAAATATAACAGTGTAATACTGAGCAGATTTGTCAGAAGTCATGACCTGTTTGGTCTGTGTTGACCGAGTCACTTAGATTTTATGTATTATATGAAAAATTAAATACCAGCAGTCATTTCTGTATTTCATTAAATGTGTTGACTAACTCACAGGGATTTTATGTATTATATGAAAAATTAAATACCCGCAGTCATTTCTGTATTTCATTAATTGTGTTGAGATTTGATCAGAAACTTGTTCCATTTCTTTTGTTCTCTGTGTACTTATTCCCTTTGTTTTTGTTGGTGTTTTTCAGACGTCACGCAAAGATCGACTGTCACTGTCGCCTCCAGTGGAGCGAGCGATAGTCCTCGACGCTCCCACCGACCCTAGCCCAGCTGTGGAGGAAGAGAAGCGCAAGAAGAAAGGTGGACTGTTGAACAAAGGGCGCAGTATTCTCAAGAAGTTTTCCAGATAGCTGTGAAGAGAATGTGCTGCCTTTGGTCGTCCTATCCCATCTTTGTGTCTAGTTTGAGATGTGGGATGCGCGTGGAAACTCCAAAGCATTATGTCCAACTTCAAACAGCATTCCTTGTCACTGTTGAAACGGCAGTTTGGCCTGGGTTGAATGCACAACCTGCACATCTGCTACCAAAACAAGAATCAGGTGGGGACTCATTTTGTCGTGATCTGCTTTCCCAAACAACTGATGACCACAGGTGGAGATCTGACCTCATCTGCAGACATCCTGAACTGAATCAAAGTGATTTCAAATGCCCCGTTTTGTAACAGTTAGTAGCAGTGACTCCAAAGTGTAGATGAGGCTAGTGACAGATAGCAAAGACTTAAAATGCCTCACATGTAATGAGATCTGTGTTTCCAGATGCTTCCTTCCATGGCAGTGAGTGACATGTTAGTGAAGAAAGAAAACATGTGACATGATAAGCTGGCAATGTGCTTTGCACACACTACGACCAGTGCATTATATCTAGTCTACACCTTGATGTCAACGTCATCATTGATACAGACAGACACTTCATGACTTGAAATGTCACGTGTTTCAGTGACCTGATCCACTGTGTGTTGTGACAGTGCTACTGCATGTATATCAGCAAGGCGCTGTGAAAAACAGAAACTGTAGATAGACCATGTAACAGTGACAGACCCAGCATCCTGTCATCATCCTGTCTTCAGCAAACGCTGTCTAGGGGAAAGCCTTTCAGGGATGACAATACATTATGGTGCCAGTGCCACCATAGACACTGATATTACTGTGGGCCAAACACCAAACAGTTTGTACACAACATTGCTGACACTGATCCAAGTGCTCACAGCTAGTTCTGTGTTGGCCTGCGCCAGACATTCACAGACTGTTGTGAATACCTTTGTTATAGTACTTCAGAGTGATGGATTATGGTTAATAATCAACAGGAATGACAGATTACGGGTGTGAAGGAAATGCTGTGTGTTTTGGGGGGGGGGGGGGGGGGGAAGAGACAGACTGTGATCAGCTGTAGAGACATAACGCCAGTTGTGTAACAGGCCACGCGCACAGTCACCAACAGTACTTGCTCGTTGTCTTAAAACACCTCACGTACCAACACACTGATGTTGCACATATGCTAGAGTTCTGACAGTCTGTGTATGTAACTAATGCATGAAACACAACATATAGGTAAAGAGCTTCTCACAGTTTGGTTGAGTACTGTTTGTTAAAAGTCGCTAGTTGTCAGAATAGGGACACAGTGCTGATGGTACCTGAAAGACCTTGCCTGACAGCGTGGACAAAGAATTCCCTGATTCAGAGTTTCACCCTTTACCATACACTGCACACACACACACACACACACACACACACACACACACACACACACACACACACACACACACACACACACACACACACACACACACACACACACACACACACACACACAACACACACACACACACACACACAATATATATATATATACACACAGACCCATACACATGCACACAACGTGCGTACAATACATACCTGTGTGTGGTTCATAGGGAAAAAAACAACAAAAAAAGATTTGAGTTTTGACTTATAAGCACTGTATTATGTGATTTTACCTGGCACATGATAAAAAGCAAAAGGAAAAAAATGTAAGAAAAAAATACACTCACTTAAAATAAATGAAAACACAAAATGAAATGAAAAAATTCTAATGAAATAAAAACAAAACAGAACAGGAAAATGCTGTATGCATCAAGTTCTGTCAGTCATTTTTGAATTAGAAAACAAAACAAAACAAAACAAAAACAAAACAAAAAATAGAGATTGTAGGAACAGTGGAGGGACTGTTTGTGTGTTAATGTGCTGTTTGTCCACCGTGTGGAGCAGCTGACCAAGTACATGTGTACTGACTGGCTGGCTGACTGACTGACTGACTGCAAGTACTGTGTATGGACCGACTCGCTGAAAGCTTACTTTTGAGTGGACCAAGAGACTACAGTGTATCGTATCATTCACTGGATAACATATTCACAGAATCAGAGTATATGGTTCCAGTTTGTCTCTCAGCAAGAGAAATATTCGTAGCACTTATTGATAGTAGTTTTATGTCTCTTCTTCAAAAATATTATTGATAATGTATGGTTAAAATGTTTGGCCGTACATTAATCATTCAGTGTGCTGGTTTTATTAAGGGTTATTACAACAAAAATGTTACAAGGGATTCCATAAAAAGAGTGAGTTTGTTGTAGGTTTGGATTGGCATCGTTGATGTTTGACTTTCGAGTTTGTCACCATCAACCTCTGGTGTTTCCACAGCTGTATCTGTTTGACCTGTATGATGTGAATGTGAAAGACGTCAGCTGAAGGGTTTGGGTTTGCCTGTCTATTGGTGCATTAATAGGACTTTCTGAATCAACATCTCTTACTGTAGTGTTGATGTTGTCATCTCAACTTGATATTCCAGAATATTTCCTTGCTTCAAAAGTCATCTGTGATACTTTTTACTCTTTGATTTCTTTGTTAACAGTTTTTAATTGATGATTATTAAAAATGAAAGGTTATTTTAAAATTCGCTTTAGATTTTGAGTGCAAGTTTGTACATAAGATAATCTGCCAGTCAAACAGTTGATATTAGCAGCTTTGTATGTGTTGTGATTGCTGGCCACTAGTTGCTGGGTAGGTTGTGATTAGCTTCCAGCCTTGTTGAACTCAGATTTAATTTGGTGCACTTTGTAGACCTTCAGGGACTGCTGATTAAATTATGGCAATATTTGTGTGTGTGTGTGTGTCATCCCACAACATCCCAGTGGGACCCAGTCAGAAGATTGAAATATGGAATAGATGGAACTGATAACTTGTGTGTTTTCTCTCATGAATCCGTTTTAATGTGAGCCATAACTCAAAAAGAATTTTCATTCTGGATTGATCAATGATGTGTTGCCTCCATTGCACTGTTATTGTTCTGCACTTTTAGGAAGTGACATAGTTTAAGGAGATGTACCTGATTTAGAGGCTTTCTGTTCAGATACCTTATATTGCTTTTTCTGTCTCTGTGAGTATGTCCTGTCTCTATGTGTTTCTTGCTAATAGACTTAAGTAATGTTACAGCGAGGTACAGTAGTGCAGATTCTGATTTCACAAAGTGCGGACCGACCGATCCTGGATCTGAGAGTTGACTTGTATCTTACGATTGCCAAGTTAGGCAATCTGTTGATTTGAAGGATTGACAGATACAGATGATTTTTAGTTTAGCTTATCTTCATATTAGATTTTCTTCAGGAGTTAATGATTGTTAAAAGTACTGAATGGTTAAGATGGTTGTGTGCCAGAGTATGACTGCGTAGTGTCCACATGTTGCAGGTACTACACTTTTGGACTAGGATTCAGTGTACAGTATCAGTATGAAGCAGGTATTTATGATGTGGAAACTGTTTGATAACAATCAAAGACTGTGTGAAGATGTAAGCCATTCGTCGTGATACTGGTGTTGTGGAAGGAAAGGGTTGGAAGAAATATGTGTGCGACGTTTTGATGTCATGAATGCCAAAAATGTGATGCAAGTAATTTGATAGTCATCCATATGACACAGGCGTTGTCTCAGTTATGGTCTTGTTTGTAGACATTTCTTTGGCACAATCCAGCACAGAACATGTGTGAAATGTGTTAACAGTTTGTATTTGTATCTTTTATATATGTACAGCATGATGGTTTGGTGTGTAGCCATGTAGCCAATGCCTTCAGTCTGATCAAGCATGCAGAGTTGTTTGAAGTGTCGTGGAACACCCAGTTTCTATCCCAGTGTTTGATTGTCCATGTGTTGAATTGGGAATGTTTAGTGTGTCCATGTGTTGAATTGGGAATGTTTAGTGTGATTTACCAGTCCAAGGTCTTTCACCATGTTTCTGTCTGCTTTGTTCAGTGCCCGTCTGTCCCACTGTGTGTTGGACTGTGGTCTCGGAGGTGATGTGTTAGTGACGTTTTGGGTCTCCAAATAATAATCAAATGTGTCTTCTGTATAATATGTTGTTTCTATGTACAGGTGTGCTCTGTGTGAAACAGTCTGTTTGGGTCATTCTCTGGAAATGGTGGCTGTTGGCATGACTCAGAGTTTTAAAATGAGAACATTTTTGTGAAATATGAATGAAATGTTTTGGAACAGGCATAACTATGAAATAGATATAAAAGAAGAAAAGATGAATGCTGTTTTGAAATACAAAAAAATTGGTGAAATATTAAAATTTTGATGAAATATGAAAATTTTTGGAACAGGCACAATAATGAAATAGAAAACAAAAAGAAAAAGTTGAATGCTATATTGTACACAAACAGATTTTGAAAAAAACAAATGTAATAGTTATGTAACAACAGTTTTGTGAGGGTGTGTTGAACAGGCACCTGGTAGACATTTGATGCTTTTTTTCCTTTTCTTTCCTTAGGTTTCACAAATTAGTTCACGATAGGACACGACTGTATAACATCACACATTTGGTTTATTGCATTTAATTGCCTGACGATACATCAAGTATGATAAATAAATAGTGTATATAGATATGTATGTATGTAGGGCCTATAATAATCTCTGAATTGTGTCGTCCTTTATCGCCCCTTTTCTAGAGAATGACTGTGAGATTGTGCATCAGTCTGTGTATTGTGTGCTTCTCTGACATGTACATGTATGTGTATTTTGTATATGGCGTTGTTTGTTTTTGACTTTTGCTGTAATGTATTGATCAATTGATTGATTTTATATTTTTCTGTTTGTTCATCTTATGCGTTTATTTATTTTGTTTTGGTTGCCCACATTTCCCCGTTGATTTATGTTTGTCAAGGATTTGTTTTATTTTTGTCTAGTTTAGTCTTCCCTGTTTTGTTGTGTATCTGTTTGGTTGTTGTTTCCCTGCATTTTTGTTTGTGTTCATTGAATGATTTACTTATTTTCAGTTCTTCTTTAAATGCATTTGTTGTGTTGGGTGTTTGAGGTAGCTGTAGTAACGGATGCTGTTTCTACTGCAGTGATGACATTCATAGCATTTGGGTTTTTAGTGTGCCGTGTTGAACAGCTGATGTTCATTGCCACCTGGTCTTGAGCATGAGATGAGAAGGCGTGCCTGTGGGACTTGACAGACGTTTCTGTACTTGATAGGCATTCTGTCACAGCAGAAACCCTAACCTGGACATGCACATCAACAGCACATACAAGCTGAGCAACATGAGCACCACAAATGATAATGTTGGCCACATTGTGGTAACACAGACCACTGCGAAGCATGCTTATCACCACCTGGCACCGTCCTGCTTTGTTCCTTGGTGATGCCACAGTGCACTTTGTCTATCACATTCATAAAGAAAGGTGTGACAGTGAAAGATGATTGTTGCCAAATATTTCACTGCTTATGTTGAAGTCATCATTTTGAAGTTACTATATTCTCAAAAAACATCTCGAATGAGTTGGCTTTTCAGTTCCCTTTGTGTTGAATTTTTTGTTGTCTGATTGTTGGTGAGCAGCCTTTGGCTGCTAGTTTATGACAAGGAATTTGTCTTTAGTAAGAGGTAAGTCATTGTTCATACGTCATGTAAATCACTGTCTGCATCCCAGCTGACAGGACATTTGTAGGAAAATAGGGGCAAATTACTGTCCTTGTTCATTCATAGACAATAAAGCACTTCAGAATTTAGAATCAGATTACCCATGTCACTTCTGGCAGAAAATTTATAGAAAACGCTGAGTAAAATGATTGTCCACATCAGTTGTGGGGAGACATGACAAGTCTGCATTACAGTGCAAACAGAAAAGTGTATATTATGAATATAGATTATTTAGTCCTTCACATTTTTTGTCTCTTTGCAGGGTTTTTGTTTTGTTTTTATTGTTATTACATTTTGGGATTGAAGAAAAAGAAAGTGTAATTGACTTTATATTTTGACGAATGGCTACTTATTACATAATTGTGACAGTTGAAAAACATTCCATATATAGCAGTAAACGACCATTGTGTGGTTTTACAACCAACCATCATAAACAATATGATGCTGTTCTGTCTGGAAGATGCCATGGCAAAAAGTGCTGCTTGATGATCTTGAAGAATTGCAGTTCTCTGTAATGAGCATACTCTTCAGTAGCAGTGAAGGGGTTGAATGAAGCCAAAGCATTACCTGACACATTGTAAGTGTAATTATATCATCAGGTCTGATTTGAGCGTTTTATTTTCTTTCTTTCAGTCAGATTTTTTTAAATTCAAATTTTGTTTTGTTCCTGACTGTAGACCTGTTTACTTTTGTTTTCATTTTTCATTTATTATATTTCTTTACTTCTTTTTTAAAACTTGTTTGAAGGTTTCTATTTAACTCTTCATATCCATATGTTAAGTACTCTTTTACATATTTGTAAAGCCACACTGTATTGCTGTATACATAAACAAGTCCAATGTATTACTCCTTGTGGTATTGAATGGTGACCATGCCTCTTGCAGCACGACTGTAACAAAATGGTTGCACTGCATGTTTGTTTTTCCTTAGTCAAGGTTGTATTTACCACTGTCCTGGTGCTCATATTGATTGTCATATACATTACATCTGTGTGAGACTTCCATTAGATTGGTGTAGAGCGAAACTATGTAGATTGCTTTTGTATATGACTGCTACACATTCTTCTGGCTAGTGGACCAAAGTATATGCCAAGAAATATAAGAAAAAAGTTATCATTTGCGATGGTAGAATCTTGGACAGCCTGGGTAATAATCAAGAAGAAAATGCCATCCTGCATTTTGTTTTGTGTCTTAAGACACAATACCGGTCTGAACATTTTGTTTTGTGTCTTAAGACACAATACCGGTCTGAACATTTTGTTTTGTGTCTTAAGACACAATACCGGTACTGACATTATGTATTGTGTCTTAAGACACAATACCGGTCTGAACATTTGTGTTTGTCTTAAGAACAAATACCGGTCCTGAACATTTTGTTTTGTGTCTTAAGACACAATACCGGTCTGAACATTTTGTTTTGTGTCTTAAGACACAATACCGGTCTGAACATTTTGTTTTGTGTCTTAAGACACAATACCGGTCTGAACATTTTGTTTTGTGTTTCAGATATCACAGTGTGTAGTGTTGTTGTGCAGATTCGGACATGGCATCACTCTAATCTGTCCAGTTCTTCAAATCCTGTGGTCTTCATTCTGCAGCCTTGTGGACATGGTCCGTACATGTCTAGACTTGAAGTAGTTCTGCTTTTTGTAGATGTACAGCACTGTAGCCAAGATGTGTTTTTCAAGCGACCAGAGTGGTGGTTTTGGAGATATTGTGTAGAACATATGTACTTGTTATCTTACTGATATCCTGTAGAACATATGTTCCTATTATCTTACTGCTGCCATCTTTGTCCATCTGGATGTGTGTCAGGTGCCTGTACTTTGTACCAACCCTCTGCTCATAGTTTATGTATGTTGGTCTGCTGTATTCAGTGTCCACGTGTCCACATTATTAATTATTATTATATATACATATATTATTGGAAGACATGCCTATGAATAAGAAAAATAAATAAATCAATAACTGAATCAATGAATGACAGAATCAACTTTTGTTGTGGTGTTGACTGCTAAGGGAGAGTACATATATGTCTGCATGTCCACACCATACACACAGCCATGTATGACAGTGCGCAAATTGTCACTTGCGCACACAGTTGGAGATGAGCTCAGAATGTGTGCGCACACGAATACAGTTGGAGATGAGCTCAGAATGTATGCACATGCATGCCACACACACACACACACACACACACACACACGTTCACACATGCAAGTGTGCACATGCATACTTGCTTGCACATGAATCTGCACTGCATATTACCTAATTATGTTTGCATGCCTCTTTCTTTGATATTGGATGTGATCAAATCGCTCCATCAAATTCCATGAAACAATTTGGAAGTTACCATTGATATCGATACACTAAACAGTGAAAGTAAGTTTTAGAGAATCCACTGATTCCAGTTCTAGGTTGTCTACATATCTTTTGCTAGGTCATCCCTCAACCCTGCATGTGTGTGTGTGTGTGTGTGTGTGTGTGTGTTGTGTGTGTGTGTGTGTTCAAAATGTTCACAGATTTGTATACGCTGAATGTATTATCATTCAACAAGACAGGTTATGAATTCAGTCCTCAAGTTGTAAAAGCCAATGGACATCCTCTTCCCTCCTCTCTGTCTCCTTCTTCCTCCACCCTTCCCTCAAGAAAAATCTATGGATACATATTTGTGATGTTTAGATCTGGTTCATAACAATATAGCCTCATGTCAAATAAAAGATATGGAACTGTCCCAGATTCTTTCAAGTCTGCTATTGTTCACCCTCTCCTCAAGAAACACAATTTAGACCCAAATGAACTGAAAAATTACCGGCCTATCTCTAATCTCTCTTTCTTGTCAAAACTCCTTGAAAAAGTCGTCCTCAACCAGCTGAACTCTCACCTGTCTGCCAACAATCTCCTCAATCCTTTCCAGTCAGCCTACCGCCAGTGCCATAGCACTGAAACTGCCCTACTACACATTCTCAACAATCTCCTCCTTGCAACTGATACTGGCAAAGTCTCTCTCCTCACACTCCTTGATCTGTCTGCAGCCTTTGATACCATTGATCATGGTATTCTCCTTTCTAGACTTCATCATACTTTTGGCATCTCTGACATTGCTCTGTCTTGGTTCACTTCATACCTATCAAACAGAAAACAAACCGTTCTCATCAATGGCACTTACTCTCAACCTGCATACCTGACCTGTGGTGTTCCACAAGGATCTGTCCTTGGCCCTGTTCTTTTCACTCTTTACACCTCCCCCCTGTCCACCATCATCAACTCCCACTCTATAAAACACCACTTCTATGCTGATGACACCCAACTTCAAGACAGTGACTCACCTAAATATACAGCGCCTGTTGACTCGCACCACTGAGTGTTACTCAGACATTAAGAACTGGATGACGTTCAACAAACTTCAGCTTAATGACGACAAGACAGAAGCTATCCTCATTGGCACCCGTCAGAAACTTTCTCAGCTGCCTCCTCTTTCTCTCCCATTATGTAACACATCAGTCCCAATTTCTGATTCAGCTAAAAACCTTGGTGTCTGCATTGACTCTACCCTCTCCATGAACAACTTTGTTTCTCAAACTGCCAGATCCTGCTACTATCATCTCCATCGTATAAGGCTGATCAGGAAGTATCTCTCTGTCGAAACAACTGCAAAACTCGTTCTCTCCTTCATAATGTCTCGCATTGACTATTGCAATTCATCCTGTCTGGTCTTCCTGCCTCCACCATTCACATCCTACAGCGCATTCAAAACAATGCTGTACGCCTTGTACTCAAAAAGAAAAAAGCTGACCACATATCTCCTCTCCTGGCACAACTTCACTGGCTCCATGTATCAAAGCGCATACAGTACAAACTAGACACCATGTGCTACAAAAGCCTCAATAACGCAGCCCCCGATTACCTGTCAAGCCTACTTGAGATCTATCTTCCCTCACGTACCCTCCGCTCTGCCTCCGATCCTCTGACTTTTCGCTTTCCACGCACTAAGCTCAATACCTATGGTCCACGAGCCTTCTCTGTTTCTGGTCCACTCTCCTGGAACAAACTTCCTCTCTCAGTCCGTCAGCAACCTTCAAGTCCGCTCTCAAAACTCATCTTTTCTCCTCCGCATAAAATCCTAACCTCACTCAACCCCCCCCCCCCCCCCCCTCTGCAGCCTGTCTCTGCTCGGAGGGAATCACATGGTTATAATATATAATTGTATATGCTATGCTCTCTATAATTTTCCATTGCTTTTATTCTTGCTTTTATTGCTTTTATTCTTTCTCCCCACTTATAGCCATGCAGTGTGTGTGAGTGTGTGTGTGTGTGTGTGTGTGTGTGTGGTGGTGTGTGTGCGTGCGTGTGTGAGCGTGCGTGCATGCGTGCGTGCTTGCGTGTGTGTCTGCTTCAGCACTTAGATTTGATTTTATCAAGATTTTGCGCTATATAAATATTGTAATTATTAAATGATGTCCAAGTCTGACAATTGCCCTTCTGCTGTTTTAAAATACCACAAACACACTTTGTTGATGCTGCCCACTACATTACAACTGAAAAGGAAGAAAAGTAGACATGCAGTTTGTTTAAAACACTTTTATTTCAGACTAAGTTTTAGCTTCTCACAAAGACATTAAAGCAGATATCACAGACTGTCTTCAGCATGTACAATTTCTGGTGTTATTTGAACCCATCAGTAAACACACTGTGTGTGCAACACTCTCCTGCATTTTATTTTGGCAATCTAGACAGCTGTGTGCAAAACACTTTTGGTTTTATTTTGGCAAACTAGCCAGCACAGACTGAGATTTTACAGTTAGACAGATTTACATACTTGTTATTTTTCAAAGTCCAGCTAATGTGGGGGCTGTTCCTGGACATCTTTCACACATTTGTAAACAAGATTTAACAAATCAGTCAGTTTGACAGCAAATACAGCCTCTCAAAAAAAAAAAGGCATTTATAAAGCCCATATATCTGGGAGGTTCTCCTGACACTTGTACCCTTCCATACTAGGTATCCCACAAAACAAAAATGGATAAAAGAATTGGGGGGGGGGGGGGGGGGGTAGTTATCACAAATATTATCACAGGTCCTTGCACAACTTGTATAAGGCATTCATCAAATTCAATGAAACGGGTGTACACAACCAGAAAAATTCAAATAATTCACCACCTAAGCATGTAAATAATAAATGATATGTTAAATCATTCCATCAATAAGTAAAAAAGTAAACCTGATACTTGCAATGTAAAAACCAAAGACACGTGTATGGAAGACTATACAGGGAAAAGTACAGGTGACTGAAGCTACTTAGGAAAACAGAAATAAAACAAAAGTACAGATGAATAATAGAACAGAGAACATTGCTAGCACACAATGTTCAATAGGTGGGGATACTATTATAAACAGGATTAATAAGTATAAATCTTTCATCCAAAAACAATTACTATAGATATATAATGAATAATCACAGAATAAACAAATGCATGACTAAGTAAATAAATTATTTGGCAAAAAATATTTCACATTCTTTTTCACTCCCTCCTGTTACGAATTTCTACTACAGATTTTTAATAGGATTTTATTTTTAAATACAAGATGGGGCACTTGAATTCTTTTTTCATAAAGCTGCCTCACATGATTAGTTAAAAACCCATTACCCTCAAGAATCTTTCAGAGACAGAACTCAGTGTGATGCTTGTATTTAGTTTGTCTGTCCTCAGTCTGGGTTTCTTTCAATGTATTCAACTTTCAGGTGACTTTCTTGTAACATAGATAATCAGCATCTCTCTCAACTTAACCGTTTTTTTGTGTGTGTTTTCTGGTTATTCCCCTGTCTACAGTCTGCAAGTGATGTAGTTTACATCAGTGAGCACTCAACCTGATAACAAGTACAATGATTGGGGCAAAAAAAATTCCTGAGTTAGGACTGTTTTGTAAAACGTCATCTACATTGTAAATGTGAATGTCCGATCATGTTCTTAATGTGATGCCTGATGCTGTTCTCATACATTTATTGTTATTTTATTGTAAAGTAATCACAACCTCTCAGATGTGAGATGGGGATAAACTAAAGAACAGGTATGCATTATTCCTCAGGAATAAATATGGAATAAGTATGTACATATTGTGTCATGATCCTATCTGATAACTCTCCAGCATAGGGACAGCAAAGTTTTGCAAAATGTTGTTGATATTTTCTTAAATTTACCACATACTATATAATTCTTTCATGTTTGTTTTCAGTACAGAAATTTACATGGATTCAAATGATAAATATGAATATTTGAGTCTCTGTTAATTGCCACATTTTTAACATATATATGTCTGTCAAGAAAAAAAGTATTACATCCAATTTACAAGACATGATGAACACACCAACAGCAATAACGCTTACAACAAAAATTCTGTGACTTAAATGCAGACTTAAATGCAGACTTTAGCGTTTATGTTCAAATGAAGAAAATATTTTCTTTTTTCCCTTTAAATACTGCCTCTATGTTGATCAAAAGAGCAGTGTGATGGTGATGGTGATGGTGATGGTGTTTGCTGTTTCTTCATGAAACATTTTCTCTATTGGTTTGTAGCTGCATGTTTCAAATGATGACTATCATAGTAAATCAGAGATGAAGATAAAAATAACATCTGCTTCACAAAATAACATTTTTACATAAAAGATGAAGAAACAAATAAATTGTGCCATTCCAAATGCTAAGTTAGATATACAAATGAAGTGTTTTTGTTCCCTGTTTTTGTGGTCAACGAGACAACATCTGTGGTAACAGTACAGACCAAGCTTCTTTGGCATCTTTCCATGATAAGTTAGAAGTGCATCAAAATATTCAGGATCAGTCATCAGTCTCCAATTCATGAAGGCTTACCTTTCAGAATGGTGAATCAACTTTCTTTGTTCCTTTTGCAATGCTCCATTCTGACAGGTCACCCTAACATTCTTCCTGAAATGTAAAGTTTTGCCATCAAATTTCCTAGGCTTTATTTGCTACACAAATATGAGATGACAGTCATTCCTGCTGTTTCCATCTGTGCTGAATCGCCCAAATGACTGACTGCAGTTCACTTTATAAAGTTCAATCTGATATTGTATGTTTCATTCAGCAGTGAATGTAATGGTAAATGATGTAACAGTTTACGTTACTGCCGATAATTGGTAGTATGTATGAATGTGCTTGATTATGGGTGTATTCAAGTGAATTCTGTTGTATGTAAGTGAACTTTATGTCAGGACAATACACTGTACTGAGTTTAACTGTCTTATTTGACTAATTGCCTTTTCCCCCTCCCAGAATATAAATTCAACGCAGGAGCATGCAAAATTTCTTAACAAATATTTACAAATAATACAAACCAACTGTGCAAAGAAACAGCACATGTTTAACACAAATAATATGCCATAACACATCATGCAGGACAGGTGACTACTTCTCGCCATCATCGGTCGTTTTGCCAGTGCATCCTCCTCCATGTTCTGTCGCATTTTTCGTGTATGTTCAATGAGGGAGAGACAGACGAACACCCAGTTGTACAGGTGCTGAGCTGGCAGGGACCCATGCTTGGCCACTTCTCCATGGGGCACATCTGAACAACACAGCAGTTTACAGCATCATAACACAAGTTCTCTTCATTAAAAGTCTGAGTCATCGCATAAACTCCTGGTATTTCTATTACATAATAAGTGGCTAAAGACAAAATGTGAAGTAGTTAAATTTACGAGTAAACAACATAGGTAAAAAGTATGTAAAAATAGCAGTGTACACTACATTACAGCATTTATAGATTATCAGACTTAAGGTACAATGGCAGTTTATAGCATTTGGGCATTATCAGCACTTAGCTGAAGGTAGCACCATTGCCCTAAAATCAGTGAACTGGCACATTTCCCATGTAGACATTTTTGAAGATGGGTCCCATTCCTCTCCCTACCTGCTTCACCTTCCCAAACCCTAACTCAGGTATCCATTCACAGTTGGGTGGACTGCACAAAGTTGTTCTCAAGCCAGTGGACGGCAGGCCCCACACACAAAGTTGTCCTCAAGCCACCAGTCGCCATGGTGTAGTGGTTAGTGCAATGGACTACCGACTGGAAGGTTGTGGGTTTGAATCCCGATCAGTCCCTACAAAAATCATTGCGGGATTTTTCAGCTCTAACCAGCTCCTACCCAGAGTTGGGCGTGCTATGGGCTCATTGGGAAGACTGGAACCACACAGTCAAGTCTCATCCACTCTGCGGATGCGTCATTGAGGGAGTTGCTGAAATCTTCTGACCAGCACCGCTGTATCTCTTGGGCCTGGTTGACGCCAGGATATGTTATGATAGTAAACGTGGGGTACAGCCCTGTCACGTAATCTCAATCCTAGACGGAACTCCATAGCATCATGATTATCATCCTCATCGACATCATCATCATCACACTGTAAAATGTGTGCCAGCTTCTGTGGCCATTTAGGTCAAAAAACAAAAAAAAGGTGAGCACAAAGGCAGCCTCCCTGAGTTCCATGATCCTTAAAAAAACATAAACATAAAAATGAATAAATAAACAGTTGTTCTCAATCCAGTGGACTGCAGGCCCCACACACAAAGTTCTCAAAACCAGACTGGAACCTGTACAATCAGACTGGCAAACACCACACCAGACTACAACCTGTACAATCAGACTGGCAAACACCACACCAGACTACAACCTGTACAATCAGACTGGCAAACACCACACCAGACTAGAACTTGTACAATCAGACTGGCAAACACCACACCAGACTAGAACTTGTACAATCAGACTGGCAAACACCACACCAGACTACAACCTGTACAATCAGACTGGCAAACACCACACCAGACTACAACCTGTACAATCAGACTGGCAAACACCACACCAGACTACAACCTGTACAATCAGACTGGCAAACACCACACCAGACTAGAACTTGTACAATCAGACTGGCAAACACCACACCAGACTACAACCTGTACAATCAGACTGGCAAACACCACACCAGACTACAACCTGTACAATCAGAGTGGCAAACACCACACCAGACTACAACCTGTACAATCAGACTGGCAAACACCACACCAGACTAGAACTTGTACAATCAGACTGGCAAACACCACACCAGACTACAACCTGTACAATCAGACTGGCAAACACCACACCAGACTACAACCTGTACAATCAGACTGGCAAACACCACACCAGACTACAACCTGTACAATCAGACTGGCAAACACCACACCAGACTAGAACTTGTACAATCAGACTGGCAAACACCACACCAGACTACAACCTGTACAATCAGACTGGCAAACACCACACCAGACTACAACCTGTACAATCAGACTGGCAAACACCACACCAGACTACAACCTGTACAATCAGACTGGCAAACACCACACCAGACTACAACCTGTACAATCAGACTGGCAAACACCACACCAGACTACAACCTGTGCAGACTGGCAAACACCACACCAGACTAGAACCTGTGCAGACTGGCAAACACCACACCAGACTACAACCTGTACAATCAGACTGGCAAACACCACACCAGACTACAACCTGTACAATCAGACTGGCAAACACCACACCACACACCAGACTACAACCTGTACAATCAGACTGGCAAACACCACACCAGACTGGAACTTGTACAATCAGACTGGCAAACACCACACCACACACCAGACTACAACCTGTACAATCAGACTGGCAAACACCACACCAGACTGGAACTTGTACAATCAGACTGGCGAACACCACACCAGACTGGAACTTGTACAATCAGACTGGCAAACACCACACCAGACTACAACCTGTACAATCAGACTGGCAAACACCACACCAGACTAGAACTTGTACAATCAGACTGGCAAACACCACACCAGACTACAACCTGTACAATCAGACTGGCAAACACCACACCAGACTACAACCTGTACAATCAGACTGGCAAACACCACACCAGACT
Organism: Monoplex corrugatus; assembly: GCA_030674185.1. NCBI lineage: Eukaryota > Metazoa > Mollusca > Gastropoda > Littorinimorpha > Ranellidae > Monoplex > Monoplex corrugatus. The sequence goes on from JAPXFY010000022.1 coordinate 63,689,123, forward strand.
ACAACCTGTACAATCAGACTGGCAAACACCACACCAGACTAGAACTTGTACAATCAGACTGGCAAACACCACACCAGACTACAACCTGTACAATCAGACTGGCAAACACCACACCAGACTACAACCTGTACAATCAGACTGGCAAACACCACACCAGACTACAACCTGTACAATCAGACTGGCAAACACCACACCAGACTACAACCTGTACAATCAGACTGGCAAACACCACACCAGACTACAACCTGTGCAGACTGGCAAACACCACACCAGACTAGAACCTGTGCAGACTGGCAAACACCACACCAGACTACAACCTGTCACACACCAGACCTGGCAAACACCACACCAGACTAACAACCTGTACGAATCAGACTGGCAAACACCACACCACACACCAGACTACAACCTGTACAATCAGACTGGCAAACACCACACCAGACTGGAACTTGTACAATCAGACTGGCAACACACCACACCACACACCAGACTACAACCTGTACAATCAGACTGGCAAACACCACACCAGACTGGAACTTGTACAATCAGACTGGCGAACACCACACCAGACTGGAACTTGTACAATCAGACTGGCAAACACCACACCAGACTACAACCTGTACAATCAGACTGGCAAACACCACACCAGACTACAACCTGTACAATCAGACTGGCAAACACCACACCAGACTACAACCTGTACAATCAGACTGGCAAACACCACACCAGACTACAACCTGTACAATCAGACTGGCAAACACCACACCAGACTACAACCTGTACAATCAGACTGGCAAACACCACACCAGACTACAACCTGTACAATCAGACTGGCAAACACCACACCAGACTACAACCTGTACAATCAGACTGGCAAACACCACACCAGACTACAACCTGTACAATCAGACTGGCAAACACCACACCAGACTACAACCTGTACAATCAGACTGGCAAACACCACACCAGACTACAACCTGTACAATCAGACTGGCAAACACCACACCAGACTACAACCTGTACAATCAGACTGGCAAACACCACACCAGACTACAACCTGTACAATCAGACTGGCAAACACCACACCAGACTACAACCTGTACAGACTGGCAAACACCACACCAGACTACAACCTGTACAATCAGACTGGCAAACACCACACCAGACTACAACCTGTACAATCAGACTGGCAAACACCAGATTTGTTTTCTTTCTGTTTGCCTCAGATCGCTGGTGTCTGGATGGACGATGTAGTTTTCGTCAAGTCCTCTTCGTTGCTCCAGAGTTGCATTTTTAGAGTTTCTCTGTTTGGCCATTGCTCGTATCTTTTATTTGTGAACAATGGAGAAAACTGTAAATGTGCTTGGAAACTGTGGTCCCGTCTGGTACTGACACACTTCCGTGTGAACAGCCCCATTGGGCATGTACATGTATGTCGGAACAGGCAGCAGTGTTCAGTCGTCAGACAGAAAATCATGGTATGTTGTTGATTCAAGATAATGGACCAACCATCTCAGGGTGCAAGTTTCTTGTTTTTTTCATCATGACCTCTGCCTCTCTGAAGGAGATGGGTGTTGATATTGCTGTACTCCGCTTCATCTATAAACCAAACAGGCCTTGTCTGCGTTTGGATAACAACACAAACTCCATGAATTCTTGATTTGATAATGCACGGATTTTTCTGCAGGCTCAGGGAATCTGCCTGATAATAAAAAACTGAGAGATAGTCCCTCTTGAACTCCAAATTCCAATCAACAACTGCATCATAACGAAGATGACCACTTGTAACTGAAGACCTGTATTTTATACTCTATGTAATGAATGTATTTTCTGCTCTCTGTAAGCACAATTTGCATCATCACAAACTAAAGATGACATTGTATCTTATGACAGGTGCATTCTACTCTACTCAGTCAATGCAATTTCTACTCTATTTAATCAATGTATTTTCTACTCTGTTTAATCAATGTATTTTCTACTCAATGTATTTTCTACTCTACTCAATCAGTGCATTTCTACTCTATTTAGTCAATTATTTTCTACTCTATTTAATCAATGCATTTTACACTCTATTCAATCAATGTATATTCTACTCTATTTAATCAATGTATTTTGTACTCTATATAATCGATATATTTTCTACTCTATTTAATCAATACATTTTTTATTCTATTTAATCTGTGTATTTCTACTCTACATAATCAGTATCCTGTCTAATCAATGTATTTTCTATAGATCTACTCTATTTAATCAACACATTCTCTACTCTATTTAATCAATGTATATTATACTCTACATAATCAATGTCTTGTCTATTCAATCAGTGTAGTTTCTACTCTATTTCATCAATGTATTTTTTACTCTATTTAATCAGTGTATTTCTGCTCTACATAATCAGTGTCTTGTCTACTCAATGAATCAATGTATTTTCTACTCTACTTAATCAATGTATTTTTTACTCTATTTAAACAATGTATGTCTTCTCAATATAATCAAAAACTTCATCATGACAAAGACAAACATTTTACCTTAAGACAGGTATTATTTACTATGTCTGATGAATAACTGCATTGTAACAAACTCAAGATTACATTTTATCTTCACATTTTCTCAACCTTTATGTTCACCTAGCACAACATCTCTGTTTATTTACTAGCACACAGAGGCATAAAACAGAGACCCACAAAACCTGTTTCAAATTCTACTGACAACATATGAGTCAAATCAAACATACACAGAACTAAACATCAAACACCCAGTAATAATGGTAACACTAACAGTGACCATGATGATTTATATTCTACATGTGTTTACCACTAACCTTCAACACAGCTAACAGCACACAGTACAAAATCATTCTCATGTTCTTTGTTCCACTTACATACTGCAGTATCCCATTTGTTGCTTTTCAAAACCACACTCACTGATACATGTTAAGGTCAAATAACAATCAGTCAATCAATCCTGCTGTTTGATCATGAGTCTTACTTTCATCAGTCATGTTATATCTAAACCACTGTCAAGTTTTAACTGGTAAGTTTAGCATATTTAACTGGTAAGGTTAACAAGTTTAACTGGTAAGTTTAGCATATTTAACTGGTAAGGTTAACAAGTTTAACTGGTAAGTTTAGCATGTTTAACTGGTAATTTTAGCATGTTTAACTGGTAAGTTTAGCATGTTTAACTGGTAAGGTTAGCATGTTTAAGAGCTAAGGATAGCAAGTTTTACAGGAAATATCAGCAAGTTTAACAGACAAGGTTAACAAATTTAACAGGTAAGATTCGCAAGTTTAACAGGTTAAGTTTGACATGATAGTGCTCATCACCTTGACTCACTGCTTTACATTCACCAACTCTGAACAGGTTCAGGTGCCAATTTACATCTGGGTGGGCTGATGTTTACATGCACAAACTGAATTTGAACTCAACTGCGCAAAGATTTTCTTAAGCCAACCTTACACCCCTGCAGTCAGACTGGAAGGTGGAAGCTGTACCTCAAGATTTAATGTCTTGGAGTTCAATCCCACCCACAACATAAACACTGGTCTGTTTGCTGCACATCTTAATGCTTCATTCTTTAAGTGTCCATTTGTTGTTTGTCAGTCGGTCATGTCATATTTCATGTCTTATATGTCAGTCATGTCACACTTCATGTCTTGTATGTCAGTCATGTCATACTTCATGTCTTATATGTCAGTCATGTCACACTTCATGTCTTGTATGTCAGTCATGTCACACTTCATGTCTTGTATGTCAGTCATGTCACACTTCATGTCTTGTATGTCAGTCATGTCACACTTCATGTCTTGTATGTCAGTCATGTCACACTCCATGTCTTATATGTCAGTCATGTCACACTTCATGTCTTATATGTCAGTCATGTCACACTTCATGTCTTGTATGTCAGTCATGTCACACTTCATGTCTTATATGTCAGTCATGTCACACTTCATGTCTTATATGTCAGTCATGTCACACTTCATGTCTTGTATGTCAGTCATGTCACACTTCATGTCTTATATGTCAGTCATGTCACACTTCATGTCTTATATGTCATGTCAGCGCTTAGATTTGATTTTATCAAGATTTTGCGCTATATAAATATTGTAATTATTGTAATTATTATTACTTCATGTCTTATATGTCAGTCATGTCACACTTCATGTCTTGTATGTCAGTCATGTCACACTTCATGTCTTATATGTCAGTCATGTCACACTTCATGTCTTATATGTCAGTCATGTCACACTTCATGTCTTATATGTCAGTCATGTCACACTTCATGTCTTATATGTCAGTCATGTCACACTTCATGTCTTATATGTCAGTCATGTCACACTTCATGTCTTATATGTCAGTCATGTCACACTTCATGTCTTATATGTCAGTCATGTCACACTCCATGTCTTATATGTCAGTCATGTCACACTTCATGTCTTATATGTCAGTCATGTCACACTTCATGTCTTATGTCAGTTGGTCATGTCATACTTCATGTCTTATATGTCAGTCAGTCATGTCACACTTCATGTCTTATATGTCAGTCAGTCATGTCACACTTCATGTCTTATATATGTCAGTCATGTCACACTTCATGTCTTATATGTCAGTCAGTCATGTCACACTTCATGTCTTATATGTCAGTCATGTCACACTTCATGTCTTATATGTCAGTCGGTCATGTCAAACGTCATGTCTTATATGTCAGTCGGTCATGTCACACTTCATGTCTTATATGTCCGTCCGTCATGTCACACTTCATGTCTTGTATGTCAGTCATGTCACACTTCATGTCTTATATGTCAGTCGGTCATGTCACACTTCATGTCTTATATGTCAGTCGGTCATGTCACACTTCATGTCTTATATGTCAGTCGGTCATGTCACACTTCATGTCTTATATGTATGTCAGTCATGTCACACTTCATGTCTTATATGTCAGTCGGTCATGTCACACTTCATGTCTTATATGTCAGTCGGTCATGTCACACTTCATGTCTTATATATCAGTCGGTCATGTCACACTTCATGTCTTATATGTCAGTCGGTCATGTCACACTTCATGTCTTATATGTCAGTCGGTCATGTCACACTTCATGTCCTATATTTTGTTCACCATGTCTAGCTGGGGTCAAGGAGGCAAGTGAAGGAAAGAGCAAACCTCACTTCTGTCACGCATTTAAGTACTGCTTCTGTGAAACTGAAAAAAAATATCAGATACAGGGTTCCAGGCAGCACTCCTGAATATGTCGTACTAGATTTGAAGAGGCTGATTTTTCTGCAGATTCATATTTGATAAGGAACTGTTACAATATGTAGAACATGTCCGCGCATTTCTTCCATTTTAGATTTCTTTACGGCTCTCAGTCTAAGTTCTCATAGAATGAGTGTCAATTTCATACAAGACTGAATGTTAACCCCTTTGCTGCTGTGCTGACAGAAAATTTACATCATGACTCCATGTCTATCAGTGTGTTGCTGACTAACGTGTTCATCAAACAGAGTAATGTTAATGTTTTGTTCAGCACTCCGGGAATATCAGCTTCAAAGTTAGAAGATGTAATAACCCCCCTCTTTCTTTCCTGAGTATGGCAAGCTCATTTACTTGCATCACTTTCAGTACTGTTTGAGAAACTTAAGTAGTTTTCATGCAATAAGTCAAATTGTTAAACACCAATGGCTGAGTGAAAATGACCATTTACACTAATCTTGAGGAAGTCATCATCATCATGTGCCCTGCCGAATGGCCTTGGCAATCATGGCCCTCCATATGCAGCTATACCCTGTTGCCGCAAGCACATCTTCCATCCTCTCTGTCCTCAGCCATCCTGCAAGTCCATCCAATATTTTCTCCCTGGGTCTACCTCGTGTTCTCTTTCCCTCCAGCTTTCCTTTTGTGACCAGGTGCTCTAATTCCCCTTTCCTCATAAAATGGCCTATAAATGTTGCCTGTCTTTTCCTAAGCTTCCATATCAATGATCTTGCGTTTGCCTCCATCAAGACTGTCTCATTTGTTTTCTTTGCTCTCCATGAAACTCTCAACATTCTTCTTAGAAACCACATTTCGGCTGCCTAAATCTTGTTCCGGCTTTGCGTGTTGACTGTCCACGCCTCACAACTGTACAACATAATCAATTCTACATAACAATCAAGAACTCTCCAGTACTTGAGGAAGTACTGGAACAAATTGTTCATGATGCTGACATGGCAATGAAGAAGATACTGGTGCTGACAAAACTGAACTTTGTGAATTTGATGCCAATGAACCAGATTTTGACCTGATAGATGGACAGCTGGATAATGATTCTGATGAAGATTATCAGCCTATCCTGGTATAAATACACAGTGTATCATTACAGAAAGAATCTGTTTTCATTTCCATTCATTTGATGTACATCTTTATGGCATTATCTGCAGTAGTTTTAGATATTTTAGATATGTAAGAGAACAAAAATCAGGGAAGTAATTTTTCAGTTTTCTTGGAAATTTTCTCAGCATATGCTATAACCACAGGCATTATAGCAAAGGGGTTAAGAACGAATGTGAGTAATACTCTATAAAGAAATGAGAGAGTAAGAGGAGTGGATTAATTCATTGTAGGAGGAGTGGATTAATTCCATAACGCAAAGAGTGGACTAATTCCACAACCATAGAGTGGATTAACTGCATTGTAAGAGGAGTGGACTGGTTCATTGTAAGAGGAGTGGATTAATTCCATAGTATTGGAGAGGATTAATTCCACAACCATAGAGTGGATTAATTGCATTGTAAGAGGAGTAGATTAATTCTGTTGTAAGGAGACATTGTCAGTTAAAAAGACCAACGACAGCAGTTATTTTACACAGAGATAAGAGCCTGCACAGAGACATGCATAAAGAACTACAGCATTATGAAAGAAGTCATTCTACATCTACTGGGGCAAAAGGAAAGCAAAGAGACTGTTAATGTCAACTGAATATAATACAACAACTACAAACACATAAATCTTTACATACACACACACACACACACACACACACACACAAACACATAAACACACACACACACACACACACACACACACACACACACACACACAACACAAACACACACACACACACACACACAAACACACAAACACACAAACACACAAACACATAAACACACACACACACACACACACACACACACAAACACACAAACACACACACGCACACACACCAATACACAAAGATGTGTACACCATGCAACATTTTGGATACTCCATGTACAGATACCAATACACAAGCAGAAATATCACTTCTACCACGACAGAAAGAGAACCATGCACAGGTACACGTGTTGAAAGCTATGATCAGTGGTGCTTATCACACTTACTCTTGATTGCTGGTGAAGGCATGAGACAGAACAATCAATCATAAAAGAAAATCCAAAAAACATTGAATCATCTCATTTTAGTCATTTCACTTTTCATTTTAGTCATTTCACTTTTCATTTTAGTCATTTCACTTTTCATTTTAGTCATTTCACTTTTCATTTTAGTCATTTCACTTTTCATTTTAGTCATTTCACTTTTCATTTTAGTCATTTCACTTTTCATTTTAGTCATTTCACTTTTCATTTTAGCCATTTCACTTTTCATTTTAGCCAGCTCTACTGACTTTCACCTTAAAAAACATGCAATACAACCCACAAACAGTAATCAATCACCCTAGCCTCACTGTAACCTTTTGACTCCCGCACCCTGTCCAACAGCATCTTGCATTGGCAACCATGTCAACAAAGTGAAAGCTTAACTTTCTGATTTCCTCACCCTATCCACCAGCTTCCTGAGGAAGCTGGTGGATAGGATAAGGAAATTAAAGGGTTAATTTCTTGCACTTGGTGGATGGGGTGAAGAAGTCAAAGGATTAAAGTCTCTATTCTATTACCTGTCACCGTAATGTTTTAAAACAAAACGAACAATACATATCCACACACACAGTAATCAACCACTCCTGTTTCTTCTTCAAAACCCGTTTTGTATGTATGTATGTATGCATGAATGTATGTATGTATGTATGTATGTATGTATGTATGTATGTGTGTATGTATGTATTATGTATGTATGTATGTATGTATGTGTGTATGTATGTATTATGTATGTATGTATGTATCTACCAGCCACCTACACCACCAGACACAACAACATCCCCAGATAACTGTGCTAGACATCATACAGTTAACATAGCTTACATGCTGCTGCTGGTTTCACAATTTAATCCAGCTTTCACTCAAGATGTGAAAATATCTCAAAGCATACCCCGCAATGGGATATCAAACTCCTCTCCATTTGAAAAATAGCAAGCAAACAAACCAACTGCACACAAAAGTTTTTAGTTGAATTAAAGTAACCAATACACAGACACAACAAAAATGTTTTGTTAAATCCAACACTGCAAAACACGTGAAGCCCTGCAATACAATGCAATAAAAATCTCTCCTTACCCAATCACACAACTTACAGACAATCAGTGATAAAAGCTTTACTGTACAACAGCCACACAAAAAGACATATTTGTGATTAACACTTTACACCCAGTGCATGAAGTAATCTACCAGTTCTCACCTTTCAAGTAGTCCTCGATGATGGAGGGTGAAATCAGTTCCTCAGAGGCAGTGGGGTCATAGGACTGGACCTTCTGGCTCAGGTCATTGTTGATGTACTGCACATCAAGCCCATCAGCATCATCAATATCACTGTCACCTTCATCAACATCAACATCAACATCATCATCACCAGAACCAGCCCAATATGTGTTAAAAAGACAATTTTCAACATCACATGAGCACATGGCTATGACATACATACATAATACATACATAATATATACATAATACATACAGATACATACATAATACATACAGATACATACATAATACATACAGATACATACATACATACATACATAATACATACATATATAATACATATATAATACATACAGATACATACATAATACATACATAATACATACATAATACATACAGATACATACAGATACATACATACATACACAATACATACATAATACATACATACATAATACATACATACATAATACATATAGATACATACATAATACATACAGATACATACATACACATACATACATACAGATACATACATACATACATAATACATACAAATACAATCAATCATATGTACGTACATACATAATACATACATACATACATAATGCATACATACATACACACATACATATATACATACATAATACATACATACATAATACATACATACATACATACATACACACATACATACATATATATATACATACATAATACATACATACATACATACATACATAACACATAATACATACATACATATACAGATACATATATACATAACATACATACATACAGATACATACATACATACATAATACATACATACACACATACATACATACATACATGCATACATACATACATACATACCCACACATACATGCATACATACATACATATATACATACTCGTACATACATACATACATACATACATACTGGTACATACATACATACTCATATATATACATACATACATACATACATACCCACACACACACATGAATACATACATTACACATACATGCACACATACATACATACATACTCATACATACATACATACATACATACATACATACATGTCGACAGAATAGCAAAAAATGCAGCAATGAATAGGGCTGGCAGTACTAAACTTGATTTACCACTCTCTGAACATGAAATGAATGCTATATTAGAAAACAAAGTAAAAGCGCAATGTGACCTTCGCCCCTTCTCGGTAAATTACCAAGGTTTTATAAGACAGGAAATAACTTTAGCTTACAGATTAACTCTCAATTCACTTCGAACTAAATTTAGTAAACCATCAAATGTATCTGTGGTGATTTTATAACAGTTGATCACCTTTTGTGTTGTCAGCGAATGCGACCTTATTTCCCTGCGTCATTTACAAACTTAAAACAGAAACATACTGATTTCACTCTGTATTTACACATTGCTAGACATTTACTGCACAGTCCTGTAGGTCGTTTCCTTTGATTCAGCCCAATTGTTTTATACCTGTAACTCCCACACAGCCCCGAGAAATCCAATGAAGCCTGACTGATATAATGTTCTGATTGTTTTTCTTTTGTTCGTTAATTTGTTTGATGTTACATTAATTGTTACCTTAATTGATACAATGCCTTCATGATTACATAGATTCATTCATTCCTTACGCACCTTTTTTTTTTTTTTTTTCTCCCGTCTAAAAGCACATATATGTGAATAGACGTTAAAAGAAATAACGAACGATACATACATACATACATATATAGACAAGCACACAGACAGACAGACAGATCAAATACTCCAATTTTTCTTGGATGTACAGATGCACATTGTTTTTACCACACTGTGCAGACAATACGTCGCCGCACAGTCTGCATATTCCATCTTCAGTGGGCGTGTTGAGTGTTTTCATGTTTCCATCAGCCACTGGACACTGACATGTCTTACAGGTTTACCATCAGCCACTGGACACTGACATGTCTTACAGGTTTACCATTAGCCACTGGACACTGACATGTCTTACAGGTTTACCATCAGCCACTGGACACTGACATGTCTTACAGGTTTACCATTAGCCACTGGACACTGACATGTCTTACAGGTTTACCATCAGCCACTGGACACTGACATGTCTTACAGGTTTTCCATTAACCCCTGGACACTGACATATCTTACAGGTTTACCATCAGCCACTGGACACTGACATGTCTTACAGGTTTACCATCAGCCACTGGACACTGGCATGTCTTACAGGTTTACCATCAGCCACTGGACACTGACATGTCTTACAGGTTTACCATCAGCCACTGGACACTGACATATCTTACAGGTTTACCATCAGCCACTGGACACTGACATATCTTACAGGTTTACCATCAGCCACTGGACACTGGCATGTCTTACAGGTTTACCATCAGCCACTGGACACTGACATATCTTACAGGTTTACCATTTGCCACTGGACACTGACATGTCTTACAGGTTTACCATCAGCCACTGGACACTGACATGTCTTACAGGTTTACCATCAGCCACTGGACACTGACATATCTTACAGGTTTACCATCAGCCACTGGACACTGACATGTCTTACAGGTTTACCATTTGCCACTGGACACTGACATGTCTTACAGGTTTACCATTAGCCACTGGACACTGACATGTCTTAAAGGTTTACCATTTGCCACTGGACACTGACATGTCTTACAGGTTTACCATTAGCCACTGGACACTGACATGTCTTACAGGTTTACCATCAGCCACTGGACACTGACATATCTTACAGGTTTACCATCAGCCACTGGACACTGACATGTCTTACAGGTTTACCATCAGCCACTGGACACTGACATGTCTTACAGGTTTACCATCAGCCACTGGACACTGACATGTCTTACAGGTTGTTACCATCAGCCACTGGACACTGACATGTCTTACAGGTTTACCATCAGCCACTGGACACTGACATGTCATACAGGTTTACCATCAGCCACTGGACACTGACATGTCTTACAGGTTTACCATCAGCCACTGGACACTGACATGTCTTACAGGTTTACCATCAGCCACTGGACACTGACATGTCTTACAGGTTTACCATCAGCCACTGGACACTGACATGTCTTACAGGTTTACCATCAGCCACTGGACACTGACATGTCTTACAGGTTTACCATCAGCCACTGGACACTGACATGTCTTACAGGTTTACCATCAGCCACTGGACACTGACATGTCTTACAGGTTTACCATCAGTCACTGGACACTGACATGTCTTACAGGTTTACCATCAGCCACTGGACACTGACATATCTTACAGGTTTACCATCAGCCACTGGACACTGACATGTCTTACAGGTTTACCATTAACCCCTGGACACTGACATGTCTTACAGGTTTACCATCAGCCACTGGACACTGACATATCTTACAGGTTTACCATCAGCCACTGGACACTGACATGTCTTACAGGTTTACCATCAGCCACTGGACACTGACATGTCTTACAGGTTTACCATCAGCCACTGGACACTGATATGTCTTACAGGTTTACCATCAGCCACTGGACACTGACATATCTTACAGGTTTACCATCAGCCACTGGACACTGATATGTCTTACAGGTTTACCATCAGCCACTGGACACTGATATGTCTTACAGGTTTACCATCAGCCACTGGACACTGACATGTCTTACAGGTTTACCATCAGCCACTGGACACTGACATGTCTTACAGGTTTACCATCAGCCACTGGACACTGACATGTCTTACAGGTTTACCATCAGCCACTGGACACTGACATGTCTTACAGGTTTACCATCAGCCACTGGACACTGACATGTCTTACAGGTTTACCATCAGCCACTGGACACTGACATGTCTTACAGGTTTACCATCAGCCACTGGACACTGACATGTCATACAGGTTTACCATTAGCCACTGGACACTGACATGTCTTACAGGTTTACCATCAGCCACTGGACACTGATATGTCTTACAGGTTTACCATCAGCCACTGGACACTGACATATCTTACAGGTTTACCATCAGCCACTGGACACTGATATGTCTTACAGGTTTACCATCAGCCACTGGACACTGATATGTCTTACAGGTTTACCATCAGCCACTGGACACTGACATGTCTTACAGGTTTACCATCAGCCACTGGACACTGACATGTCTTACAGGTTTACCATCAGCCACTGGACACTGACATGTCTTACAGGTTTACCATCAGCCACTGGACACTGACATGTCATACAGGATCCTTCTTTTTTTTTTCTTTATAGGTTTTCTTTTGTTTGTTTTTCACACTTTACTTTCTTCTTTTCTGTTGATTGTATATCTGTAATTTACGGTGTTGTTATATGCATTGCTAATTTATTTATATTGTATTTTCATTATTCTTTTTTTTCCTTTTTCTTTCCAATATCCTCTTATCATATGCGTAGAGTAACTAGGGCTAGCTGTAAGACAGGTTCAGGGGGACCTAATGTACAAATTGATATTGCCCAGCCAACTACAAGAGCCAGATCAGGCTAATACCACATTAAAACCAATGCCAAATTTAATTTAAAAAATAGAAAAAAAGTAAAAAATCCAAGCGCCTGATTACCATTTCAAGTCTAAAATGCAAATACAAATCTTTCAAATAAGTAGAATCATATAGGTGAAATAATGCTTTTATCCTGAAGTGACAAAGTTTTTTTTGAGTTATTGGGGTTATTTTAACAAGCACATTTGATATTCTGCATGTATATACGCACGAAGAGGGTTTACATATTGACAGGTTAGCACACAAGGTGACCTGAGAGATGTGACTACTGCACCAAATGTTTTATCATTCAGTTTGTATGGCAAACTAATGAAGTCACAGCCAAGACACACAGCATATAATTCATGGGGGGAAGAGGAAAAGCAGAGGTTGTGAGCTCTGCCATGGATTTTTTTTTCTATTCTTGTCAAAAGTAGCATTATTTGATTAGCAGGAATCACATATAGCATCTGTAATGTGTTGACAACAAACTCCTTAGAACAGTCTTAGCTTTATCACGCAGGGCAGTGATTCAACATCAATAGTTGTCATTAGGAAGTGTCATGCTTTGTAACTAATGATGGGTCAAGTTAAAGGGAAACAAGTCTTGCAGAGGAAGTCAGTTGTAAACTAAGACCCACTTCCTGTTAAGGAAGTCTCTTTGTAAACTAAGACCCACTTCCTGTTAAGGAAGTCTTTTTGTAAACTAAGACCCATTTCCTGTTAAGGAAGTCTCTTTGTAAACTAAGACCTACTTCCTGTTCCTGGATTCAGCTCTCACATCCTCAGCACACCAATTATATTCACATCCTGAACATAATGGCCCAATGTGCTTCATGTTGTATGAATCCATACGATGACACAACAAGCAAACAACATCCAGCAACAACCATCCCTTCACAGCATGAACACTAACTGTTGTTTATGGTATTATGTAGACAGACAGACACAGCATGAACACTAATTGTATCGTTCTTACAAACATTGCTACTGTTGTTTATGATATTGTGTAGACAGACACAGACACAGATGCACACCAGCAGACTTACATATACAACAGTGTCACACACAAATTGTAGGTAAAGGTAAA
>JAPXFY010000022.1:63708358-63720858 GCA_030674185.1 Monoplex corrugatus
TTACACATTTGAGTTTTACTTTTGCTTAGAAAAATACTGCTGGCAAAGCTAGGAAAGCACTGCTCATCACGGAATGACTGAAAGTTTTTATTCATATGACTTACTTGTCAAAACACTTGATTTGCAACTACAACCTATTATGTTGTACGAAGCAGAAATGTTGAGATTAGATAAAGCAGTCAAACATTATGAAGCCATAAATCTGTTTGCTTCAAAAATTGTTTCTGGGGTTATTTAAGCGCACATCAAAAGATTAAGTGTGTGGAAAAACAAACAGTAAATCATCCGCTGTTTGTTCATTCAGCTGTACCACGCATACCAGAAACCACTGTGCATGGAAGACTCTAGACAACCAGAAAAGTCATACAGGTGCTTTTCCATTTATGCGGAATTATAAAATATGCATATCTGCCTAAAAAATTGGAGTTTGTTGATTTTAAGTTTTTCTAAAAAGCTGGAAATCAAAACCAGTTTATTCCTATTTTTGGAAGAAGATTCACTGACTGGATGGCAGCAGAGGAACCATCATATACAGATGATTGGAAGATGTGAACTGTCTTGGTCTTTCATAAATTCAAACACTATCATTCCTTACTTAAGTGTCAATAGGAATATTTATTTGAGAAGAATGATAGTGAAATTTAGATCATGTGTATCAACTTTGAACGTTCATCATCTGAGATAGCAGAAACATACAGATTTTGAGATAGTGTGTCCATGAAACATGCATGTGAAAGAAGATGACATAAACTTTTAACTGTTTTCCAGCTTCTGATGATAGTTGATCAAACTTTATGCCAGAAAAGTGTTACAGAAAGACAAACATTTCAATCTGTATTTTCATTCAGCTCAGCTCCTTAGGATTCTGTCAAGGACTTCAGTTTTTGTCTACTGTCCATATTTACAATAAGGGATATTGTGATGTTCTGATATATAGCTGTGATTTTGTGGACATTGTGATGTTCTGATATATAGCTGTGATTTTGTGGACACTGTGATGTTCTGATATATAGCTGTGATTTTATGGACACTGTGATGTTCTGATATATAGCTGTGATTTTGTGGACATTGTGATGTTCTGATATATAGCTGTGATTTTGTGGACACTGTGATGTTCTGATATATAGCTGTGATTTTATGGACACTGTGATGTTCTGATATATAGCTGTGATTTTGTGGACACTGTGATGTTCTGATATATAGCTGTGATTTTATGGACACTGTGATGTTCTGATATATAGCTGTGATTTTATGGACATTGTGATGTTCTGATATATAGCTGTGATTTTATGGACATTGTGATGTTCTGATATATAGCTGTGATTTTGTGGACACTGTGATGTTCTGATATATAGCTGTGATTTTATGGACACTGTGATGTTCTGATATATAGCTGTGATTTTGTGGACATTGTGATGTTCTGATATATAGCTGTGATTTTATGGACATTGTGATGTTCTGATATATAGCTGTGATTTTGTGGACACTGTGATGTTCTGATATATAGCTGTGATTTTGTGGACACTGTGATGTTCTGATATATAGCTGTGATTTTGTGGATATTGTGATGTTCTGACATATAGCTGTGATTTTGTGGATATTGTGATGTTCTGATATATAGCTGTGATTTTGTGGACACTGTGATGTTCTGATATATAGCTGTGATTTTGTGGACATTGTGATGTTCTGATATATAGCTGTGATTTTGTGGACACTGTGATGTTCTGATATATAGCTGTGATTTTATGGACATTGTGATGTTCTGATATATAGCTGTGATTTTGTGGACATTGTGATGTTCTGATATATAGCTGTGATTTTGTGGACATTGTGATGTTCTGATATATAGCTGTGATTTTGTGGACACTGTGATGTTCTGATATATAGCTGTGATTTTGTGGACATTGTGATGTTCTGATATATAGCTGTGATTTTATGGACATTGTGATGTTCTGATATATAGCTGTGATTTTGTGGACACTGTGATGTTCTGATATATAGCTGTGATTTTGTGGACATTGTGATGTTCTGATATATAGCTGTGATTTTATGGACACTGTGATGTTCTGATATATAGCTGTGATTTTGTGGACACTGTGATGTTCTGATATATAGCTGTGATTTTATGGACACTGTGATGTTCTGATATATAGCTGTGATTTTGTGGACATTGTGATGTTCTGATATATAGCTGTGATTTTGTGGACACTGTGATGTTCTGATATATAGCTGTGATTTTATGGACACTGTGATGTTCTGATATATAGCTGTGATTTTATGGACACTGTGATGTTCTGATATATAGCTCTGATTTTGTGGACATTGTGATGTTCTGATATATAGCTGTGATTTTGTGGACACTGTGATGTTCTGATATATAGCTGTGATTTTATGGACACTGTGATGTTCTGATATATAGCTGTGATTTTATGGACACTGTGATGTTCTGATATATAGCTGTGATTTTTGGACATTGTGATGTTCTGATATATAGCTGTGATTTTGTGGACACTGTGATGTTCTGATATATAGCTGAGATTTTATGGACACTGTGATGTTCTGATATATAGCTGTGATTTTGTGGACATTGTGATGTTCTGATATATAGCTGTGATTTTGTGGACACTGTGATGTTCTGATATATAGCTGTGATTTTATGGACACTGTGATGTTCTGATATATAGCTGTGATTTTGTGGACACTGTGATGTTCTGATATATAGCTGTGATTTTGTGGACACTGTGATGTTCTGATATATAGCTGTGATTTTGTGGACACTGTGATGTTCTGATATATAGCTGTGATTTTGTGGACACTGTGATGTTCTGATATATAGCTGTGATTTTGTGGACACTGTGATGTTCTGATATATAGCTGTGATTTTGTGGACACTGTGATGTTCTGATATATAGCTGTGATTTTGTGGACATTGTGATGTTCTGATATATAGCTGTGATTTTGTGGACATTGTGATGTTCTGATATATAGCTGTGATTTTGTGGACAATGTGATGTTCTGATATATAGTATGTGATTTTGTGGACACTGTGATGTTCTGATATATAGCTGTGATTTTGTGGACACTGTGATGTTCTGATATATAGCTGTGATTTTGTGGACATGTGATGTTCTGATATAATAGCTGTGATTTTGTGGACATTGTGATGTTCTGATATATAGCTGTGATTTTGTGGACACTGTGATGTTCTGATATATAGCTGTGATTTTGTGGACACTGTGATGTTCTGATATATAGCTGTGATTTTGTGGACACTGTGATGTTCTGATATATAGCTGTGATTTTGTGACACTGTGATGTTCTGATATATAGCTGTGATTTTGTGGACATTGTGAGTTCTGATAATATAGTGTGATTTTGGGACATTGTGATGTTCTGATATATAGCGTGATTTATGGACATGTGATGTTCTGTATATAGCTGTGATTTTTGGACATGTGATGTTCTGATATATAGTGTGATTTTGTGGACACTGTGATGTTTGATATATACTGTGATTTTGTGGACACTGTGATGTTCTGATATATAGCTGTGATTTGGACATGTGATGTTCTGATATAAGCTGTGATTTTGTGGACATGTGATGTTCTGATATATAGTTGTGATTTATGGACATGTGATTTCTGTATATAGCTGTGATTTTTGGACATGGATGTTTCTGATATATAGCTGTGATTTTTGGACACTTGTGATGTTCTGATATAAGCTGTGATTTATGGACTTGTGATGTTCTGATATATAGCTGTGATTTTGTGGACATGTGATGTTCTGATATATAGTGTGATTTTGGACATTGTGATGTTCTGATATATAGCTGTGATTTTTGGACACTGTGATGTTCTGATATATAGTGTGATTTATGGACACTGTGATGTTCTGATATATAGCTTGTGATTTTTGGACATGTGATGTTCTGATATATAGCTGTGATTTGTGGACATTGTGATGTTCTGATATATAGCTGTGATTTTGTGGACACTGTGATGTTCTGATATATACTGTGATTTTATGGACACTGTGATGTTCTGATATATAGCTTGTGATTGATTTTGATACATTGTGATGTTCTGATATATAGCTGTGATTTTTGGACACTGTGATGTTCTGATATATAGCTGTGATTTTGTGGACACTGTGATGTTCTGATATATAGTGTGATTTTTTGGACATGTGATGTTCTGATATATAGCTGTGATTTTGTGGACATGTGATGTTCTGATATATAGCTGTGATTTGTGGACATGTGATGTTCTGATATATAGCTGTGATTTTTGGACATGTGATGTCTGATATATAGCTGTGATTTTGGACATGTGATGTTCTGATATATAGTGTGATTTTGTGGACATTGTGATGTTCTGATATATAGCTGTGATTTTGGACATGTGATGTTCTGATATATAGCTGTGATTTTGGACACTGTGATGTTCTGATATATAGCTGTGATTTTGTGGACATGTGATGTTCTGATATATAGCTGTGATTTTATGACATTGTAAATGTATTTTGACATATTATAAGCTGTGATTTTGTGGACACTGTGATGTTCTGATATATAGCTGTGATTTTATGGACACTGTGATGTTCTGATATATAGCTGTGATTTTTGTGGACATGTGATGTTCTGATATATAGCTGTGATTTGTGGACACTGTGATGTTCTGATATATAGCTGTGATTTTTGGACATGTGATGTTCTGATATATAGCTGTGATTTTGTGGACACTGTGATGTTCTGATATATAGCTGTGATTTTGTGGACACTGTGAGTTCTGATATATAGCTGTGATTTTGGACATGTGATGTTCTGATATATAGCTGTGATTTTGTGGACACTGTGATGTTTGATATATAGTGTGATTTATGGACATGTGATGTTCTGATATATAGCTGTGATTTTGATGGAATTGTGATGTTCTGATATATAGCTGTGATTTTTGGACATGTGATTTCTGATATATCTGTGATTTTAGGACACTGTGATGTTCTATATAGCTGTGATTTTGTGGACATGTATGTTCTGATATATAGTGTGATTTTTGACACTGTATGTGATATATATTGATATGTTCTGTGTGATTTGTGGACATGTGATGTTCTGATATATAGCTGTGATTTGTGGACACTGTGATGTTCTGATATATAGCTGTGATTTTGTGGACACTGTGATGTTCTGATATATAGCTTGATTTTGTGGACACTGTGATGTTCTGATATATAGCTGTGATTTTGTGGACACTGTGATGTTCTGATATATAGCTGTGATTTTGTGGACACTGTGATGTTCTGATATATAGCTGTGATTTTGGGACATTGTGATGTTCTGATATATAGCTGTGATTTGTGGAATTGTGATGTTCTGATATATAGCTGTGATTTTGTGGACATTGTGTGTTCTGATATATAGCTGTGATTTTGTGGACATGTGATGTTCTGATATATAGCTGTGATTTTTGGACACTGTGATGTTCTGATATATAGCTGTGATTTTTGGACACTGTGATGTTCTGATATATAAGTTTGTGATTTTGTGGACATTGTGATGTTCTGATATATAGCTGTGATTTTGTGGACATGTGATGTTCTGATATATAGTTGTGATTTTATGGACATTGTGATGTTCTGATATATAGTTGTGATTTTGTGACACTGTGATGTTCTGATATATACTGTGATTTTGTGGACACTGTGATGTTCTGATATATAGCTGGATTTTTGGACATTGTGATGTTCTGATATATAGCTGTGATTTTGGACATGTGATGTTCTGATATATAGTGTGATTTTTGGACATTGTGATTTCGATATATAGCTGTGATTTTATGGACACTTATGTTCTGATATAAGCTGTGATTTATGGACACTGTGATGTCTGAATATAGCTGTGATTTTGGACACTGTGATGTTCTGATATATAGCTGTGATTTTGTGGACACTTGATGTTCTGATATATAGTGTGATTTTGTGGACATTGTGATGTTGATATATAGCTGTGATTTTGTGGACACTGTGATGTTCTGATATATAGTTGTGATTTTATGGACATGTGATGTTCTGATATATAGTTGTGATTTTTGGACACTGTGATGTTCTGATATATAGCTGTGATTTTGTGGACACTGTGATGTTCTGATATATAGCTTGATTTTATGGACATTGTGATGTTCTGATATATAGCTGTGATTTTGTGACACTGTGATGTTTGAATATATTTGATTTTTGGACATTGGATGTTCTGATTATGCTGTGATTTATGGACACTGTGAGTTCTGATATATAGCTGTGATTTTATGGACACTGTAAATGTTCTATATTAGCTGTGATTTTATGGACATTGTGATGTTCTGATATATAGCTGTGATTTTGTGACATGCTGTGATGTTCTGATATTAGCTGTGATTTGTGTACACTGTGATTTGATGTATATAGTTGTGATTTTATGGACATTGTGATGTTCTGATATATAGCTGTGATTTGTGGGACATTGTGATGTTCTGATATATAGCTGTGATTTTGTGGACATTGTGTATATTCTGATAATAAGCTGTGATTTTGTGGACATTGTGATGTTCTGATATAATAGTTGTGATTTTATGGACACTGTGATGTTCTGAATATAGCTGTGATTTTATTTGGACATTGTGATGTTCTGATATATAGCTGTGATTTTATGGACACTGTGATGTTCTGGTATATAGCTGTGATTTTTGGACACTGTGATGTTCTGATATATAGCTGTGATTTTGTGGACATTGTGATGTTACTGATATATATTGTGATTTTGAGTGACATTGTGATGTTCTGATATATAGCTGTGATTTTGTGACACTGTGATGTTCTGATATATAGCTGTGATTTTGTGGACACTGTGATGTTCCGATATATAGCTGTTTTGATTTTGTGGACATTGTGATGTTCTGATATATAGCTGTGATTTTATGGACACTGTGATGTTCTGATATTAGCTGTGATTTTGTGGACATTGTGATTTCTGATATATAGTTGTGATTTTGTGGACACTGTGATGTTCTGATAATAGCTGTGATTTTGTGGACACTGTGATGTTCTGATATATAGCTGTGATTTTGTGGACACTGTGATGTTCTGATATATAGCTGTGATTTTGTGGACACTGTGATGTTCTGATATATAGCTGTGATTTTTGTGACACTGTGATGTTCTGATATATAGCTGTGATTTTGTGGACACTGTGATGTTCTGATATATAGCTGTGATTTTGTGGACACTGTGATGTTCTGATATATAGCTGTGATTTTGTGGACACTGTGATGTTCTGATATATAGCTGTGATTTTGTGGACACTGTGATGTTCTGATATATAGCTGTGATTTTGTGGACATGTGATGTTCTGATATATAGCTGTGATTTTGTGACACTTGTGATGTTCTGATATATAGCTGTGATTTTGTGGACACTGTGATGTTCTGATATATAGCTGTGATTTTATGGACACTGTGATGTTCTGATATATAGCTGTGATTTTGTGGACACTGTGATGTTCTGATATATAGCTGTGATTTTGTGGACACTGTGATGTTCTGATATATAGCTGTGATTTTGTGGACACTGTGATGTTCTGATATATAGCTGTGATTTTGTGGACACTGTGATGTTCTGATATATAGCTGTGATTTTATGGACACTGTGATGTTCTGATATATAGCTGTGATTTTGTGGACACTGTGATGTTCTGATATATAGCTGTGATTTTGTGGACACTGTGATGTTCTGATATATAGCTGTGATTTTTGGACACTGTGATGTTCTGATATATAGCTGTGATTTTGGACACTGTGATGTTCTGATATATAGCTGTGATTTTGTGGACACTGTGATGTTCTGATATATAGCTGTGATTTTGTGGACACTGTGATGTTCTGATATATAGCTGTGATTTTGTGGACACTGTGATGTTCTGATATATAGCTGTGATTTTGTGGACACTGTGATGTTCTGATATATAGCTGTGATTTTGTGGACACTGTGATGTTCTGATATATAGCTGTGATTTTGTGGACACTGTGATGTTCTGATATATAGCTGTGATTTTGTGGACACTGTGATGTTCTGATATATAGCTGTGATTTTGTGGACACTGTGATGTTCTGATATATAGCTGTGATTTTGTGGACACTGTGATGTTCTGATATATAGCTGTGATTTTTGGACATGTGATGTTCTGATATATAGCTGTGATTTTGTGGACACTGTGATGTTCTGATATATAGCTGTGATTTTATGGACACTGATGATCTGATTATGCTGATGATTTATGGACATGTATGTTGATATATAGCTGTGATGGACACTGTGATGTTCTGATATATAGCTGTGATTTTGTGGACACTGTGATGTTCTGATATATAGCTGTGATTTTGTGGACACTGTGATGTTCTGATATATAGCTGTGATTTGTGACAAGTGATGTTCTGATATATGTGTGATTTTTGGACTGTGATGTTCTGATATATACTGTGATTTTGGACCTGTGATGTTCTGATATAGCTGTGATTTGACATGTGATGTCTGATAGTTATTTACTTTTTGATATAGCTGTTTTGGACACTGTGATGTTCTGATATATACTGTGATTTTGTGACACTGTTTCTGATAATTTGCTGTATTTTGTCACTGTGATTCGATAATAGCTGTGATTTTGGACACTGTGATGTTCTGAATAAGCTGTGATTTTTGGACATGTGATGTTCTGATATATAGCTGTGATTTTGTGGACACTGTGATGTTCTGATATATAGCTGTGATTTTGGACATGTGATGTTCTGATATATACTGTGATTTGTGACACTGTGATGTTCTGAAATAGCTGTGATTTTGGACACTGTGATGTTCTGATAAATAGCTGTGATTTTGTGGACATGTGATGTCTGATATATAGCTGTGATTTGGACACTGTGATGTTCTGATATATAGCTGTGATTTTGTGGACACTGGTTATCTGATATATAGCTGTGATTTGTGGACACTGTGAGTTCTGATATATAGCTGTGATTTTGTGGACACTGTGATGTTCTGATATATAGTGGATTTTTGGACACTGTGATGTTCTGATATATAGCTGTGATTTTTGGACACTGTGATGTTCTGATATATAGCTGTGATTTTGGACACTGTGATGTTCTGATATATAGCTGTGATTTGGGACATGTGATGTCTGATATTAGCTGTGATTTGGACATTGTGATGTTCTGATATATAGCTGTGATTTTATGGACACTGTGATGTTCTGATATATAGCGTGATTTTATGGACACTGTGATGTTCTGATATATAGCTGTGATTTTATGGACATGTGATGTTCTGATATATAGCTGTGATTTTGTGCATGTGACTGATTATAGCTGTGATTTTGACCTGTGATTCTGATATAGCTGTGATTTGTGGACACTGTGATGTTCTGATATATAGCTGTGATTTTTGACATGTGATGTTCTGATATATAGCTGTGATTTTAGTGGACACTGTGATGTTCTGATATATAGCTGTGATTTTGTGGACACTGTGATGTTCTGATATATAGCTGTGATTTTGTGGACACTGTGATGTTCTGATATATAGCTGTGATTTTGGACACATGTGATGTTCTATATTAGCTGTGATTTATGGACATGTGATTCTGATATATACTGTGATTTTTAGACCTGGATGTCATATATAGCTGTGATTGTTAGTGCACCTTATTATGATATTTTAGTAGACTTTTATTGCCCTTTTCAGAATAGACTTTGAAAAATATCCGATCTGATGTCTCTCTCTCTCTCTCTCTCTCTTTTGTGATGGGTCGCTGGCCTTCACAACAAACCACATGTCAGTGTCAGCGTTAGAGTCTCTCTTTGTATGTGTGTGTGTGTGTGTGTGTGTGTGTGTGTGTGTGTGTGTGTGTGTGTGTGTGTGTGTGTGTGTGTGTGTTGTGTGTGTGTGTGTGTGTGTGTGTGTGTGTGTGTATGTGTGCGCGCGCGCACGCATGCACGCGTGTGTTTGGTAAGTTCTACATATAGTTTTTGTTCATAATAAGTTACATTTTGCCATATCCTCTACATGACAGTTTTGTAGTGTACATTGTGTATGTAAAATCCTCCTTACTTTTAAAGAATGCCACTCTCCTAAGACACACAAACTGGGCAGCAGCTGAAGTACATTTTTCCATTTCAATACTTGAAATATTTTGTGACACTTTTTTTGACAACACTGGGTATTAAAACCATTTCATTCCTTTGTCTAACGAGAGAAAGGTGACAAAAGATTCACAGCACAAACAGGAATGAAAGTAGTACATTACCTGAACAAATTATCTTTTCTCTCCAGACGAACAGGAGGGTCTTTGGCATGGATGGGGAAGCCCTTGTTGTCCGTGGTCATCATGCGTCTCAACACAAAGTCCTCTGCCTTGCCCGGCTCCACCATATACACCATGATCTCCGTCACATGGGGAGAGCGACGCTTGATCCATGAAATGGCCGACTCCGTGATTCGCAGAAGCTTTCGACGCATGTCCACCAGATGATAGGCAGTAGAAAAGGTCTGGGCAACACCCTGGTCAACAAAAAGAATTTATGTCACTTCAAGTATGTCACTACCGTCTTTATAACCAGCAATCAGCATACTTAGACAACATGCATTGTTCTTGTTATTACACTTATTTCAGTTAGTCACTACCATCTATGTAACCTGCGATGAGCATACTTAGACAACATGCATTGTTCTTGTTATTATACATATTTCAGTTAGTCACTACCATCTATGTAACCAGCAATCAGCATACTTAGACAACATGCATTGTTCTTGTTATTATACTTATTTCAGTTAGTCACTACCATCTATGTAACCAGCAATCAGCATACTCAGACAACATGCATTGTTCTTGTTATTATACTTATTTCAGTTACATCCTACAAGTTATATCTGTCAGTTATCATCTTTACTCATTTCAGTTACATTTCGATATCTTTTAGCATTTTTCATCTCTTTCAATTTGTATGTTTTTCACTTTCATAACAAAGAAATAGTATTTCACAAAAGTGATATTTTTTTAGTCTTTCAAATAAGACAGTAAACAGCGATGCTGTGTGTGGTGTGCTCTTAGCAGGTAAAAACAATACAAACCAAGGCAACAGACAGCCTGCTAAGGAAAAATTGTTGTAATCCATGTTGATAGGTAAGCAAAAGTGAACACAAATAACACTGAAGGCAACATGAACAGCACTGTACTGTGGCCACTTAGTCTCCTGATGGGAGAACAGACCAATGTCAGTAAATTCACCGTCCACACACAACACACACACACACACACACACACACATACACAACACACACACACACACACACACACACACACACACACACACACACACGCACACACACACGCACGCACCACACCACACGCACACACACACACACACACACGCACACACACACACACACACACACGCACGACACCACACACCACACACACACACACACACACACACACACACACACACACACACACAAAAGAAAGATAAACACAAATACAAACTACAAAATCAGACATACTTTTTCCAGTGACAGCAACCAGCATTTAAAATGAAAAAAATCACAGTGAAAATACAATAAATAACTCCAATCCAATCCAAATACACGGAATGAAACTAACACCTGCATATAAATCTGCCACTGAGACATACCTGCAGTTTTATGAAATTCACGCCTAACAAAAGTTTGCTGTCATTTTCAAATACTCACCTGGAAGTACTGGATCTCATGAGTGATGAAGATGGCTTTGCTGTGAGGGTCAGCCAGGGTGTCAACGCCCAGAACACCAAACACACGTCGCTTGCGATCTTTCAGCGGCACAACAATAAAGGAACCTTCCCGCTCCTGCACCACAGCAGAAAAAAATCAACAGTGTTGCTGAAGTTATCTCATAAATCCTATGACTCCCAAACCATATCCACCAGCTGCAAAAACTTAACCCTTTAAACCCCCCTCACCCTGTCCTGGTGGATAGGATAAGGGAATCAAAGGGTTAAGTTTTTGCTTTGCTTGTATGGTTGATGATGCAGGATGCCGGTGGACAGTATGTGGGAATCAAAGGGTTAACTCACTCGCTACGTACGTTATGCCCCTTCCCGTTCCCCTGATACGCACCATTTGTATAGGTCATGAGAAGAATTCTCATAAAAATAAATGAAAACAGAGAGTTTTGAAATTTGCCAGGTCATATATTAAAAGATTGGTGTACAACATGCTGAAATTTCAACTGTCTAGCCCTCATGGTTGCTGAGTAACGGTACAAGTAAAATTAGAGACATTCTCAGGTGAAAAATGTCTTACAAAATTCACAGTCAGGTCAATACATCAGTTCCTACAGTCATTTTCAATGAAATTTGATACAATCCAACGAGCACACACTCCATGCGTACTGAAATAAGAGATCGTGTTGAACAGTGCCGAGTTGTTGAGTA
>JAPXFY010000022.1:63725858-63755858 GCA_030674185.1 Monoplex corrugatus
AATATTGGACGGACTTGCAGGGTGGCTGAGGACAGAGATGGTGGAAGATGTGTTTGCGGCGACAAGGGATAGATGCATATGGAGGGCCATGATTGCCAACGCCATGCGGCAAGGCATATGACACATGATGATGATGATGATGATGATGATGATGATGATGATACCATGGAAAGTATTTCTTGAGTGTTTACTTAGTTTGTGTTGCCAAGTTTTCCAGAATGTGTTTGGTTTGTTTCTTGCACCAACAAGAAAGAAGGGCACTTGGATAAGAGGAGCAAAGTGAATTGCGAACATAAAGCAATAACTCAAAAGCACTGCATTAAAATCAACTCCAACACAAAGACAGCCTGGATCAGCTGAACCTACCTTTAGAGATGGTGTCCTTCTCCTGTCCCTCTTTGTACTTCACCATCACCTCCTCCACCTCATCCAGGTCAAGGTAACCTGACCCATCATTGTCCCACTTCTCAAACAGCGTGTCCAGCTGTACACGTCGATTGGCTGAGATGGCTTCCTTACGAGCCTGTGGAGAAACAATATGGAACACATTTCAATGCCTGTCAGTTAACAGAATTGATACTGATAACAATAATGAATCAAATCAGAGACAAATATAACATATCTTACATGACTATAAACATTCAAATAACTGAAACTAGAAAAAAAAGGAGATCAAATATGAACTCTTTATTCCATTCCATGATGTATTATTCCATCCAATGATCTGTATGTCTGTTCTACTTGACTGTTTGTGTCACAAGCTATTATGTCTATACATGTACATGTTCTAACATCATTGATATTTGTCACCAATATGCATGCTGCAAAGATGTTGACCATTACAGCCATTGTGCAAGTTCAATGAGCTGTGTAACTGAGCAAGTTTAACGCGCTATTTTTGTCAGTTCTGTGATGAACTATACACTGTAAACAAAAATGAAAAGGATCTTTGCATGTGGAAAAAGTTAACATTTTATTCTAAAGGAAGCCAGCCTCAAAACGTCCTCAAAGACAAGCACAAAATGACATTTTCACATGTATTAATCATGCTGTACAGTTTATCAGAATATTTTCCTGAATTTCACATTTCCGCTACTTCTCATCATAATGGATCTAATATATGAAATTCAAGCTCCTCTCTAGAGAAGGGAAGAGTACTTCACTACAGCCCTGTGTCCCCCTGTCCCCTCTGTACTACAGTACAGCCCTGTGTCCCCCTGTCCCCTCTGTACTTCACTACAGCCCTGTGTCCCCCTGTCCCCTCTGTACTACAGTACAGCCCTGTGTCCCCCTGTCCCCTCTGTACTACAGTACAGCCCTGTGTCCCCCTGTCCCCTCTGTACATCACTACAGCCCTGTGTCCCCCTGTCCCCTCTGTACATCACTACAGCCCTGTGTCCCCCTGTCCCCTCTGTACTACAGTACAGCCCAGTGTCTCCCTGTCCCCTCTGTACTTCACTACAGCCCTGTGTCCCCCTGTCCCCTCTGTACATCACTACAGCCCTGTGTCCCCCTGTCCCCTCTGTACTTCACTACAGCTCTGTGTCCCCCTGTCCCCTCTGTACTTCACTACAGCCCTGTGTCCCCTGTCCCCTCTGTACATCACTACAGCCCTGTGTCCCCCTGTCCCCTCTGTACATCACTACAGCCCAGTGTCCCCCTGTCCCCTCTGTACTTCACTACAGCCCTGTGTCCCCCTGTCCCCTCTGTACTTCACTACAGCTCTGTGTCCCCCTGTCCCCTCTGTACTTTACTACAGCCCTGTGCCCCCTGTCCCCTCTGTACTTCACTACAGCCCTGTGTCCCCCTGTCCCCTCTGTACTTTACTACAGCCCTGTGCCCCCTGTCCCCTCTGTACTTCACTACAGCCCTGTGCCCCCTGTCCCCTCTGTACTTCACTACAGCTCTGTGTCCCCCTGTCCCCTCTGTACTTTACTACAGCCCTGTGCCCCCTGTCCCCTCTGTACTTCACTACAGCCCTGTGTCCCCCTGTCCCCTCTGTACTTTACTACAGCCCTGTGCCCCCTGTCCCCTCTGTACTTTACTACAGCCCTGTGCCCCCTGTCCCCTCTGTACTTCACTACAGCCCTGTGTCCCCCTGTCCCCTCTGTACTTTACTACAGCCCTGTGTCCCCCTGTCCCCTCTGTACATCACTACAGCCCTGTGTCCCCCTGTCCCCTCTGTACTTCACTACAGCCCTGTGTCCCCCTGTCCCCTCTGTACATCACTACAGCCCTGTGTCCCCCTGTCCCCTCTGTACTTCACTACAGCCCTGTGCCCCCCTGTCCCCTCTGTACATCACTACAGCCCTGTGTCCCCCTGTCCCCTCTGTACATCACTACAGCCCAGTGTCCCCCTGTCCCCTCTGTACATCACTACAGCCCTGTGTCCCCCCCCCTGTCCCTCTGTACATCACTACAGCCCAGTGTCCCCCTGTCCCCTCTGTACATCACTACAGCCCAGTGTCCCCCTGTCCCCTCTGTACATCACTACAGCCCAGTGTCCCCCTGTCCCCTCTGTACATCACTACAGCCTAGTGTCCCCCTGTCCCCTCTGTACATCACTACAGCCTAGTGTCCCCCTGTCCCCTCTGTACATCACTACAGCCCAGTGTCCCCTATGTACATCACTACAGCCCAGTGTCCCCCTGTCCCCTCTGTACATCACTACAGCTCTGTGTCCCCCTGTCCCCTCTGTACATCACTACAGCCCAGTGTCCCCCTGTCCCCTCTGTACATCACTACAGCCCTGTGTCCCCTGTCCCCTCTGTACTTCACTACAGCCCGGTGTCCCCCTGTCCCCTCTGTACATCACTACAGCCCGGTGTCCCCCTGTCCCCTCTGTACATCACTACAGCCCAGTGTCCCCCTGTCCCCTCTGTACATCACTACAGCCCTGTGTCCCCCTGTCCCCTCTGTACTTCACTACAGCCCAGTGTCCCTCTGTACATCACTACAGCCCAGTGTCCCCTGTCCCCTCTGTACTTCACTACAGCCCGGTGTCCCCCTGTCCCCTCTGTACATCACTACAGCCCGGTGTCCCCCTGTCCCCTCTGTACATCACTACAGCCCAGTGTCCCCCTGTCCCCTCTGTACATCACTACAGCCCTGTGTCCCCTGTCCCCTCTGTACTTCACTACAGCCCAGTGTCCCTCTGTCCCCTCTGTACATCACTACAGCCCAGTGTCCCCCTGTCCCCTCTGTACATCACTACAGCCCTGTGTCCCCTGTCCCTGTACATCACTACAGCCCTGTGTCCCCTGTCCCCCTGTACATCACTACAGCCCTGTGTCCCCCTGTCCCCCCCTGTACATCACTACAGCCCAGTGTCCCCTGTCCCCTCTGTACATTCACTACAGCCCTGTGTCCCCCTGTACCTCTACAGCCA
The DNA here is from genome assembly GCA_030674185.1 of Monoplex corrugatus. Lineage (NCBI taxonomy): Eukaryota > Metazoa > Mollusca > Gastropoda > Littorinimorpha > Ranellidae > Monoplex > Monoplex corrugatus. The sequence continues at coordinate 63,729,247 of JAPXFY010000022.1, forward strand.
TGTCTGTCCATCTTACTTCACACAGCCTGTTCCCCCTGTCCCCTCTGCCTGCACATGGCTTTATCCATCTACCAAAGTGGAATAGTTCTTCAAAGTTTTGCCAGAGACAACTCCTTCGTCACCATCACTTCTTGTACATGTGCTATCTGCATGCTGCACATAGGACCTTGACGCAAAAATAATTAGAGGGGGCGGGAAGGAGAGGGAGGAGAATAACCACTGTTTGACAGCGAATAAACATTAACGTTTGGAGACCTCTTGCTTTCTCAGCTCGGAGGGGAATCACTTTGTTATAATATATAATTGTATATGATATGCTCTCTATAATTTTCCATTGCTTTTATTCTTGCTTTTATTCTTTCTCCCCATTTATAGCCATGCGTGTGTGTGTGCGTGTGTGTGTGTGTGTGGTGTGTGTGTGTGTGTGTGTGTGTGTGTGCGTGTGTGTGCGTGCGTACGTGCGTGCGTGCGTGTGTGTCTGTTTCAGCGCTTAGATTTGATTTTGTCGAGATTTTGCGCTATATAAATATTGTAATTATTATTATTATTAATTGCTTTATATGTAAGCTGGTTGGCTCTGTTGTTATAGCTGTGGACTCAAGATCTGATCTCTCAAGTTCAATTCCAGTCTGTAACATAAAACCTGGCCTGTTCACTGCCCATCTTATTGCTAAAACTGGCCTGTTCACTGCTCATCTTATTGCTAAACCTGGCCTGTTCACTGCCCCATCTTATTGCTAAACCTGGCCTGTTCACTGCTCATCTTATTGCTAAACCTGGCCTGTTCACTGCCCATCTTATTGCTAAAACTGGCCTGTTCACTGCCCATCTTATTGCTAAAACTGGCCTGTTCACTGCCCATCTTATTGCTAAAACTGGCCTGTTCACTGCTCATCTTATTGCTAAACCTGGCCTGTTCACTGCCCATCTTATTGCTAAAACTGGCCTGTTCACTGCCCATCTTATTGCTAAAACTGGCCTGTTCACTGCCCATCTTATTGCTCCAATTGCGTCAGCTGAGTGTTTCAGAAATCTCAGTCTCTCTGTCCCCTACCCCATGTGCAATAAATCCTTTCTGAACAAACTCCAAACTGTCCATAGCAGACACTTTTAACCACTAGGCCACCCTTTCACTCCAGGGGCTCATTCACCTTCATCAGCCTTTCCATCTTCTCATCCTCTGTCTCTTCATAGCCTTCACGCAGAAAGGACAGCAGCTTGGTAAATGCAGGGGAATCAGGATGTTCTCCAAGGAACGTCTCTGTCAGCTGTACAAACTGGGACACGTTCAGGTTACTCTCGTCAAAAGCAGACATCTGTGACTGGCTGCGCTGGCCGCTGTTGATGGTTAGACCTGTATGGAATATTGACAGAAATAAGTACACGCTGAGGTGATTCACATCCAAGAGTTTTCTGCTGACACAAATGATGCTAATGAAACACAAAGAATGGATTTAGTCATACATGCATACAATCATACATGTATACATTATACATATACATATACATACATCAACATGTTTTCCTACATGAATTCAATTTAATCCATACACACATACACAAACATGCATACATGTTCACATGCATGCAGCATAAACATCTACTACCTATGTTATAGATACATTTACATATTTAAATACTGACCACATTCCGTTGACATTTAACCAAAAATCAACTTCTGCCAATGTTTGGCCTATCTTTACTTAACACTTCAAAAATGACCACACCCTAATGATCTTGCAACTTTGTACAGTATTGTGTATTTGTACAGTATTGTGTTTGTACAGTATTTGTGTTTGTACAGTATTGTGTGTTTGTACAGTATTGTGTTTTGTACAGATATTGTGTTTGTACAGTATTGTGTTTGTACAGTATTGTGTTTGTACAAGTATTGTGTTTGTACAGTATTGTGTTTGTACAGTATTGTGTTTGTACAGTATTTGTGTACATTACTACAGCCATAAGTCTGCATCTATTGATGTGAAAATGAAATCTTTCACTTCACTAATGAAAACTGTCTCCTGGACATTCATGCAAATTCAAAAGCAATTATATTATAATCTACAAATGTCAATAGTTTACAGACAGGAAACATATTACACAAAGTTTTTATAAAAGATTCAATATTCATATAGTCTATATACTCTATATTACAACCAAACTGTTGAAATATTTTGTCATGAATTATTCAAAATTGTTCAAACCAGCTGTCTTCCAAAAACTGTTCAGTCCAATGTTGTTTACTTTGTATATGCTTTTCTGTCTTTCTTTTTCTTTTGTTACAATGGATTTACCATGTGAAATTCTGACTGCTTTCCTCAGAGAGGGAGCAATGCCATCGTGCAGCACCTTGCATTATCTTTCTTTTTTTTTCTGTATGCAAGTATTTCTGTTTGCTGAAGAAAGTGGATTTTCCTACAGAACTTTGCCAGGGACAACTCTTTTATTGCTGCAGGATCTTTAACGAGCACCGAAACCATGCTGCACAAAGGACATTGGCATCATGCTTGCATATTATTGCATCCAGGCGAGTCCAGTCTCTTGCACACACTTGAATATTGATTGCCCAGGCCAACATCTGTTATGTCATATGTCATTGATTTGGTCATTCATTCAGAAAGCAAGAAAGTGACATCATAGACAGTTCAAGGAAAGTAAATCAATCAAAGCTACAAATAAGATCAATTTATACCTAGGATAGGAATTATCAGATCTACAAATAGGATGGTGATTATCAGATCTATTCTGTTTTCTATTATTTTCAGAATGAACTAATTTTAGACTTGGTTTAAGGATAGGAATTGACAGATCTACAAATAGGATGGTGATTATCAGATCTACGCTGTTTTCTGCTTATATGTTTTCAGAATGAACTAACTGTTACGCTTGGTTTATCATCTCATTCAAACACTAGCACCTAGACCACTACTGAAGATCTATTTGAGGGACAAACCCGTGTCTGATCAGTGATACAAACTTGTGTTTTTTGTGTCTTAGGAAGGTGCTTAACCACTATGCCACAGAGTCCATTAGTGCTGATGTCATGAGTGATAACAGTGAGACTGTGGGTCAGAATGATTTAACAGTGTACATGTAAATAACAGAGTCAGGAAACCACTTTCATATTGCCTTAATCAATAGATATTAACTTTAATATGAAATGTCAATATGGTCTTTAATTATGAAATGTCACAACTATGGTCAACTTTACACAATGGGTGGCATGGAGAGAAATTTATCAGTCAGTGATTATTCACCCCTACCACACAATATACAAGACTTACCACATAAACACAAGACCTACCACACAATATACAAGACCTACCACACAATATACAAGACCTACCACACAATATACAAGACCTACCACACAACACACAAGACCTACCACACAATATACAAGACCTACCACACAATAAACTGACACTTTAGATTGACCAGCTCATTAAGACAGGCAGTGAGACAACCAATTCATGATGATGCATACTGTTAGACTGGTCGAAGTTATCAAATCTTGACGTTCAGCAATGAGTTGGGCACATGAATGCTAAGCCTGGCCAGATGACTGACCAAATGCTATTTCCAAAAAGATCTTCAGTTCTTTCTCTTATCACTGAGAGTAGGTCAGTATCGTATCTGGGATATTTTGCTTTCAATGGGAGGACTTTCAATGACTTTGTGATTTGTTAAGATCATCTTCACTTCAAGTTGTGAAAGGTAAAATGTGAGATAAGATTCAAATGTTTACCTCGGCTTTCCTTCATTTGCCCCTAAAAGGATCCATCAACATGTTTGCAACTTTATCTGGATTTGTTAAGCGTCCATATTAAGTCATACAGGGGGTGAACAGTTTGATGGACAATAACTGTCAATGCTTAACCCTTTGACTCCCTACCCTGTCTACCAGCATCGTGCATCATCAACCATGCTAGCAAAGAAAAAAATTCACCCTTTGACTCCCTCACCCTTCCTGTTGGAAACTGGTGGATAGGTGAAGGAGTCAAAGAGTTAAATTTCTGCAGTTGGTGGGTGGGTGCAGGAACCAAAAGGTTAATTCTGCAGCTCTAGGATCATTGTCTCATATTTCCATTTGTGGTGGGATTTATGAGTATTTCCATAACAAAGCCTAAACAATCAGCAGCAAAGCGCATCTTCTGTTCACGTGAAGTAATGATACAACTGTATTCTTGGATTGTATTTTCTGACTTAAAAGTGGAAGAAATGTGCCATAGTAATGGAGCACAAACCTGAAAAACAAACAAACAAAACAAAGAAAAAAAAAAGTTAATTCATAGGATGCAATATATATTTTTTGTATGGTGGCGCCATACAGACCAAAAATGACAATGTGCATCTATCACAGTTTATGGAGTGCTGGGTAAGCATGGCTGGGTGATCACCTGTCTTTTCCCTTTCAAACGCTGTTCCCTGAGCAAAGGTGATGCTGACACGACCAGTAGCCACAGGGGTGGGCTGTGGTATCCTGGGCTGCACAGCTGACTTGGCAATCTCACCCGTTATGTCCACGTCTGAACAACAAGGTCAGCACACCATTTACCCCAGGACAAGAGCAGGACAGACAGAATGACAGGTGCACAAATTGTTTAAAGAGAAATGTTACAGAAAGATCCAAGCACCAGTGAAAGGACTCATATCGTTTGTTTTGGAATTGTTTAAGACACACAGAGCAGCACATCTGTCCACGACTGACTGGATTGTGTTTAATAATGGTAAGCACAGGATGGTGACATTAAAGGCTGTTTGATAATTTTGTCACAATGTTACAGAAAGAAAAGAAGAAAAATCGACTACAACTAATCTGATTTTGAGTCAGATATATAGAATCAAACGCACACAAGACAAAATAAAACAAACAAAACTAAAAAAACCATCTTACAAACATTATAAATCATTAATAATAACTATAATATATAAATTGCTTTATTTTCCATTTAGTCATAGTGAACCCCCAGTTAATTAGATTTATCAAATTGCCAACAAATAAGATTTACAGTTTAAAACTGAAATATTAAATTTCTGATATTACATTGACCAGAAAAAATACTAAATCAAGAAAATTACAGTCTTGAACAGAAATCTTCACCTTGTTCCAAGCTAATGGGCATGAATTATGGGTGATTTGAAGAATGACAAAAAGCCTCTGTACAAATATATAATTCACAATAAATTACAGACCATTCCCATTCTGAACAAAAAATGTTCAAATTTACCATCTGTATTGTATATACTGCATTTCAATTGAAATGAGTAAACTATAATACATGAACGACACTGAAGTAAAAACGAGTTGAAGTGGTCTATGTTATAACCAACTCAGAAACAGGACAAAAAGGAAAAGGATTATAAAGAAGAAAAAGCAGAAATGAAAACTGGGAATAAGAAGACCAAGGTCCCACATCAACAGAGACATACAACCCAACAAACAAGACAGATCACCTTGAGAAAGTTCTGGGTCTGCACTGTTTTCTTCCTTCTCTTTCTGCTCATTTTTCTCAGCCTCTTTCTGCTCCGTCCCAGATGTCTGTGCTGGCGCCTCCTCGTTGTCTTCTATCTGTATTCTTTCCTCTGGAACTTTGTCCTGTTCTGTGGCACCACCATCCTCTCCTCCCTCTGGCTTTTCTTCCTGTGGTGCTGTTGACTCCCCTTCTGTTTTGGTGTCACTGGACGTCTCTGTTTCAGTAGGTTGTTGTTCTGTAATGACAGTCCATATACTGTAGTGTAGTAGCTCTGTGTGTGTGTGTGTGTAGTAGGTTGTTGTTCTGTAATGACAGTCCATATACTGTAGTGTAGTAGCTTCTGTAGTAGTAGTGTGTGTGTGTGTGTGTGTGTGTGTGTGTGTGTGTGTGTGTGTGTGTGTGTAGTAGGTTGTTGTTCTGTAATGACAGTCCATATACTGTAGTGTAGTAGCTCTGTGTGTGTGTGTGTGTGTGTGTGTGTAGTAGGTTGTTGTTCATCTGTAATGACAGTCCATATACTGTAGTGTAGTGGCTCTGTGTGTGTGTGTGTGTGTGTGTGTGTGTGTGTGTAGTAGGTTGTTGTTCATCTGTAATGACAGTCCATATACTGTAGTGTAGTAGCTCTGTGTGTGTGTGTGTGGTGTGTGTGTGTGTGTGTGTGTGTGTGTGTGTGTGTGTGTGTGTGTGTGTGTGTGTGTGTGTGTGTGTGTGTGTGTAGTAGGTTTTTGTTCATCTGTAATGACAGTCCATATACTGTAGTAGCTGTGTGTGTGGCTAACAAAATGTGTGTGTGTGTGTGTGTTCATGTCTGTTCGTGTGTGTGTGTGTGTGTGTGTGTGTGTGTGTGTGTGTGTGTGTGTGTGTGTGTGTGTGTGTGTGTGTGTGTGTGTGTGTGTGTGCGTGCATGCGTACATGCGTGTGTGTGCCTGTGCATGCATGCATGCGTGCATTCGTACGTGTGTGTGTGTGTGTGTGTGTGTGTGTGTGTGTGTGTGGTGTGTGTGCACGCACATGCATGTAGGGTGCATGCATGCATGTGTGTGTGCACATGTGTATATATGCAATCATGTGTGTATAATATTTTTGTTCTTTGCCTACAATAATTTTTTGTTCTTTGCCTACAATAATTTTTTGTTCTTTGCCTACCAATAAAATCAAATCCATAAAAGCAGATTATTTTCTGTTGTTGCTATTTGATTTTTTTGTTTGTTCGTAGACTGCAACTTTCATGTGCACTCAAAGATATGGGCATGTTTTTATTTGTACAGCCCATTTTTCTTTACCACGACATATAATTATTTCATTTGGAGGTCAGCCATCTCTTTACAGATGTTCCTCTGCACACATTTTTCAATTTTTTACAAGTGATCAGTAAATTTCATCATATCTGATTATACATATGAGAAAGATTTTTAATTCATTTTAGACTTGAAAGAATAGCAATGAGCTTAGTATTCAATTCTTGTTTTTTTAATTAAATCTGGAGTTGTTTGTAACATGGTGTTAGCCCTGATATGGGTCTAATGGTCAGCTGGGCTATAAGAAATATGAACCTGACTGTATGTTGGGTGTTTTTGTATTTCCAAAACCCACAGAACACTGACATGCTCACAGAATCTTTAACATGTGTATGTGATGTTCTCCATACACCTGCACATAAAGGGAGACTCAAGCACCAGCAAGTCTGAGGACCAATGTCCTAACCACTTATTATGGTGACCACTATAACAACAGTTCAAGTCCTTGAACCTTTTTTCTGTATGGTGGTACGGTCAGTGCCCTCAACTTTTATGAAACCAAATTTCAAGCTGTTTTGATGAATATTGTGCGCACATTTATTTTCACTCTGTTGCCTTTCTGTCAACTGTTACAATAAGAAATTGTATTATCATGGTACGATAATATCTCACTCTCTTTTTTAGTTGATTTCTGTTTTGATATTTTTTCTTGAGTTCATTTTTTTTCTTTCTTTTTTTCTTTTTTAATCCCTTGACTTCTGACATACATGTATGTGTAAATGAGTGTCAAACTGGTAACAACACAGAGAACAGATGTACTGGTCATACACTCTTATACTCTTGAGTCTGACCCTTTGAACTTCTTTCCTCATTTACATTCTCTGTTTACCTGTTTACCTCTCAAACACTCTGGTACGGTTCTGGTTTGTTGAGTTTTAAGTCCTACCACTCTCAGAGTATATGAGGGCAAGCTATAAGAATGATGCTCAAAGAAGCCTTAAAACATGTTGGCTGCACTGTGAGATGTGCATGCTATTGTTGAATTCTCACAAACACTGTCAAGCATTGTTGCCCTTTATTGCCCCCCAAACATTCTCACCTTGCTGTCCTTCAGTTGTTGTCTCTGACCTCTGTTCAGAAGATTCTTGTGTCGACTCAGAGGGTACTTCAGGGACTTCCTCTATTGTTGCTGTCATGACAAAATGCATATGGTATTCAGTCAGTGTTGCTGTTAAATGTGTTCTAACAAGAACATTGAAGTGATTCATTCTTTGTCATTTAGCATTTGTTAAAATATCCACAATACACCTACTGAAATGTCATGACTGGCCTTAGTCAATGTTTACAGTGTAGCCATAAATCGCTCTCTGTCTCTGTCTCTCTCTCTCTCACACACACACACACATAACACACACACACACACACACACACACACAATACACACATTCACACACATATACACACACACACACACACACACACACACACACACACACACACACACACACACACACACACACACACACACACACACACACACAACACTCACACTCACTCACACACATATTCAATTGTCCTAAAAGAATAAACAAAGTAAACAGACTCACAAAAGGAACTGTTTGATATTTAAAATGGGCATGCTCACTGAGTTCCAGACATACGCAATGTATGATCTTGCTGACAATCCAAATGTAGCCCAGGTTGATGAGAGCACTAACACAACTGAGGGGAAACAAGTCTGACATAGCAAGGTCTCATTGTAAACGAAGGCCTAAAAAGTAACATACACTGTCAAAATTGTTACCATTATCACGCTCTCAGAAAGCTGAATATACTTCAATAATAATATTCCTAATCTACTTAATCATTATAACAACAAATTCCAGTCTCCTTTCACATGTGACTCACCGATCAACTTACCTGTCAAACTGTGGGAATAGACATTCAGCTATATGCAATAACAGACACAATATCTACATGCAATAACAGACACAATATCAACAAAATGTTTTGTTTTCTGTATTACTTTTGTTTTCTTTTTTCTTTCATTTTTCCCATTATGTGAATTACTCACGTTGTTCTTGAGTCAAACTTTTACAGAAGCAGACACTGAGAAAGCACCGTTGCAATAAATTATGATGTACAAGCATCTTCTGCATGCGCTAAAGCTCACTTATTTTTTTTCAAGTCACTGAAGTATTTCACTTTTTATGATATTGTTTGAACATAAAGACATTTCTTTCACACTAAATATAGAATGTTATGAGAAAAATAAACAATTTTTAGGCTATTTTTTGAATGAAAAGACATTTCTTGTTTAAACTTTATACTAAAATAAAAGTGTGATCAGAAAAGTACATGATTTTTAGGCTATTTTTTGAATGAAAAGACATTTCTTGTTTAAACTTTATACTAAAATAAAAGTGTGATCAGAAAAGTACATGATTTTTAGGCTATTTTTGAATGGAAAGACATTTCTTGTTTAAACTTTATACTAAAATAGAGTGTGATCAGAAAAGTACAAGCACCTCAGTAGGACAGAATGTCTTGCACAAAGCAAACTTTGTTTGGTCATGGCAGTTATTCACAAATACATAATCAAAATGTTTTGTGTATTTTCTGTTTCACTGTGCCAAGATGACCAGTTATGTTCATTCATACACAGCCATTCATGAACTTATGTGAGCAATATGTGACACAGATCCCACACATCAAAATAAGACAAATTATTACTGACATGTTTTTAGTTTTTGGGTCTCTGTGAACTTGAAATTAGATTATAAATACTCTATCAAATGTACTCATTTATGAATAAGTCCTTGGTGGACTGCACCACAATTTAAGTCCACCTATGGGTTGAAAAAAATAATTTCATTTTAATTTTTTAAAAGGGTTACGTAGCAGGGAAAGAAACAAAAAGATGAATGGGAAAAACAAGTTGATATCATCTGAACTATTATTGATAATGTGCAAACATATTATAGAGAACAAACTTCACCTGAAAAAGACATTACAAAAGAATCAAGAGAAAGAGATACGTTCCATAAAACAGTAGAGTTAAAAGAAAAAAGTCAAAGTAACAGACTGCCCCCTCCCTCCAACAAAAATATCAAAGCTCTAGCAATGAGAAGAGAAAATATTGAATAGAATTTAAGAGCACACTCAGCGCACTAATCAATGTTTGTCATGCAACTACTGCTAGCTCTACTCCAACCAATTCACAAAACAAAGCTTCAATAAAACTATCTAAAACAAAAAAACACAAAAAAGAAGAAAATGAACTGTAGAGCTAATCAGCACTATTATGATTCACAGACTACAAGCTGAACTCTCTTGCCATTAAAATGATGCCTGTATCCAAGGGAAAGCAGCAGATATTCACTGACTAAAACCAGAAAACCTGAACTGATTTCACACTTAAGACTACACAGGTCCACTCGGCTATACACATTGTTTTTACGTGGTAGGATCATTTTCATATTTCAGTTCAACAGCAAACTGTTTTCAAATGACAATATCCATTTCGTTTCTGCATTATATTGCAATGCAGCAGATCAGAAATACTGTCAATTGAGCAGAGAGTCAGACTGCAGCAAAAACTTCAAACAATGGGTCTCTCTGTCTGATGACAATGATACTGATACTCATTACATCTCCCAAAACACTTGACAACAAAAACTGGAATCAAAAATAAAAACTTTGTGTTCAGGCAGAAGGACTGAAGAGGGGGTGCCCTCCTTTTCAAGTCTGTTGTCAGTGCTTGGGGTTAGTGTTCCATATCACATTGACCCAAGTACAGTTTATCATACACATTTATACTGATTTTAAATCGTAGAATTACCAGTAACATTTTGTTTTGTTGTGTACATTTTCAATTTTGTTTCAAACAAACTTTGATGAGGCCTATGGTACAAATCATCTTGTTATAAATCACAGCTAACTTTGTTGTGTATACTGATATGTATGTAACACTTAATTGCTGCTTTAATGCTATCAAAATTGTAAGAATCTCCCCTCATTTCAAAAACAGATTTTTTGTTAAGTGAGAGAGATACTGATAGGTTTTTTTGACACATCCCATACCATAACCAGAGAAACAACAGAAACACAAACATCAAACCATACAGATCAACATCAAGGTCAAAGACTTTTGTTATGATGTACCATTTTTGTTACATACACCTTTCTGCAAAACTATTCTACAATGATGAATCACTTGACACCAGGTTACTGTTACAAGACTAACACACACCTGAATCATGACTCAAGACTAAACACACACCTGAATCATGACTCAAGACTAAACACACACCTGAATCATGACTCAAGACTAAACACACACCCTGACTCATGACTAAAATAAAAGAATTCAGATTATGACCAACCCAGAGAACACAATGTTGACAAGTTTTGTTGAGTAAATTTATAAATCTGTGACAATGGCAAACTTTGTATTTTAACAATCCCACTGACATCCATTATAGTGAAATCACAATTTATCATATGCAAAATAAAACAGATTATTCAAAGGTTTCCATGTTTTTTCATGGGCTGCAACTCCTATGAGCATTGAATTGAATTGGATTTGACATGAACAGCCTTTTTCTTACCCCATCATTACGGCAGTCATACCCCACTTTCAGGAGCAGGCATATATACTGGGTGTTGGTGTGTTTCCATAAGCCAGCAAACACTGACATGGCTTACAGGGTTTTAAACATACATGTATCTTTGATATTCTGTGCACTTATACACTCAAAGAAGGTTCAAGCCTGCATATGTTGACCTGGGAGATTGGGAAACGCTCTGCCCTTTACCAACCAGGCAATACACAGACAGGTTCAAACCCAGTTCTTCCAACCATAAGATCAGTGTGCTAACGTCTCAATTATTGCAGCTGTTAAGTTTCCATGATTACAATGTATTCTCTGAGTTAGTCAAAACTAAACCTAGACAGAAAAAAGGCATATTACAAATCTTACAATGGCTAGGAATTATACAGATGTCAGAACTATGTCTAGCAGATGAAGAAGCGAATGAAGGTACAAGAGTTAGGGATTTTATATAACCTGCTGCCACTGGTGCTGTGTCACTTGTGTCCTTCTCTTGTATCCCTGTGCTATCAGCTGCCTGGTCTTGTGACACACTTTGCTCTGAAAGCATTTCTGATGACACTTTTTCGTTATTTTCCGTTTTACTGTCAGTTTGCTCTGGTGAACTTTTCTCCTTTTCCTCTGTCTTCTTGCATTCCGCTCTTCTCAGCTTTCTCTGTCTGCTCTGACTGTGACTGATCTATGCTGGAGCTTTGGTCATTGTCTCCCTCAGCTACACTGACTTTTGCTTTCTCCTCTTTCCCCTCCTCCTCTTCCTCCTCTTCTTCAGTAATCACATTCAATAGATCAGCAACTACTGGTGATGAAATGACAGCAACAGATAAACTGTTTTTGTTTGAATCATCAGCTGGGGTTTCCTTCTGCCCATTTTCTTCCTCATTCTGTGTTTCATCCGTCTTACTCGTGTCTAGTTTTTGTTCTTCTGGAACTTTGTCTGTGGTCTGAACTTCTTGTGTTTTCTCTTCTTTGCTCGCATCTATAGCAGTTTCTCCTTCTGCTTCACCCATCTCAACTGGCGCTGTCTGTTCTATAGTACTGTCATCCTTTTCGACTTTCTCTTCCCCCTCTACAACTGCTTGCTTTTCTTCACTACCCTCTAATTTCCCTTCCCTCGATTCTTGACTGCCTGCAGAGACGTTAATCTCAACCCCAGATTTGTTGGGAAGCTCACTTTTTTCCCTGCGTGCTTTGCTCCTCGTACTCTCGAGCTGTCTCTGGGATGGTTGGCACACCTTCTTCTTCATCGTCACTCAGGGAATCGTCCACCTCATCCACTTCCACCACAGGCCCTGCACAAAGTGGACACTGTCAAGTCAGTCAACTGTTTCATTTCTTCGTCCAGTCTGAAAGCTGGTGAACATGCTGAGAGAGAAGAGTGAAACGATTAACAACTGTCGATGACAAGACAGAAAGCAGTGACATACGAACCAATCTTACAGTGCGTGCGCGTGTGTGTAAGTGTATGTGTGCGTGTGTATGTGTGTGCACATAATATGTTCTCTATAATTTTCCATTGCTTTTATTCTTTCTCCCCATTTTAGCCGTGTGCGTGTGGTGGGTGTTGTGTGTGTGTGGTGTGGTGTGTGTGTGTGGTGTGTGTGTGTGTTGTGTGTGTGTGTGTGTGTGCGTGCGTGCGTGCGTGTGTGTCTGTTTTAGCACTTAGATTTGATTTTATCAAGATTTTGTGCTATACAAATAAAGTATTGTATTGTATTGTATTGTATTGTATTGTATTGTATTGTATTGTGCATGTGTGTGTGTGTGTTTTGATCATAAATGAACGTACACACCTATCTGTATATCTGGACTCTCATGTATGATATCTATTTAAGAGTGTGTTCTACAAAAATGCAGTTTACATTTATATTGTATGAATTCTTGACTAAACTTGAATAAAAAAAAAAATCGGAAAACAACAACCAACCTTACAGTGTGCTAGCTTGAAATTCTACCGTGATATGTCTGATCCATAAAGTTTGTCCCATGACCCTGTTGTTCGTTGAGACTAAGGAAGTAAAGACCTCACAACTCTTAGGTCAACTTTCTGAAAAATGTCTCACTGCTCTCCCTTGCGCTTTACCTTCCCCATCCCCAAAAGGGTTAGGTTCCCATTCACAGCTGGAAAGATTGGAGCCCACATGCACACAATTTTAAAGGGCCAGACTTGAATCTGTGCAGTCAGATTTGAAAGTGGTAATTCTAACTGTACAACACTCAGAACTGAAGACACTTCAGCTGCTCTACCCCCCTCTCATACACATTCAATGACTCATGCACATGCATATCATCTTCAGTGCACAAATATGTACACATGCACACACATGCAAAGAGACATACGCATGTACACACACACACACACACACACACACACACACACACACACACACAACACACGCACGCACGCACACACACACACACACACACACACACACACACACACACACACACACACACACACACACACACACACACACACACACACACACACACACACACACACACACACACAGAGAAAGACAGAAAGAGAGAGATACTTACATTTACGTGGATTTCTCAGCTTTCTTTTGCTGTCGTCAAACACATCCCAAAACTGTTCAAACAAGCTGAGAATACGATGCCTGTCCAACAGGCCAATCTGAAACAGAATACACATACACATGTCTAATACAAGCACAAATAACACTGAAACAGAATACATATACACATGTCTAATACAAGCACAAATAACACTGAAACAGAATACATATACACATGTCTAATACAAGCACAAATAACACTGAAACAGAATACATATACACATGTCTAATACAAGCACAAATAACACTGAAACAGAATACATATACACATGTCTAATACAAGCACAAATAACACTGAAACAGAATACATATACACATGTCTAATACAAGCACAAATAACACTGAAACAGAATACATATACACATGTCTAATACAAGCACAAATAACACTGAAACAGAATACATATACACATGTCTAATACAAGCACAAATAACACTGAAACAGAATACATATACACATGTCTAATACAAGCACAAATAACACTGAAACAGAATACACATACACATGTCTAATACAAGCACAAATAACACTGAAACAGAATACATATACACATGTCTAATACAAGCACAAATAACACTGAAACAGAATACATATACACATGTCTAATACAAGCACAAATAACACTGAAACAGAATACATATACACATGTCTAATACAAGCACAAATAACACTGAAACAGAATACATATACACATGTCTAATACAAGCACAAATAACACTGAAACAGAATACATATACACATGTCTAATACAAGCACAAATAACACTGAAACAGAATACATATACACATGTCTAATACAAGCACAAATAACACTGAAACAGAATACATATACACATGTCTAATACAAGCACAAATAACACTGAAACAGAATACATATACACATGTCTAATACAAGCACAAATAACACTGAAACAGAATACATATACACATATCTAATACAAGCACAAATAACAATGCACTCATGACGTCATGGTTTTTGACTGAAACAGAATACATATACACATGTCTAATTTAGTAATACAAGCACAAATAACAATGTACTCATGGTGTCATGGTTTTTGACTGAATTGTGGAATAACACATGAACATAATGAAGTCTGTTAAATATCCGAATATGTGTAATGCATATGATTATAAAAACAACACTAAAACACAAACAGATATCTATGAATAGACAAAGGTCTGTAGAACTCCCAGGTACATGACGTATTTAACAGTGCCAAACAATACAGACGTCCTTGTGTACTCAGCATGACCACAACAGGAACCGGAAAAACATGAAAATAGAATACGAACGCGTATCTAATATAACAAGACAAGACAAGTGCAAATTTTCAATCTTTTTATTCTAATTTTGTATTTGGTGTTTGTTTGTGATCATGCATTCATGCTCGACAGACAGTTGGCCATTGTCTGTCGAGCAGAATGCATGATCACAAACAAACACCAAATACAAAATTAGAATAAAAAGATTGAAACTTCCCTGCTGCTTCGTCCAGTGGGAGAAGAGGACTAAATGAACACGCAATGTGTTTTGAGTAATGGTAAGAAGTGGGGAGAGGGGTGGCAAATGTGATGTCAGAGGGGAAGTGAGATGAATTCTGCAATTTGAAAAGTGATCATGTCATATTAGTACCTGTTTTGTCCTGAAGAGCGTCCAGGGCTATAACTATGAGAGAGGTAAGGCTGATGTAAATAGATCGTGCCTAGTGCAATGAATCCAGTCTGACCTTGGAATGGAATAGGAAGAAAAACATCCTAAACCAACTGCCAAGAGGCTGAAGGGAAAACCAGAATACCCGGAGAAAAAAGAACCAATCTGCCCCCCCCTCCCCCCCCCCCTTTTTTTTTCAATCTGTTTTAATCTGTTCTAACTCTCATTTCACAAGACAGGCCCAGCCGCGTCTGACTAAGGTTTTTTTCTCCGGGTACTACAGTTATCCCTTCAGCCCCTTGCTGAAAAATAACATCTGCATGTGTACCCTACTTTGTGCCATAATTTCTGCACATACAACATTTTATTACATATAAAAACCATGTTTGTCACTGAAGTAAGGAAGCTTGCTACCACTTTTTTACACTGAATAATGGTCAAAATATCGATAAATTATGTATGCACACACACAGGCTTCTGGTCAATGAGAAACCAACTTCATCCCCATCTTTCAATGTTTTGAATGAAGAGTGAAATATGTAACTTATCTTACCCCACTATGGTCACAGTAGATAAAGAGGTTGGTGAGCATGATTCGTCTGTTCTCTCCCGTTCTGCAGATGCACGGTGGGCATTGGCACATTTGGACATGTGCACCATGAACTGCTCAAATATTTCAGATGGCAGGGTTTCCACATACAAGGACAGGTACTGAAAGGATACAACTTCACAATTATAATGCAATATAGCACATCAGGAAAGAGACAAAACTGATGAAAATTATGTGATCACTCCAACAGAATACACTGTTCTGCAAAGAAAAACAAGTGACTTTTTGCCTTTTTCCTTTCATGTCAGATGAGCGGTTTGAACAACATAACTTATTTACTGCGCGCTATACCACTGGCATGTAGCACAATGACGAAGAGTCTTCATTCCTGCCTATTCTGGGCCAGCCTCTGTATACTAGTGTGTTTCACAGCCTTGAGGTTTCCTTCTACAGTTTATTGCCAGGTCTTCTTGGGTCTTACTCTTGCTTGTTCCTTACAGTGTCCAGTGAAGGCAATCTGAGTGATGTTACTCTATTCTCTTCAGATGGTGTGTACAATCTATCTCCACACCTTTCACGATTGGTAGTGTTCCATATTCTCTTGATGCATTGGGTAAGTAGTTGCTGGTTGAAGATGATGCTAGTCCAAGGTTTCAAATGACTGTCATAGGGTGTGTGTGTGGTTGGGTGTGTGTGTGGTGTGTGTGTGTGTGTGTGTGTGTGTGTGTGTGTGTGTGTGTGTGTGTGTGGTGTGTGTGGTGTGTTGTGTGCGTGTGTGCGCGCGTGCGTGCGTGTGTGTTTCAGAGCCATAAAGTAAAAGTAGAGTGGAAAAGACACAGTTCTGTTACAGTCTCAGCTTGGTGACAACACTGCAGTGTTGAGATTGGGGGGGGGGGGGGGGGTAAGGAGGCTTCTAGAAAGGGAAGTGATAATTTGCTGAACAGTGTTGCCAAGCATTGAAGTGTGTCTTAATCCCATCAGTTTTTTGTGTTTTTTTTCGTGAACAAATAGCATGATTTGATGGCAACTTGTATGTTGTATTCTTCTGTAGTGTTGTGATGGCTAAAACATTTTGTTCTGTTTTTAAATTAAAAAGCTGCTAGTTTCTGTTGCATTACCAATGCAGTCATGAAATGTAAGGCATTGTGTGAGCTTGCAATGTAAGCACTCATCACAAGCTTGCACACTGGAACAATTGCTGCAGTTCCCTAGGGCTGTCTTATTCAAAATCATCAACATCATCAAAATCATCAGCATTATTATAAATCTTTTATTTGTTTTACTTTTATATATTACAATTTTGACTGGAAATCTTAAAATCAAAACAAAATAAAACAAACAAACTTTCATAAGACAAATATGAAAAACAAACAAACAAATCAAAATAACAAAAACAAGTTCAACTTTTTGTTTTTCAAATCTTCTATAAGACAACTGTTCTAATGAACAGTGACAAATGTATTTTTCCAAATAAGATAGTATAAGTTTTCAATGATCAAAAAAGACTTAAGTTGCATGAGATATTTTAGAGAATTCAAGCATTATACCAGACAATGTTATTACCTGTCCAAATTCAGTGATTGCCAAGGTACGACCTGTCTCGTCAGTTGATTCCAAGGGATGACCAAACTTAGCAACCTCCTGGATCTCAGGTGGGAACTGTTCTGCGACTTCCATAAAGGATCGCAAGGCATTCTGGAGCTGATAAACAGAGCATGACAGTTTAAAACTTATGACTGACGTGTGTAGAAACGTTGATTATATATCATTGAATAAAGCACACATATGTATATCTGTATATGACCTGACTGAACATTATAATGTGATTTCGCTGGTATATCCCAGGTAAGTGAATTGTGGAACAGTTCCCAGCATCAAGTTAAAGACAGTTATATCAGCAGTGAGGATCATGTTAGCTGTCTACTTGGTCTTCTCAGTGCTGATTCCTATGTCATATCTTGTCAACGTTTCATCTTGTCTTGTTTAACAAGCTTAGTGAGTTCTTGCTCATCACCTTGCCAGTCCATCAATATCACTGTCAAAGTGCTGGTTCATTATGTTCTTCCTCCAACAATGATGATTGTGCTGACATGACCTTCAAGTGCCTCAGTATGAGACATTACAGGAAATATGTTGAAAAGTGTGGAAGACAGAAGGCTGCCCTGTTGAATTGGAACCCAAATATGACACTACTCTCCAACAGCATCGTATGTAAGTTGTGAACTGTTTGCTTTGTACTGCAGTATACTTGCTAGATGGTGTTGAATAGCTTTCACATGATGTCATATTTCATCATTGTGGCCCGTCATGTCTCCTACCAGAGTCTGTCAAAGGCCTTCCTGAACTCCATGAATACAAGTTAGAACTCCCTCTGAGATGTTTGAGATGTTTTCCATAAATGGTGCACAGGTTAAAGATTTGTTCAAGGGAACTTCTGCTTACAACAAATTCATATCACTGCATCGAAATAAACACAAAACCAAAAACTAGGCAAGATTTTTATCCTCTCACAATAATACCAAAACATTATATCTACTAATCTAGAGTACACTATATCTTGTAAACTTGTTTTTTGGATAAGATAATAAATCTAGGTTCCATGTGCTGGATGCACTGAATGCATGTTAAAGATCCCACAGCTATAAACGAGTTGTCCCTGGCAAACTGCAGTGAAAAAAAATCACAGAGCAAACTGACACATATACATATACAAGAAAAAAAGTAAAAATAATGAGTAGTGCTACATTGCAGCGATGCACTCTCTCAGGGAAAGCAACCCACATTTCACATTGTAATTATCCATGATGACAAAAACAGAAACAAATACATAATACAAACTACATAGAAACAAACACAATATCTAACCAACGAAAGTTCCACTCGGTTGTTGTCGGTTGGCACATTCCATTCTGCAAACTGACTCATCAATGCCTGCTGTCGTCGGTCTTTCTCTTCCTTACGAAGTCTTGCCTGCAGTTCCCGCTCTTCTCGTTTGCGCTTAGCTTCTGCTTTAATGCGTGCCAATCTAATGAAGGATAACACACAATAAAAATGACACAACTGTCAATAACAACACAATCTGACCAAACACAAATCATAAAATATATACTTTCATTAACACTACCATTGCTGTCACTACCATCACAATGACAACAACAACAACAACAATAATGATACTGCCAACAATGATAATCTCACTAATTTTTGCAGGAAAAAACATAAAGATTCTGGCTTCTGAAAAACCAGAATTCAAGAAGAATAAGCTAAAGATGGGGGAAATCATGAAGGGTCAACTATCATTAAACAGAAAGATTAATTTAAATGTCCTGCCAACTAGTGACCTACAAAGAAGTTCTAATATCTCTTGACCATCACTTACCCAACAAAGACAGAGCCAACACTCATATCCTGACAAAGATCATGGAAGAGGCTGAAGTGCTGACAACTCAATAACCAACTGACTCGAGTAAAGATCGTTTCATTTTTTTTAAAGTATAGCCTAGCTGAACATGTGCCAATCTACATTCTCAGAATGATCACGAAATGCAATCTATTTCAATGTTTACATTTAAACCATCACAATGCTTTGATTCACAAACAATAACAAAATACTAATCATTTCAGAAAACAAAAAGAGAACAGTACAAAAAATTATGGAATGAATCTTTTCTACTTCACTGACTGGTCCAAGCAAAACAAGTTAACTGAGAAAATAACAAAGTTTTGTGAAGGCACATTTAGTGGGTTTGGTACAAAATATGGAAAATAAATGAGAACTGAATGCTGGTGAAGTTAATTTCCTATTAATAATAATTACAATATTTATATAGCGCAAAATCTCGACAAAATCAAATCTAAGCGCTGATACAAAATTTTTCGTAAACACCTCTTATGAAAACTACTGAACCTCGTCTCCTGACCAGCATTCAAGGTCCACGTCTCACTCCCTTCCTTCACGGATTGTTCATGTCAGTGGAGAGGGAGTGAGTGTTGTTTGGGCAAGACACTTGCTTCTAAAATGGAAGCCCAGGCTCAGAAAAAAAGGTTCATGTGGTACCTATCTTATTCATAATTCGTAAAGAAGTCTGTAGACGGACGATCGTCTTCCCATATTCGGAGGATAGTCGTCAACTGGGTCTCACATCATAGTATTACTATTAGGTCTGACACTGATAAGACCTAACAACTTGGCATATGTAACTTTTGGACCCCTTTGTTAGACTAAGAGCAGGTCAAATCTATCCTTCTTCCAGTTCCACACAATACAAGCATATTCCTGAATGGGTTTGAAACATATTACAAAAATTATGTGTCTAAAACACTCAAACAGTCTGTAAAACATTCAAAATTCACTAAACAACATCCTCTCTCTTTCTCTCACATACACACACAGAGACACACACAGACAGACAGACAGACACACACACACACACACACACACACACACACACACACACACACACATACAATCACACAGACACATACACGTGTGCATGCATGTGCACAGACACACACGTGTGCATGCATGTGCACACACACACACACACACACACACACACACTCATCGATTGGTAACACACACACACACACACACACACACACACACACTGTAGAAATGTTTATCTACTAACTACTCAATGAGTATCAGTGGCTGAGCAACACACACACACACACTGTAGAAATGTTTATCTACTAACTACTCAACGAGTATCAGTGGCTGAGCAACCCCACACACACACACACTGTAGAAATGTTTCTCTACTAACTACTCAATGAGTATCAGTGGCTGAGTAATCAAATCTTTTTATAACATTCCACGTTGAATATATGTGGGGTGGTGTGTGTGTGTGTGTGTGTGTGTGTGTTGTGTGTTGTGTGTGTGTGTGTGTGTGTGTATGTGTGTGTGTATGTGTGTGTGTGTGTGTGTGTGTGTGTGTGTGTGTGTGTGTGTGTGTGTGTGTGTGTGTGTGTGTGTGTGTGTGTGCGTGCACACTTTTAATTTCACACACACAAATGACTTGCCTGTTATCTTCCATATCAAAGAGTTGTGTTTCAGTTCTTCTGCAATCTGCCGAAGTCCACGCACATAGGGTGATGCTTCTGAGAAATTACTGAAACGAGGATTGTTGCGAAACAAATATTGGGCTAAGAAGTTCAGTGGATTAAAGTTGGGATCATAACCGCCACCTGCTTCTGGATTCGCTAGTCCCTTTTCATTTACGGCATTCAGTAATTTTTCAACACCAAGGATCAGAGTGGGCATTACTTTATCCACCATGTAGGCCCTCATCTCAATTGTGGCTTCTGAATCTGTCAGCCAATCTTTCGCCAAGAGTTCAATGGGAATCTTGCGTGCAAGTTTTCGAGCATTTTCCTTTGAAGTTTTCACCTCGACCTTTTTAGCACTCCGTAGCTCAGTAAGGCGCAACATAGCATTTTGTTCGTGCATTCTTTTCCATCTCTTAACATCATTTTTGACAGAGGAAGACCTGCCTGACGAACCTGGTGTTTCTCCCCTTGAACCACCACGGGAAGTTTTCGAGGGAGACATCAGACTGCTCCCGGCCGATCCGACGGGCCGTGCAAACGCTGTATCCGCCATATCCTCGGCTTTATCGGCGCTTACTTTGCAAGGAAGGCCGTGGTGACCGAAAATCAATCACAATTTCCAAAACAGTGCTCAGATATATCGGAAATGCAGCTGTATCGATGTTCCAGCTCTGCCCAACCAGACATCCATGTTGTTGCTGGATTCGTTGCTAAGAGGAAACAGTGAAAACGCATGTGCAAAGTCGTCTCCTCCTATTTCCGGGAATTTTACGCCTGCGCAAAAATAAACTTCCTATAAAAGAAAAGACCCACTGCACTTCCTCAAAATCCATCTGCTGCTAATGATAATGATATTTTACGTACAGCAACCGTCCTGAGGGCCTGATTCATTTGTGGTGTATGCTTCAGAATGGCACTTGTGACTCTTCAGCGGTCACCAAGCCCCAGCAACGATCCTGATGAGGTAAATGTTTATTTGTGCATCAAAACAAACCCCGACAGCAGACAGTGGGGCAAGTCGTCCGTTGTTACAACGGTTGTACTTGCTGTTGTTCACTTGTCAGTTTATAATGATTTGTGTCTTATGTCTACAAACATTTAAAAATATGTACGGAAAATTACATGTTGTTGATTTTTATATATGTACGAGAGAAAGAGACTCGGAGAGAATGAGTGACGGGTGTTCGTCTGTGTTGGTTGATGGAGGGGGTGGGGGCTATTATATTCCATGAATAGGCCTGCTCGCTGCTGTGTAGCTTACATCGTACTGCGTAGCCTACGGCTTGTCAGCCACGATACATTCATTTTGTGATGATGATGATATGGGATAGGGAGTGTGGGTGGCAGTATGGCATGGTGATGGGTTCAGCACTCACTTTAGAAAGTGAGAAGTTAGACCCAGAGGTTCGAATTCTGATTGAAAAAAAGACACATTTCTCTTCTCTTTTCCCCACTATGGACCATCAGTGGTATTCCAAGTGCAGATTTTACAGTATTTGGATGTGTAGGTGCTATATCCACAATACTGTTGTTTAAGTTAAAGTTAAAAAGAAGTGAAATTGGAGCAAATAATATTCAAAGTTTTTTATTTTAGAGGTGTTTCCAAAATGTCTGCATCATTGTACGATCCCAAATATATGTTGCAAGTATCTTGTTCATTCCTACAATCAGACAGCATCCATGTTTTTGGTGCTTGAAAGTAAAATTGAAACAAACATTATTCATGATTTCTTGGAGATGTTTGCAAAATGCCTGCATCACTGAACAATCCCAGATACATGTTGCAAGCTTTCTAATTATCTTGCTCATTTCTACAATCAACCAGCCTCCATACTTGTCATGTTTGTGGTGTTTTCTAAACAGACTTTTCTTGTGAGAGTTGAGCTGATGAGTTGTTTCTTATTTGATAGCTTTGAAATGACCCAAAGCTGCTAACTGGGCTGTTGCTAAATAAAAGTAAAATATTTGAATGTGAAGATGCTTTTTTTCAGAATAAAGAAACTTGCTAAGTTATCCAAAACAAGTGTGACTGCCCGCATTCAAGCAAACAGGAACCAGAAAAACACGAAAATAGAATCAGAACGTGTATTTAAATTTTAATTCAAGACAAGACGGGTACAAATTTTCTGCCAACTAGCCTTTGTCGAGCGTGAATGTAAGATCACAAACAAATACCAAATACAAAATTCAGAGAAAAACACTGAAACTTCCCTGCTGCTTCGTCCAGTGGGAGAATGAGTAGTACTTTGCTTAGCTGAATTAAGTTCATTTACTTCAAAGTGAAACAGAGGGTATCTGCAGCAGATTTTGATTTGATTTGATTTCGTTTAGGTTGTTTACTTTGCCTCCCTCCAGAACTGGCCTGTTCACTGTCCGTCTTCTTAATGTTTTCATCATTCTGGTAGTGTAAGCTGAGTGTTTCATGGATCTCTTTCCTATCCCATTTCCCCCTCCCATTTCAAGTTCTCGTTAGTGCATAGTTTCTCGCAGTCTTAGGATGTCTGCCATATAATTGCTGGAAGAGTTTATTTGGAGGGCATATGGAATTGTCTGAGTGTGATGAATTTGTCTTGTAGTTGTACTAACTCCAGATATCTTTTTGTTTACCATCACACTTACCGTATCTGTCATTCTTTGCTAGCGGTCACTAAAATGTGGAACATGACCAAAAATTTAAAACACTTAATGAAGCTGTTATTTGGTGTTATCATACCTATATCTTTAGTCTTTATGAATTTGCAAAAAGGGAAACAGTAGCTAACAAAGTTTGAATGCAGCGGGGTAATTAACATTTCTACTCTTAAAAGGTAACACGCATTACACTGGGACACTAACTTGGATAAAACTAGAGATGTTATTGTAATATTTACTTACTTTTGATTTAAAGTTGTAGAGGATGCTGTATGAAAGGTTTGATGAATAATTTGTTGATTTTGGTTTACATCTAATACTTCGAAAACTGGCATTTAACACACGGGACATGGTAATGCGAGTGACCTACTCATTTATATTATTCACAGTGCACACAAAAATAACCGTATTTCAATCATCTATCACACACATGTACAATGCAAGAACAGCATCACTCTGCAAGCTTTTATTTCCCAACAGCCAAATACAAAGGAATTGTGCAAATGTTTTTTTGAAAGGTAACTGTGTTACATGGGACACACTCAAGAATTCAAAACAAAAAAGTTTTGTTCTTCTATGTCTTTTGGTTGAAAGTGAAAGCCAGGTGTCTTCCAGGCACAAGGCTTGGTCACAGTTGGTGGTGGCACAATGTCTTTGATTTGGGATGTGGGATGCCAGGCCTGGTCTTCCCAAACGAAGACACCGTCTTTCTTGACCAAGTAGTGAAGCAGGCAATCGCTGCCCTCCTCCATGTCAACAACTTCCAGAACCTGACAAAAGACATAACACAAAAAAAGTCAGAAGTGAGACATGTTCTTCTTTTACCAGTAGATGAAAAAATTCTTTTATCATATGTGTCCCTTGAAACAGAGTTACCAATGATCCATTATTGCCAATCATCGAAAGGATTCATGATAATAGAAGACAAAGTTAAACTTAGTATCTAAGCTCAAGTTAAAACTACAAAATGGACCATGCACAACCACTCTTTGGATCATTATAAGACACAACAGGCTTTTTGCAGTAACTGGCATATCATGGGACAACAGACAACAAAGCTTGAGGCACAGTGCCTTTTGTATTAAGTGGTATTGAGCCAGAAATAAAAATATCAGCAACACTATTTGGTGAATAATCAGCTTAAATAATTTTCCATCATTCACAAACCCTCTAAACAGGGGATGTTGCTGATACAAACAGCGAATTGACGATCGACAATGTTTGTGGTAACCGTGTTTCCGATTACACAAACATCGGACAGGTCACGGTTTTTGTGTCCTCATGACCCACAGAGTTGGGCATTTTCACGGAAACATCATCAATCAGTGCGTAAGAGCAGAGGTCACCTACACTAAAGTGTTTAAATGGAACTTTCGAAGCGCGTGGTGGAAAACGGTCTTAGAAGGTTTGAGGTAACTGTCGTTTCATATGGGACACGGTGAAAAATATCCGACCCTATTCAAATAGGAATGCAAAATCGTTCTAAAAATCACATTAGAATTAATTACTGTGATACAAACTTGCGTTCTGTCTGGCTTGGGGTTTCCAAATTAGCTGTCAAGAAGATAGAAGCACATGACTTGGATGCTGTGTGCACGGGACACGCCCTGTAACGCGGTTACCGTAATTTTTGTCATCCGAATGAAAAAGAATGAAAATTTGATAATTTTAATCATTTGAACCGCTTATTAAGCCTACTGTTGTGACATAAGTACATTATTTTAGTTAAATGATTGACCTACTATCTTGAAAACACAGTTTAGAAAAAGTCAGGTTAGCCATGTCATAAAATCGGACGCCATTTTGACCACAATTTTGCATTTTGTTTCATTTTCTCTAAATTGTTCACACTACAATATCAACCTTGCTCATGCTGTTTCTTTGTTATTTCACCAAGACAATCGCATTCATTTCACATGAATTGAAGCAAAGCATATCTTAGTAAATTATGTTCTTGTATGCTGACCCCCACTCGTGACCACTAGCAAAGAATGACAGATATACACTGTATAGTCTCAAAGATGAAATAGGTCGTCTTCTGTTGCATATTTCCAGGCACCTCAGTCTCTCACAATGTCACCAGTCTTCGCTACCATAGTATTAACTTCTTTTGCAAGTATTTTTCTGTGGTTAGGTTGCTTGTACCACAGTGATAAAACCAAGCAATTGAACTTGAGACACTTTGGTGTTTAAGGACAGATCACAACTAAACATGGCACTGTGACTAACATTTCGTGTGGCAAGAAATTGCATTCCCACAGATTTCACTTAAAACTTTCAGAGCCACAACAATGTAACTTAGACACATCCACAAAGTGGCATCAAGGATTTATCATTAATCCACTGACCGATCCTGACACAAGATGGATCAGTGTTCTTGCTTTACACCACCCCACCCCCGGTACCAGGAACAAATGAGGTCAAAAAGTAAATGGTCCAGTATTTTGGACCATTGTAACTGGAATGTAAAAATGATCAAGTACCCATAGGGTGCTGTCCATGAACCAATTTCAGTCAAGGACAAATCACTGAAACATTCATGAAGATCAGCTACCCTCTAGGGTATAGCTATAAGATCAGACAAAAAATGTGCAGAAGAGTGCAAAAGGGAAGACAGTTTTTTGTTTTGTTTTGTTTTTTTGGTCTTGGTTGTCTTATTCATAAGTGCATGATTGAGTTTTGACTCGTTTCAAACATTTCAGACCTTATCATGACTCACGGTTGGGTCAAAGACTCCCAGAACCCTGAGGCCACAAGGGGGCAAGGTGACAAGAGATTCCGGGTCCGCTCTGGGCCAGCTACACAAAGTTGGTTTTTGAGAATGC